>JBBDHG010000021.1:8200000-8713947 GCA_037951165.1 Lophius americanus
TGAGTGTAAAAATAAAATACAATTGTTAATTTTTGGCAAGCCAAACAAGCCAAAACCAGACCAAATATCAATGCATTTACAGAAATGTATAAAAATGCATAGAAAATCCATGTAAGTAAGGCAAAATTGAATTAGAATCTATGATAGTTATAATATATGAAGAATATGTATACAATTGAAAAGTAAATACAAAACCAACATTTGAATCCCCACATGCCAGGTAACAATAGTAAAATGTATAGACAAGAATTTTTAGAAATGTATAATGTAAGTGCTATCCATAAGGAGGCGCCCATATTTCCATGGAAGGATAAACATCTACTCTAATCCAACTACAGCCGAATAATCTTGCCATTACATAGAATTACATAGATATTAACAAAGACAACTATTAAGTCTATTTTAACCCTAATTTATTTAAAAACTTTACAATGTCCGAGTCAGCACAAAAAGAAAAAAAAAATAATCACAAAATTTTAAATAATATCTGCATTGAAAAATTATTATAGTCGTCAAGCAGTTAAATATCTGTCCTTCCTCTTGAGTGGGTTATACTGATACTCCACCGTAAACCTCTAACCCCACCCACTCGCCCACACACCCACCACTCATTCCACTCTGTCCCTCTAACGCCAGCTCGATAGGGGGGGTGAGGGTTGATTCGAGTGCAACTGAACTGTGTGTGTGTGTGTGTGTGTGTGTGTGTGTGTGTGTGTGTGTGTGTGTGTGTGTGTGTGTGTGTGTGTGTGTGTGTGTTTGGGTGTAGGGGAGGACTCAGCTACTGAGCCGACCTGTCCTTATGTTGTTCATCATCGGAATTTGGCACCCATGTTACTTCACCTGCTCCTGTCAATCGAATGTGTGTGTGTGTGTGTGTTGTATGTGTTTGGGACATAGACACACCAAGAGTCATATCACTTCTTATGTAAATTTTGACTGTAGTTAAGCGCATGACTTTGACACAAATACCCGCACACAGCTTAAGGGAAGGTATGATAACGGATGATGTGCTGCCTGTCAGCAGGCTTAGCATGTTAGACTTTTTTTAAAGGATGATGTAATGAAACAAAAAATAACTGCCATTTAGACGACAGTAACACAAAATAGAAACAGGAGGGACAAGTCAAACAACATGCTCAGATTGATATATATATTGATATATATACTGTTGAAGATGTTGCGCACAAATTGTACCATGTATCGTTGGATTTAATGGAGGACTGTTCAGCTAAAATATGTATAACACAAGGTTAGGAGAAATTGCTGACACTTCTAAAAGTTTTATGTTTTAACTTCCAGGCTTGACATGTTTTAAAAAATATGGTAGCAACATTTGCTTTTCGATTTGAGGCTGACAGCACTGAGGGTTAATTTGTATGTATACATTACAGACAGATAGTACCCGACCATAACCCCCCTCCTCCCCAGTTCCCCAGCCAATTATAGGCGGCCATTCTCATGACACCCCCCCTACCGACACTAACTGTATCAAGGCAAACTGCAATATTCACCACGGATATAATCTTCCAGACCTCCTGACCCTTGCACACAGAGTTTGAGCTGTGGGCTGACAGCAGGCAGGAATCATGTGACTTTCAGTGACACAACTGTGATGTTGAGAAGCACTGGAGTGATAATACTCACTCAGAGTTGGGATCAGCCTTCAAAAATGTTTGGATGACCAGCGGTAGCTCAGATTTAACAATGTACAGGTAGCTGGACATAGCTGCAACCAATGAAACAAAACAGTGTGAAATGTGTTTCCAACAGGCTCAAAGTGATGTTGAGCATGTTGACAAAGAACTTCTATGATCAGAACCTCATTATAGACCTTAGTATATGTACATTTTCTATAATAACCAAAACAAATTGATCATGAAGCTGACAGAGCGGTATCTACAGCTAAAAACATAATAACAAAAAAACTCTCTAACCCTCCAAACCTTCAATATGGGTTAAAAAAAATGCTACCCCTTAAAACATGAATCATAAATGATCAACTGTCAACGATTTTTGCACCTATTTGGAAAACCTCATTACATGTTACCTAGTCATTAGGACTGTTTATTATTCCCTCTTTGACTTTAAGGAATTGTCAAAGGATTTTTCTTACAATACTTTGATCAAAATTAATCAATACTGAAAATACCTAAAACTTGCAAAAAATAAAATTTTATTTAAAAAGAAAGAAAGACCTCAACTTAATAAATAAAGTCTAATGAATCCAAATTGTTAGATGGTTCTGAAATTGCAAGGTGGTGCGTGGTAACCTGGACTTGACCTCAGTATTTCTAAAATTTTGGATATAGCCAGGCAAAGTGAGCTCCTGGCACCAGTGAGCCAGTCATGGCAGTAGTCTTTGATTATTTAAACCTAAATTCAATCACAGCACCGACTTGGGGCTGCAAAAGCTTCAGAAAAAAACCTTCAATTGAGTCTCTGAGTATTATATAAGTAATCTTGCTCCTGTATGGACTTAATTACAGTCTAAACAGCTCGTATGCTGGACAGGGAGAGTGAGGAGCTTAGGTTCATGCGAATATTGTCGTCGGCAAAACAATCTCATCATTTTTCCACTTAGAACATGCCCGCATGTCAGAATAAAGGGGCAAACAAAAAAACAAAGGTCTATGTAATTCTAGTGTTTCAATTGAACACAGTTGAATAGGGGAGATCTAAACGCTAAACCGTTCATGATTTGTGCTTCAGGAAGTCTGCAAACATTAGAAATGGGAGTGAAAATATTAAACAGTGTGTCATGATGACCCTTACCGCCGATATTCTGTAGAGTGATTGCTATACCAGCCGCCATTTTTCCAGGAGTACCAAAGGCCCTGTACCCGAGCTGTTCATAAGCCCGGATTCCTGCAAAAGATTTTTGTTTTTTAATTTTCAATAAATTGTATTTGTTATGAAGCCACCCTGATGAAAAATAACAGATATTAATAATATTGTAGATCTATGGTTGATGGATGGCGATCCCTTTTTTATTTCCCAGTTATAATACTTGTCCAGTCCTTACTAAAAAATGTGTCACTTGCAGGATTTACAGACAGACCTTATGATCAGACCATATCCAAGAACTAATCATTGTTGATGTACTGTGAGTATTTGAAGCAGTCAAACTAGCCTTAGAAAATCGGAATCCCTATTGACCTTTTCTTTGTACAAAATTTAAAAAGTGAAGGCAGGTCATGTCATTGTCATGGTTGCGGTTGTGGTATTTGGTAATTTGGTAATATTTTACTCCATTTCAGTTCATGGATTTCGTGTTATTGTTTCCTTTTTATTTTTTTTTGTATGTGTTGTAATGTTTACCTTACCTCCTTTTCTTTCATTCTTCCTCTCCCTTCCTCTCTGTGTGTGCATGTGTGTGTGTGCACACGCATGTGTGCGTGTGTATGTCTGCGTACGACCTTGTTGATTGTTGAATGTATCACCTGCCCCTCTCCTCACCTGTTCCCAATTATCTTCATTACTTTTTTTATGTAAGCCAGTGTCTCCCTACAAGTTTTTGTCTATTTTTTTCATTTGTGGTCCCTTAAGGTGGATGTCTACCAAATCCTCTGACCTTCTCCTTCCCCATGTTCTCATAACTTAAACTACGTGGTGTCTGGGATTTGAATTCAGTTTATTTTGTCTCTGCCTTGGTTATGCTTTTCATTTATTTATCATCCATTCGTTTTCTGTAACCGCTTCTCCTGACCAGAAATTTGACAAATTGGTCTGTAACCCCTAAAGGAGCATCGGCGTCTGTGTGACTGTGGTTTAAATTTGTTGAACTGTTTAACCTTCCATTAATTGGACTTTATACTATATAGCTGAAATACTTATTACAGAAACAGGTACAGACATAGAGCTTACCCACTATGCCAGAGGATTTGAGCAGCAGATGAATGGAATAAGTTGATAAGAGCGCTACTGCAGTCAGAAGAAACCTTTGACAAGATACAGAGGAGAGAGTTCCGTCAATGCCTGTAAGTTATTATCTGTTATGATCTCAGATGCCTATTATTTATCATATACAGACGTATGCTGTGCTTCTATATTTCTTACATTATGTGACATTAAATTCTATATTCACTCCATGATTATATTAACTGACCACTACACTACACTACTGATGCTTTCATTGCTTCAAATGCTATTTGTCTTACTGGATCCATAAATCAACCCGCCACAACATCAATACCAGTTACCTGTTCAAATTGGGCCTGATTGTGGATATCTAAGGTTGAAATCAACACTGATCATCAAACACCAGCCAATTTTTATATAATAAGTTGAATATAAATATTCTACAATGATAACAGTCCTACACCTGAAAGAAAACAACATTTCCCATAAATAATTTTGCTTCTGGCAGTGGTCTTCCTACAGGGACAGAGATCCCTCAGTGTCCAGAACAACAGGCTCAGTCGGTGTTTCTTCTTCAATGGTTGATCCCAAATCTAACACCTTTTTCAGCATTTCTGTACATGCTGTGTTCTTTGCTACGGTGAAGAAGTGACATTCCTTTCCCACTGATCATTCTATGAACAGTGGCCTCGTCTCCACATTTAATTATGTATTTACTTTGTATCTTATGCACATATCACATGTCATGTTAGGCATATCTAAATTAGGTAATATCCTCATTTATACCATCCTTTTTATTTTAAGTTGAGGTGATTATACAAGGCATCCAAAATATGTAGCAAAGGAATCCGTCTTTTTATGCACTCACTATTTCTGGGCCACACTAGAAATACACTGAGGACGGATGAAAAAAGTATTTTTTTAATCTGTGCTGGTGGATCAAGTGTTCTCTAGAGGTTATTATAACCTCCACCAGAGCCACAGGAAGGAGGATAAAGTTGGTTGAACAAGATGTACCACTGAGCCAACAAGGACCATCAAACTAACTTTGAATACAGATAAAGTCAAATGAAAATGTTATTAAAAAATATTCTTGACTGGGGAGGTTCTATATAAATGTGTCAAAATAAAAATTTCAATAAGTTTACATAAATGCTTGATTTATTTTCATATAGACCCATGATCTCGTATCATTTATTATTTCACTCTTGAATGACAATAAGATATGAAGGCAACAGGTGCTTCAATGAAAAAATAAATAATCAGACTTATGCGCCTTGCTTGTTTTAAGGGACAATCCTTTGAAATAAATACGTTATTATTCTAGTTCAAATTCAAGTATTGAATCGCAAATATGCAGATTTCCTATATAGGTGATGATACATATCAAACCAGTCATGTCTAGGATTTCATCATTCTGGAAAAGAGCCAGGAATGACAGCCTTTTATTGTATGCCCGTTCAGCTTTTGGTGGAGCGGTCAGTACAAAGTCTATGATGGTTTTACTCTGCAGATCTCTCAAACAAACCCGTGGCCCCTTCTGTCTCGATGCAGCTTTCAGAAGGTGTAGATTGTACAAAAGTAAACCAGGAATAGGCAGGAATTGTTGTTACTTTTACTTCCTGGTTTGATCATTCAAATTGTGTGAGATGCAAAAGCAGTAACGATGGTGTCCAACAATTACATTCACAAATGGGCACTTCTTCTTCTGTACCTCTCTGATGTTAAAAAGTTAAAAAGTGTACTACAGCCACCACTGAATGACCTACACTGCGAACAGGGGAAGATGAGATGTGAGTTCAAACTGAGAGACACAAAAGACATATTTGTGTAGAAAGTCAAGAACCCGAATGAGTACAAGGTACACGGGAGGCCAGAGTGAGAAGTCCAACAGTCTAACAGCCGAATTAACACAAGTGGTGGTCTAAAGCCACAAAGAAGAGGTAGGAGCTGGTCTCAGAAATGAGCATAATGGAAGACAAACTTTACTAGATCACAGAACTTTGACAACAGCAACATGGGAGGTGAACAAACCCTGAAGCTGTTACCCACAGATACATACAGTCCTGGTAATCTGCATCTCTTGTAGGCCTCAGAATTGATCACCATCTCTGTGAGTCCTAGTGCCCCAGCTTGGCGGACATTCTGTCTCCCTGAGAGTCAGCATTGATCTAGGGCAGGCAGTAGAGGTTCCACAACTGACAGAGGACTTGGATGAAAATAGATGAGAGTATGGTTTGTTTTCTTTCCTGACAGAAGACCGACAGCTGAGGTTCCCATGTTACAGCATTATATCCTCTCTGCAACCAAACGCCTTCTGTAGTCAAGGTTGGACTCAGTAGGTATTTCAGTAGTCTTTGGGAGGAGGTTGGACATGTAAAGTCAATTTTATGGAGAAGCAGAAAGCTCTCTCTGTTTCCAGCCTGCATTCACCTACCAGGTAGAAGTTGGCTGCAGAGGCTTCCTTGGATAATCCACCCAAAAATTCCTGAAATCTTGCGGAATTACCGGCTCTGGGCAGACGAATGCACTCAAACACAAGCTTGAGGGAGCAGAACAATTGAGTTTCTAGAGTTGGCTTTGGTTTCTGTACCACAGTACCTGGACATCTTGTGAAAAGCGATAAAACACCTGATTCTAAACTGACAGCCCTGGAGCTAGCCTGACGGTGGGGAAGTAAACAGTACATTAGCTTCCATTTAAGAAATGAACATTTAAAAGTACACTGAACAGCAAAAAAGTGATGTGACATCTATGTTTTGCTGAAACAATGTCGGTAAATTTTATTCTTTCGCCATTAGCCTTCGGCTTGAACCTTTGCCACAGCTGACATGTACGCTCATCTTTTATACATATCAATCAACGGGAGCACATCGGTGAGACACAATATCATCAGCCGAAGAAACGCTCACTGTCTGGGATACTACATCAGTTGTCAGAGCCCTGTTGGTAAAAGGGGAACTTTTTGTTTCTAGGTTAGTAACAAAGTCAGAGATGCTGGCCTGTTACTATGGGTAAGTTGGTTGCAGAATGAGCATTTCAGCAAGAGATTTGTTATTTATTGTCTTTCATCCAATTTCTTTAACATTGCTAACTAGGACATGGTCAAATACTTTCCATAATTATCTAAAAAACACAAAAAACAAACTCCAATATACCACTATAACTAATATTTTTTTTAAATGATTCCGATGCTTTGGCTTATTTTCAAACTTTTAAATAAAACTGTTAAATATAGTTAAATTTACTTAGCAAAATTTTTATTTATAAATAAATGCAAATAATAGGTGTTTCCTGCAAAAAACTGCTAAATTGGAAGGAGATGGAAGCGGTCAATGAGACGTGAGAGAAACCTGTGAGCAGATACGGTTATCGTCTGACAGCGGCATTCTGCAAGGAACAGAACGAAGTAAATGAGCAATCCAGATGCCTCTTACAAGGTCTGGAGATGCAGTTATTCTTGGCTATGGCCTTTCCAGGGTCTGTACATGTCAATAAGGGTGGGTAAGAGAGCCTGAGAAAAAGCACATGAATGGAGGTGGCCACATCATAGAACATATGCTACAAGATGACAGGTACTAAATTACTCCTAAAAGTAACCAGCATGATGTTGGCCCTTAATCACACCATTAAAGCAGTCCAATCCTTCGCTGTAATCTCTCAGAAAGTACATGAGGGAGTCTCGGGACCCCATAAGACTTTCAGGAAATGATTTTCATCTTTCAAGTTCATTCGACCATTTCACAAACTCCACCATAAATGGAGAAAAGGAGCTACGTCTACAGGTTCACAAGAGTAAATGACTTGTTAAAAACCTGAGAACAAGTACTGCAACTATTAGCATGAGTGGTTTTCTAGTGTTCTATCAGGGGGGAAATTCTACTTTATATTTTTTTCATCGCCTTCCAATTGATGAATAAACCTCTTCACTCACCAGAAAAGGAGTATGCCAGTATTGGCCATGGCATAAGCCAATCCCAGGATGCCACTGCCCATAATGGCATTACCCAAATTGAAGACAGACATTCCAAAAGAGGTTTTTCCTTCAAACTGAGGACAAAAACAAGATGAATAAATCTCACTGCAACAAAAAAATATATACTGCTTTTTCCTTTTTTTTTTAAGTACTGCAGTCGTTGATACTTACATCTGTGAAACGCACAGGTTTCTTCCCTTCTGTGGGCAAAAATTCTTCATTTTCCAGTCCTTCATCAGGTTCATCAAATCTACGGTGCAAATTTAGGATTTCATTATTCATTCTGTTAAATGATGGAATGCCTGTCCAACTTTTCAAACGCTAGGTGTTAGCTGTAAACTAAAGTTATTTCAGGAGTTATTTTGTTTTAAAAGTATGAAAACATACATGCAGTTAAAAGATTCTTCACACAAGCTCCCACCGACATACCTCACTGTTTGAGTGCCGTTTCTTTAGCAGGATCCACCCGATGAGGTGAGCAAAAACAGAGGGTAAACATGCATTTAGAAAAACAATCTGTATTATACAGGAAGTCAGTCATGCTGTTTTTCGCTCACTGCATCTGGTTATCATTAATAGCAAACTCTAACGAAGAGGGACAAAGCTACATGCATGACAAGCAAACTGTCTGAAAGTCTGTTTTGCTTTTTTGAGGTCACATCATTCACGTGAAACAACACAGGATGAGGCACAGTGCAAAAAGTACTAGATACTTGCTCTATTAAAATGCAATCAACCAGTATATAAGTGACAAAAGGGTGGCCATTCCTCTGTAATACTCACTGATCGTCCTCTGGAAATGTCTTCATGGCCACACCCACATCATCACCGAGGTCATGGGTTTTCCCGTTGGATAAGATGTTCATCTCTGACTGAGAAGGTTCCATAATTAGATAGTATTCTTTTTTTTTTTGGCCCTTTTACGTCACACAGTATCTTGAATATCTGGGCAGAGAGACAGGATACATGAATAACTTAAGATACAATTTAGTATGAACACACTGTAAAAGTACAGCTTGAGAATTGTTAATGGTATATACGGTCTGTGCAAACAAACCAATGCAATAGAATCAGCTTTTTCTAACTGTAGTTGTAGGGTACAGTTTTGGTTTTGCCTTTAGTGTCTCTGCTCAACAAACCAGTTTGAATTAAGTTATTTAATGGAATTCTGTCAAGCAGTCAGGATCTAACCTGTGGAATTCCATTCCCTTCTATTTTCTATAACCACTTATCTTCATCAGGATTTCGGGGATGGTGGGTGGGTAGGCTGAAGACTATTTCCCAGCTGACATTGGGCGAAAGACAAGGTATACCCTGGACAAGTCCTCAATTCATCACAGGGGAACATAAAGAGACAGACCATCATTCAAACCTAAGCCAATTTAGAGTCTCCAATTCACCTATATTAATTGTTTTTGGACTGTGGGAGGAAGCCGAATGGAACCCACGCATTCATGATATTTTGTTCATTTTCTCATAAAGACAACCAGAATTCTTAACTCCATCCCAACAACAGGCCTCTAATGGCTGATAAATCAGTTTGTAAAACAGTTATTACAGTAATTATACTTCTCAACTGTGGTTTTCCTTAATGAGAGTGGGACATTCTGTAAGTGTGGGTTGAAGAGAAGCAGGTATATCACTGGTTAACTACAAGGATAAGATCTCTTTGGGAACATCTGACATTAAGAGACATACTATTATTAAGATCTATTAATAACATGTTATTGTCTCCAAAGAAACAAGTGAAAGAAATCCTCTCTATTCCACAGTCTGAACTCAAAGAAACAATGGCGAATTGTTAGTAGTTTCCGCTGCACAGCACCTCAATGGGGGTCAGTGTCCTCTGAGCAGGGGACCACTGTTACTGCCATTCAAACCATTGATAACATAACACAACAACTACAAAAGACACCTAGGATGAAGGGAACACAATAGACGCCATTATTCTGTATAAATGAACAATTGATTTTCCAATATAAAAGTCAATCTCTAGACCAAAATCTGGTGACCTATTTTTAAAATTGCGTTACCTCAGTCAAACCTTCCCTGGCCTCATGAGTTGAGTAATTGTATTTGACCAAAGTTAACATTTCCCAAAACGCGGCCGCAAACGTCACAGTCTGTTGCAACACCTGGCTTTGCTCATGTTCCGATAGACTGAGAGGGAGGAAAGGGACTCGAGGTTTTTAACATCAGGCTTTTTACGCTGTTTGGTACGATTAATCAGATAAATTAATGCATTGAAATCCAAAACTGATGTCTGGCACTGGCAATTCAAATCAACCACTAAACTGCATGAGCCACTCAATTTACAGTAAATACTATAGGAGACTCAGTATCGAGACTAATGATGTTGCTGTGTTTTCACCAGTATTTTCACTGTTGTTGGAGGATTTTACTTCATTTCTGTCAGTTTACTGTTTGCAAAATGAACAAATGTACTTCCAACAGGTTGGATTCCATGCAAGAGTTACTAACATTTAGTCTAACTTTAACTTAATATCTGTTCGTGTTTGAAGTCAGGTGATATTTTTTCTGATTACTCAGGGCAATGATGATCTGGAACTAAATGTCAGTCCAAGGACACAGGTGCCCCTTCTCCTGGAAAAACTCACTTTGTGCTGATGTCGATAGACCGTATGACCCTAACCTCTGAATGTGAGCAAAATTACATGGATATCACCAAAGTTAAGATGTGCCTAAGATGTGGAAAAAAATAAGTTGATTGAATAAAGCAATTATGGGATGCACGACTTACAAAGTATGAAAATTTGAAATTTCATTGAACTCTGCCCAGCTTTTTTGAGTGAAAACACATTTTTCAATTATTTGTCCTAATAATGCAGCTCTGAGCCGGAGCACATCAAGACACCCAAATATGACCACATAAATACTCAAAGACTTTAAAAATTGATGAAACAAAATCAATCTATTTACAAGTAACCTGCGGAAAAGAAATATTTAAATTAGTAAGTTTTTCCCCCTTCACTGCACAAGAAGATAAACTAAACTAAACATGGAGAAATGAGAAATGTGACAAAGATTCTCAATTTAAAAAATATGGAGTAACTATAATAATCTTTACTTGGGTGCAAATGCAGCATTATTATTACAAAGATTACAAAGATACAAAGACAGCCATTAACTGATTCTAAGTATTGATCATTGTGTATCAGACTAAGTGTCCTTGGAGCATATCCTGTTCTACTGAGCACCAGTGGAGTCACCTTACACTCTCCTGCAGACCATAGTTACGTAACAATTTGGCCCTGATGGATTATGAGACCGGGAAGCCCCACTGAGTTCCTGGACTTACATGACATCTGAAATAGTTGAATGGGTGGGAGGGTGAAGGTTGCAAATTGTCCGTTGTTTGATTTTTCTGTCTGTTTAATGTTAATGTGAGTCTTACAATAGACCCCTTGCAGCAATCTCCACAGGTACTTCCTATCTGTTCCTGTGTCCGTTGGACATAAAGCAGGGCAGGCATGGGAAAAGTGGGGGCCAGCTGGTGAGGACATCTAGATGAGGTTGTGTGTGAGGAACAGGCACGAGGTTACACCAACAGAGCATGGCAGCGCCAGCTCATCTCAGCAACGTGCCTGCTGGGGACAGAGGCGCACGTGCTCATGTCCAAAGATGTCAGCCAACACCTAAATGACATTGTCCACCCAGTGAATAAAGAGGCTTCAGGATTTGAATGATATTTCTCATGATATACAACCTTTTTGAAAGCTCCAACCAATTTGATATAGTTCAAATATACAAAAACGTGGGCACTATTTTGTATTCTGTTGCTAGTTCCTCTTTTTTGAGTTATTGTCAAAAACTAAAAAACTGCCCTACCTCGCAAGAAAGACGAAAAGAAAGACTGTAAAGAAGATTGACTTCTTTACAGTCAATCTGTAAAGAAGAGGGGAGTTCCTATTGAAGAGTTGCTACTTGTTGACTTTCTGATGACATAGGTTCATTCAAACACGTTTGGATTTGTAAATTTAAAAAATGATCTTGCTTGGGTAATATTGTTAAATGAAGTGAAAACAAATTATGGATCTCCAACATTCAATGGTCACTTCAATGACTCCACTCTTCCACCAGGTTTAATGAAAATCCATTAGGTAGTTTATTTGTAATTGATAACAAAAAAAACACGGGAGGAAAAAAGCTGTATAATGCAATTTTGTGTGATTGAAATTGACAAATAAGACTCCAGAGTCTTGTAATCTTCAGAACAAGTGGAAAACATTCCCAAATCTGTCCTTTTTAGACTCTGAAATGTGATTGTTGCTTTTGGCCCTATGACTTCCCCTCCTGAAAAATTCATAAAATCCATTGTCTAATTTTTATGCAATGATCCTACAAAACAACAATAACAACAAAAGAGACACTGGTGAAATTGTTACCTTGTTGACAAAAGAGAGGCTGTGGTTTTTACTTGGTTTGTCTGTTTATTTGTTTTTCGGCCTATTTCTTTGTTTGTTAGCAAGTATGCGGAAAAACTAAACCGATTTGCATAAAATTTTAGCAAAAGGTAGATCTTTAGCATATCCTCGATGTAATTAAAGTTTGGTGGTATTACGTGACCAAACAATGTGACATCATGATAAAATATTACTTGCAATAACTCATAAAATAATTGATTGGGTTTGCATGGAATGTTACCAAGGGGTAAGTTTCGGAAAATTTTGATATGATTACATTTTGATGACATCACACCTTGACCTCCCGACGTGATGGTTTTCTGAATATGGTTTTCGTCTTCCTTGCGAGGTAGGGCAGTTTCTTAGTTTTTGACAATAACTCAAAAAATGAATGGATGGATTTGCATGAAATTTTCCCTTGTTGTAGTGCTTGGTAAACCCTTCACTTAACTACATTTCTTTTTAATACTACATTATGATGTTGTGGCACCATTTCATAAGGCCATTTCCTTAAAAATGGGAGATAGGGCACTTATGCAGTTATTTTGACCATGACTCTCTGTATAATGGGTCCAAAAGAACACATAATTATGACTTCATAATGTGAAGTCATAACGTAACTTAACCAAAACTAATCATTGCTGGGATATGCCCAAACTTACTACTGGGTAAAATATCGTGCAAATCCATCCATCAGTTTTTCCTTAATCTTGTTAACAAACAGACACACAAACGAAGGTAAAAACATAACGTCCTTAGGGTAGAAAATTAAGATTCATTGTTTTCATTTTCAGCAAAAAACATACATTTTCAATAATATTTATAACAATTATAAAATAAATAATTATAACAATTAAAATGCATAACACTGACGCATTGCACTTTTCAAAGGAAAAAAGTTTCCCTTTACTTTTTAATACAACGCATTTATTAGCTACGAAAGACGAGTCTAGGTTAGGTAACTGTTTCTTAAGACCCCAACAGTCAAAACTGAATGGTACCACTATGCTGTGAATCAAATTTAAGATTTATGAAATCACCAAAGGTACATTGTGGCTCATATGGCCAAAGTTACGGCTGATATACTGTACAGCATTCTGAAGTGTCTCAGTGAGGTTCATCCAGCTTTTTAACATTTGCATTTAGTTTAGTGGCATTTTCTATAACGTTGTCACATAAGCTGTGTTCATATGTTAAATCACATGAAAATCACACCCAGATGATATCCAGTATCATAATAGTCAACGGAATGTTTAATTACGTATTATCTCTTCATCGAATGATGGAGGTTAATTTATTACATATAGGAAAAAATTTTTTTAGCTGGATTAGTCAATCTGAGACTTATAAGACTGTTTGGAAACCCAGCATACAAATTTGGCAACAATCTGTTGAAGACAAAGGAGCCTAAAGATCAGATATTACCTTCAAGAATTGTCAAACACAAAAAGGGGGCAATAAGGAGGGAGGTTTGGACCTGCAGTGTATATAAACCACAAAAAAAAAAAATCCCAATTCACGCAATAGTTGTTGTTTATCTGCTGGATATGTAAATATAGGTAACACTTTGCAGACAGGTTCACAGTATGAAAGTAAAGTTTCTGTCTGTTATTCAGGTTTGACAGGGTCAAACCTTGAGACCGACACATTGAAAGATCAGAGGAATAAACTTACAGTCTAAAAATATATGAAGGTCTATTTTTGTAGAGACAAGTCCTGAAGAGAATTTCAACTGCTTATGGACTCATATAGTAGTTTACATATTGCCAAGCCCATTGTGATTTATTTCTTTTTAGTTTCCAAGTCTGATAACGAATGACTCTGATGGTAGGCTTTCAAGAAGCACAGATTAACTTTAGATCTTATGTTTTGGCACTGACTGCTCCAGTGGGAACAGAGTCATGGGAGTGTTGATGCCATTTTAAACCCATTAAGCTACAGAAAACCACTCAGCGTAAGTGAAGTTAAAGGTTCTCATAAGACGACGAACAAAACCTACATTTTTTGGACAATTTCCAAAAAAGGGGGTCATTAAGATGAAAGGACTTGAAGGGAACACTGAATTAAAAGTATTCTCAGTGAATAATATCTCAACTTAAAACACATGCAATCTGTCTTTGAGTAGGAAGTATAAGCAAAGGACAGTGACATTTAATTTAATTTAATTAAAATACAACAGCACAAGTGCAGCACAACAGAACATTATAAACCTCCCATGATGGTTCGGTCCCCCAGCTTATGAGCCGTGAGATAAAAATGACTAACTAAAACGACAAACAGGCATATTCTATCGCAGATGTTCTCAGGTCTGTGAAAGAAAATTACAGCTGGCTGCTTCCCACATGGTTAGAACATCAGCTTCCACACACCGTGCACCTGTCCAGCTCCTCCTCCTCCCTCAGCCTCTTTGATCAACGCACACGCTGAGGTCACTGACCGCCGTCAGGCTTATCTGCTCATTCTCCACTGCGATGAACCCAGCATGAAAACCCATATAGGGTGTTCGTGTTTAGATAGTGAGCCAAAGTCAAGAACCCAACCCCTCACCCACACGGCCTTGAATACACAGACACAAGTTCTTCCTGTACCCCTAACTCTGTTAAACATTCTGAATCTTAGAATGTAACATTTTCCATGATGATCATTCAAAACCTGAAATCAAGCATCTGGAGATTAGACGCTTCCCTCGCTCTAACTCTCGCTTGCTCACCCTGTCACTCGATGTTAAACAGGAAGAACCATCATTATACGATTAAATTAAATTAAATACATATAAACTATTATCATTATGTGCATAAAGCTGTCAGCATGGAGGTAGTACAGCATATTTTTCAGTAGTGTAACGTTCAAGCAAAACATTGTGGGGCTATTCCCTACAATTTCAATCTCATGTATGGAGGCAAGTTGCATATTAAATAGAAATTAAAACAGTTCATTTCTATTTTCTTGATCAATGGATTGTGGATTATGAAAATGTTTAGAATAATTTTGCTAAGTCATATGAAACATACTCAAATGTTTTTCTGTCCCATTAAGTAGTCTGAGAAATTATGTCACATTTTTGCCTGGAAAATTGAAAAGAAGCATTTTTTGATCATCTAAATTCATCAGATAATTGTTTGAAATGTAATATAAATGAGCAGTTTGTGTTGTATTGTTGTTTTAAATTATATATTATGGTATCCTACATGCAGGCACCCTCTATCACCATGTATATTATAATAACAAATCTTTAACAGGCCAAGTGTTAATGTGCAGAATGGTTGTGTATACCCGCCCCCACACGGGTATACTTAGCAGACAGAAACAAAGGCAAAGCGCTTTAAATGCTACAAACCGGTGGTAGACGCTGTGGTGGTCTATGAATTGGAGGTAAAAGGGAAATTGTCTTTTCTCTTACTTTATGCCATGTGACTGTGACCCGAGCAGCACATGGAAGTGCAGGTTTAGTGGACTGCAGAAAATCATGTATAGGCTTACCATCAAGAACTAGGCTTCATTTAAAAGACTTTTTAAGAGTTGATTTTGATTTATCTACTATACCTGCTGGTCAAAATCCCACAGGTGTCATCAAAAAATAGGAAACATTTGGACTTTCTCTAAAAAATTGTAATAAGAGTCACTCATTCCATTCATTGGCATTCAATCCAGCTGTTGGTTGGAAAAAAACACATTTTTTTTGGCAATGTGTTTTAAACAAAATGCAACATTAGGTAGACAGTGGTCGAAAATCTGTAAGTGACTCCTGGGGGCCCATGGATATGACATCTGGACTTTCTGATGGAGGACCAAACATCTTTCCTTATTGATCATCGCATCCTAATAGCCATTATGTCCCATTATCGTGCAGTATGATCATCCATATACAGTACAGCCCCTTTTATTCATTTTCCCTCTTCCACTCAGGCCAGGGTGTGCGCGTGTGATCACTGATCATATTAGATCCACTGATATAAAGTAGTGATCATCGTTCTTTCACCAAATATCAGGTCAAACACAATCTCTGCAAGCACATGTTCATCTCACATCAGGCTGCTTCATTCTTACCAAAGGTTCCTGTCACGATGCTTCCGAGTTAATTCCACTGTTGAGTGGGAATAAACAGGATGGTCTTAGAATATCTTCGTCTGTCCGTGTTTTTTCTTCACGAGAGTCGATAGAGTCTCTTCTGCTGGGTATTTACACTCAATCGTACTCTACCACAGACTGCCTTGTGGGAAATGCTCTGCATTGTAAAAGCTTCTGGAGTTCCACTGTGGGGGTCGCATTAGGTCCGCCTCCTTCGAAACACCCCCCTATCTCCTTCTCCTTCTGCGCGCGCCTGTTGCTGCGTCGGGGACTGCAAGTTTGAGGGAGTTGGATTGGAAACGTTAGACGCACCTCTCCCACTTGATTTGGCAGGAAGGAATTTGGCGTAAATAGCCAAATACCGGCTATGAGATGAGAACATGATGCGTAAAGCCGAGGGAGCTCATTGAGAAGCGGGCGCGTGCCACCCTAATTATCTCTTAATTTGTTTTGAGCATTAGAATCGACATAATAAAAAAAAAAGTATTGCGACGTATACACCCATGCTGCAACAAATGCTTTCCTCCGTGGCATTCAATCAAGCACCATAGCAGGAATGATGTGTATGTTCTTCTGTCGGATCTCATAGTATCGTTCATATTATGTCCCGGTGCGGTCCGGGATGAGATGTGGTCCCCGTTAGAAGTCACGAATGTGGAGAGCTGCTTTCTCTGGGGAGAAGAGAGAACACTGGCTGGACACCTGCGAGATGAGGAGGTGCTCTTTGGTTCTGGCTGACAAAAGATTATTTACCAATTGATTTGGAAAACACGAAGCGAGTTCAAATTGTAATTTCAGTTTTTTGGTAAAAAGGTGATTGGACTGGGTTTACGGCATGGTGCGGATATATTCAGCAGGTTCAGGATGTATGACATGTGAGTCAGACAATTACCCAATCAAGCAATCACATCTCGGTCTACGTGCATGCATTCAAAGTGGTTTACAAGATTGGCAAAACAAAATGAGATTATTTGGATTTATAGACCATAAGAATAAAACATTTTTTTGTTCTAAAAGTTTTAATAGGTAAATAACAAAAGATAATGCATGGACATGATGATAATATGAATACATTTAATACTTATAATCAATTAAAAATAATGATATATAATATTGAAATGATATTGAACCCGGACTGTTTCAATGAATAAACCGGGGGTTTACCCTTTGTGACTCCTTAAGGCATCTAGTAGTAGCAGAAATAGTAGTAATACTAGAACTACTAGTAAATAAGTAAATGTAAAGTAAATGCAATAGAAGTGGGAAATAGTTGTATTTAGGGGCAGATTTGACCATGTGCAATGGCACTATAGCATCTTCCTGTCTAGTTGTATGAGTAGGCCTAGTGACTTCTCTGTGGCATAAAACTTGATGGCTATTATGTCCTTGACATGTCGCTTGATGGTTTTGATGTTTTCCACGTTGCCCTTGTTTGACACCGTTATTATTATTTTTTATGAGATGTGTCTTGCCATTTCTGGCGATTTATCTATAACCATTTTGTGAATTGTTACTAAAGAGGATTTGACCCCATTCCTGAACAAGCTGCACATTTTTGATGGGTTGTCGAAGTCCTGGGAGTAGATACACAGGAAAGGAATGGAATGGAAGAAAACATGTCTGTGTAGACTCTCATTCATCCAGGTCATAGAAGAGGCTTGAGGTGAAACGTCTTCAAGCCAAAACAGAAGTCCAGTTGCTTTAGATTCAACCCACATAGATTACGGAAGAAAACGTAGTATATAATAATAACAATAATAATAATAATAATAATAGCAGTAGGATTACTGAATGGTGGTTATTGCTGTGGAATTAGGCACACTGAATAATAAATAGAATGAATTGTTATGCCCAGCAGTAAAATGTTGTAATAAGTAAATAAGTAAAAACCAATAAATTAGCAGCATTGAATATAACTTATTTGCCAATCATTGCATACATGTATCGTATCAAAATAAATAGACAAAATAGGCAAACACTGATATAAATACATAAAAAAATGTAATTAAAACCAAAATGTACAAGAAAAATTTAACACTAAAAATTGTATGATATTGTAAAGACATGACATTTTATAATATCAAACAAACTTTTAAAATAATCTCACATTCCCCTTTTCTCCACAAAATGCCCTTTGGGGTATAAATAACCATCTGAAAAACACTGCCCTAGATAAACTGTGACTGGACAAATGAGATAAATCTGACTCTAGAATTTAAGTAAATTTTATTACCATTTTCTATTTTCTCGCACAAAAAAGATCTTTGCCCAGTATAATATTATGTCAACTGCAATACTAAAGATTGTTTTTTGACATTTTTTCGAATTTGATATATTATTTTCTAGCTATAAAAAAATACTGTTATTTCGCAACATAAACTGCACACAAATGCTTAAGAATATTTGCTATACACTGATCTACTGCACTTATATGTTACTGAAATGCCATTAATATTTATACATGCACACATTCTGTTACTTCTGTACTGGCAACTGACACTCTTTATTACCATCTTCGTGTATTGTGTGTACTGTCGTACCTGTACTCTGCTACAATTCCCTCCTAACGAATGATAAAGTGTTATCTTACTTTTTCTTGTCCCACATCACTGTTCTTGGTGGACTGTTCCCAAAACAAAAGGCGGACATTTATCAAACATAAGACTTGTGCTGTCTAATCAGCTGGCCCAACCAAGCTGATTTCACAAAAAAAAAAACTAAATATAGGATTTTCACTCCATCTAGCTACACTCAGTGGGGAATGCCAGCTCTCGTGTCACTCAGAAAATAATGTTTCACATTAGACAGACAGATTAAAGTTCAAGGCCATTGAATAGCTGGAAAACATGACGTTTCTTATTGAGGGATACTTCAGCGGCACAGACAACACAATTCAGTCATGTCTCCATTTGTGTGAAGTTGTCATA
Organism: Lophius americanus; assembly: GCA_037951165.1. NCBI lineage: Eukaryota > Metazoa > Chordata > Actinopteri > Lophiiformes > Lophiidae > Lophius > Lophius americanus. The sequence goes on from JBBDHG010000021.1 coordinate 8,219,254, forward strand.
ATTTATGTATTAATTTAATAAAACTATGGAGAACTTCTAGGCTTCATCCCGTGTGTTAGATTTTAGGCCGATCTTTACATATAATGCTCACAAGTATGGACAACCCAGTTGCAGAACATCTCAAACAATGATTATCAGTGTGGAATGCATTAAAACATTTCTGTTGAGACCATCATAAATCATGTGTCATTTATTTTTTGAACAAACAAAAATGTGTATAAACTGTACAATTTAACATGCTGAGACAAAAAAAACATTATTAACACAAAAACCTTTGAACAAGCTAAATACATTTACTGTCTAATGTACAATTTATAAATAACATTATTCACAGTCTCAATGAAGTGAGGCCAGATCATCCTGTATCTCAGTGGAACCATTTAAGCGCTTCTTGTCTTTTGTATCCATAATGATTCACTTGATACTCCTGATGTAAACATGATGTACTATATCCTCTGCAGCTCAAGCTGAGACATTATCATCTGAGTTTGAGCCTGAAAACTCATTCCAATTCCGTGAAACGAGCAAACATGGCTTTACGGACAGCGTCTTTGTAGGTGTCTGAAGGCGAGAGGGTGTAGTTGGTCCCTTTGGTGCCAAGTCCAGCTCCCTTTGTTCTCAATTGTGCCTGAGGAGGAAAAAAAACTTTCAATTTGAACCAGGCAGCTTTTATAAATGTATAAATATTTAAACCTGGATGCTACTGCACCCCAACAGCAGGCGCTTTTGACGATACCTCAATTGGTGTCGTGATGCCCTGCTGATTGCGACCAAGACCTTTACCCTCCTTCCAGCCCATGGCCTGCAGCATTTTGTTCCCTATGTTGTCACTGTTGAGGCCGTCTTTAGTGGGTTGTTCATAGTTACTGCACAAGAAAAAGGGCCAATAATAATTTGAACATTAATATATAAAAAACAACAGGGACAACTAGAACCCTGCAAGGACATTAAAACTGAATTTCTTAAACATCGGTAATTCAGCTTCGTATACATCATTAATTTAACAAAAGCAAGTTATTTACATGACTGGTGTGGGCTGGCTAAATTTCTTCTTTTTGGGCGCTGGGGGTTCGGGGATTCCATATTTTTCTCTCCTTTCTGCAGCCCTGTCTCGATATTTCAACTGTAAAAGAAAAAGAAAAATATTTGTTTTATATTTCAGTCATGTTAATAGAGGGATTTCTATGACTCACAGGCAGCTGGGTAATTGTGCATCCAGCCATACCTCAGTCTCTTTTCTTTCCAGCTCCTCCAGTTCTGCTTCAGTCATTTTGGATCTCCGGAGAACCTCCAGGTTTTTCTATAAGAAACCACAAAAGTTAAATAATTACTCAATGAAATAATATATATATATTTTTTTTTATTGGTGCCTCAAAGTTCTATAACTTATGTTATCATCGTATGTGAACTTACCTTGTGAAGGTCAGACATTTGCTGATGTCGAACTAAAGCCTCTTTGTTGGGAAACTGTCTCCGACACAGTAAACAGGCCAGCTTGCTCCAGTCCGTCAGCTTACCCTGGAATCCATCGCCACCATCAGGTTCCGCAAACCCATCCTCTGGGTCACTGTCTCCACTGTATGCTGCCACAAGACCGCACTAACCAATCCATGGATAAAGAATGGCAGGTGTAAACATTGTTAACATGAACCGCTGAATATAAATGACTGCCTAGAATGCAAAATTAAGACGTCCTTCACTAGTTATGATGAAAACACTCACCTTTGAAGTGTTGACAGAACTTGTTGGAGGTTCTTCCTCAGGAAGCCTTGGCATCTCTGGCATCAGTCTGTCTAGACCTGCCTGCTACATGAAGAATTAGAATAAACAATAAAAATTCATACTAAAATCCATCCATCATCAAACTCTCAATGATCAAAGACTTTCTGGAACTTTGTCATGGAATGAATCAACCTAAGTTACCTTCTTTTCAAACAGGACATAACCAACATCAGCAGCTGCCGCCTCCTTCCTCTCCTCTTGGCTGATAGGCTGAAAGCTGCCCTTGAAGTTCTCTTTCTGCTTGTTAAGAGTTTTGGCCCACCGTTCCATGTCTTTAGCAATCTGAAAGAATCAAACAATTTAGCACCTGAAGACAAATCTAAAGGAGGACTTAAAAATTACAAATATTCACAAAAAATACTATGTAGAAGAAGCTACACACACATTAGACAGTGTGTGCTGATGTAGAATAGACGTGATACCTGCTGAGCAGTCTTGCTTTTTGGCTTTTCCTTCTTCTCCTTGCCTTCTTTCAGGTCTTTGTTACTGGCTGCTGCAATATCATTTTGTCCGGCATTTGGGTCAGTTGATGCAGGAACGTACGTCTGCTTTTCACTGTCCCAGTATAGATACTGCTGGGTCTGAGCGTTGAAGTAATACTGAAAAGACAACATCCAATACAAACTCCTGTTGTTCTCCAAACGTAATCAAATAAAATAACACATGTAACTGTGCACTACTTACATGACTGTTGGGGTCATAGTAGAGACCAGTCTGAGGATCATAATAGTAGCCAGATGACTCATCATACTGGTAGGTGGATGTATCAGGGACTTTGAACACAAAACATAGTATAATTGAAAAATCACAGCTAAAAGTACAGTATTTTACAAGTTAATCAAGTTTGCTATTTTCGTAATCCTTTTTTAAAAAACAAAACAAAAACACAAATAACTTGAAAGTGACAATAAAATTTGGATAGCTTGAAAAAATAAAATAAAAATTGGCTTTAATATAATACGGCATCTTCATAAATAAGGTGTGTATTTTATTTCATTACTGAAGTCACTATAAAACAGGTACTACCTAGCGATTACCTTTTTGAAGTAATAATGGAAAAATGTAAGCAGGCATCGCTGCATGCGCCTCTTATTTGGTCAGTCTTATCAAAGACTTGTTTTAGCTGTTTAAATGTGGTGTTGACAAGGCAAACTGAAAATACAGAATGTGTCTGGCAGTGACCTCTACAGGATCTTCTCTATATGTGCACCACATTTCAACAGCACAGGTTTTATGGGATAATGTGTGTATCTACCAGTGCTGTTCTCAGCTGTTCGTCCTGAGGCTATTAATCCACAGGTGGCAGTGGCTACAGGAGCAGCAGATGCAGCTTCAATACCAGGAAGATGTCCTCTCTGGGGCATTCCATCCAACTGCTGGGAAAGTGGTAATGCCTGCAATCACAGTAATAGTCATTTAAAGATTGTTTAACCTAACCTTTAAACAATTGTACTACAATGTACACTTAAAAATAAAAAATGCAATTTTACCTGAACAGCAGGCTGCCCTAAAACATGAGGCTGGTAGACCTGTGGTGTCTGTGAGATTACAACCCCAGCTGCAGTTGGAACAATCTTTACACCCGGGGCAGCTAAAGTTGGAAAAGCAGAGTTGTCCACCATAGATATCAATTTGTTTGAGCTCGCTTAAATATCAGGTTTTGACTACTTTACTATTAATGTGTCTTTTGTTCCTATGAACTGAACAAGAAAATGCTTATGTACTGAAAAACTTCCTTTTAGGAAAAACTAATTGATTCATGCGAGGCAACTTTGGCTGAGAGGGTACAGAAGCAATCCACTGATCAGATTAATGTATGAATGGTTACTACTAATAGCAAAAGAGAGGATCATTATATGGTAGTTTCTGTTTCACTCTATATTTTGATCATCCCACATCTATCCCCTTGAAAAATTGACCAGAAGTATCATCTGTCTAGATAACACAGATATTGTGGCAAGACCATTACCTCTATCCAAGTTGATTGTAAAAAATACTGGGCTGTTTAAAGCCCAGTAGGCTTTAAACCTACTAACTTTAAACCTGTTTAAATTTTTGATGTAGACGATACAATGAAATAAATAATTTAATTTTTTTTTAATAATATATCTATTTACATTTGTCTCATCCCCAAAACTAAAAAAGAACCCAACATAATCGCTTGTTTACCATTTTATATTCTTTACTGAAAAGAAAATCAAATGATACACTGACCCTTTCAATTTACAAATGTGTGTAAATAGAATAAAAAATGAAGTATACTGTGAGGTAGTTAAGACTGCCACAAGTGCTATAAAATGCAATAAATAAATCTTTTCCATTATTGTTTCAAAATCAACACTCAGTAACTGTTGAGTTTCATAAGTTGAAGCATCTCATACCTCCTAGAATCCCATTTCCCTGAGAGGTGCTGGGTCCGGCCCCTTGCGGGTAGAATGTCTGGTAATCCTATGGGAGGAAATTGTAATAAATTGTTTTTAGAATCAGTGGTATTCAACTTCCAAAAATATAATGTACATTTTGTTTCCTATTGAAAATACAGGCCTTGTGGCTTATCTAAAGTACTGAGAATGTATATTGAATCAGACTGATACAATCATTAAATGAAATTTAAAGAAAATGGATGTATTTGTCAAGTTTCTTTCCATGCTGCAATAGCTTATAGATGCTACTATATGCAACTAAATTACCGCGTTTTACTGAATGCATAAAACACAACTAAATCAAGTAGAACTATCAGAAATTATCTGGTCGGCTATCAAAGGAGAGAATGGATGCTTCATGTGTTCAACTAACCTGAGAAGGAGGAAAACCCTCCTGCAAGTAGGTGTACTCGGACATTCCCTCTGTACTTTGTTGAGGCTAAAAAGGTATATGATAGAACAATGATTGATCTCGTCACGCTGACTTTAGAGATGAAGAATAACAGCATGTTGACAAAATATAAGCCTACCTGGCTCGAAGACCACTGGGCAGCAGCAATCGCTGTGCTGGCCACAGAGAAGGCACTCACGCGATTTCCATCAGGCAGTAAAAGGTCCCTAAAACAATGTTTTAAAAAAAATGGAAACGGGTGTTGTAACAGTTTTAATCAACCTTGTTGACTGGGAATTTAAAAAAGCAATGTGTAACTACTAAAAATATCCTAAGAATATTATCAAAATCATATTAATTAACTATTACACTCACTTTCTAGCACTCTTTGCGTAGTCCACCCCAATTGTTTTCCCATCCAGTTTAAGAGGAGGCTGCAGTCCTTGTAAAATGGTAAGGAGTTGTGAGGCCTCCTGTGTAAAGGAATCATTAAAGTGTAAGCACCATAAAGTGACGACTTTGAGAACTTTATTAATGAGAAAATTTTCAGAAAACAAGGATGAAACATGAATTGGAATTATCTAATATGTGGCTCGTAGTTATCATTTATGAGAGATCATTACAACCAAGATATTTAGTTAATTTTTGCAGGTATATGTTACAGAAGGCCTTACCAGTGGAGAAGACAGTTGTACAAAGGCAAAGCCTCTGTTCTGGCCTGTCTGTTTGTCCTTGATGAGGCGAATGTTGTTAGATGAAAGATTAGCATATGGTGCCAGAGATGTCATGATGGCCTCCACAGTAGTCAAGGGACCAATATTTCTTAAGATGATCGCTGTAAAAAAAAGGTTCACATTTAAGAATAATCTTCTATTTTTTTTTGGGTCGCAAGTAAGTGGGATATTGAAAAAAAACAACTTACTATCACCACAAAAATCTCCACTGGGTTGACTTTCTGAGACTCCGGGATTATTGCTAGTTTCACCTTCTGCTGAGAGAATGACAAAGAGGTAAGTGGCATTAAAATAAGCTCTAGAACTGGGTTCTTTCAAATAAACAGTTGGAAATGAGGTATGAAATTGTAAGTGTAAAAGTGAGCAGCGCAGAGTATGACTCAGCATTTTACACTACCAAATTATTTATTTATTTCATAAACTCAACCATGTATTGTAGTTCTTCCCTGTGTTGTATTGTTATGTAGCAAGGAAGCAAGGCATGCCGTTTCCAATCTCCTCGTCTACGTCTGAGTGTCTTCAACACAGCACAAACTTTGTGTTGAATCTAACCACTGTTGAGCCAGGCTGCCTGGATGTTTGTAGTCAGAGGCCTCTTGTTGATTTAACTACTTACCAGCTTTGGCAGCTCCACACCTGAAGCACTTCAGCCTCCTCCGGAAATTGTACAGGCCACACTGCAAGTAACCGTTCACATCATTTTTATTAAACACCTACTAAAGCCCTGAACAGTGCTGCCTCAGAAAATAGGTCATCTATATTGGTGCAGCGTACCATACCTACCTGAGACACAACCTGACAATGACCATTTCCCCCAAATTTAAGCATACCAGAAAAGAAACTATCATTACCAATTAATGTCTTAAAGCCCTATCGTGTATACTTCTAGGCATGTATGGGTGTCCATCAGAGTTATGTTTGGATAATGTGGCAACGGAACCAAGACATTTAATTAACTTACAGTGTTGCAGAGCCAGTCTTCATACTTGTTTCTGTTGTAACTGTAGTGCATGTCCACGCTTTTGCCTTGGATGGTCAGGCGTTTCTGAAAGAGGACAACTAAAATTAGTCAAGTATTCCTGACAAGCACTGATCTCATCAACAGAACAAGTAGTGTTGGAAGGGAGAGACGGGGAAGAGGGACCCCCAACAGACAGGCAAATGATGTATATGTGAGCATGATGTATGGAGGATTCTTTAGGTGTTTGGGACCCGAGTGCCCAGGCTGAGCTGGAGCAGAGTGTACAATGTGCCCTAACAGAGATTTCTCACTCATTTAAAAAAAGGGGAGATTAAGAAAAATATATAACAAAATGAGGTGTACGTTTACCCTAAAGTCTGAAGATACATTCAACCGTGAAATATCACTCATTATTCTTCGAGCAACAGGGTAAAGATACTGGTTTCATTATCTTAAATGCAGACTCCTTGAGGAGCTGATCTCACAAGTCAAATTTAGAGATTTGATACTACAGCCATTTGAAATAGCTATTTTAATATATACATCAAAAATATTATAATTTCTATTAATATAGAAATCATTTATTTTGCTCAAAGGCATACAATCAATCTTTTCTCTCAAGAAGATCTTAACAGTTTCCACACAATTTATTGTGCTTTTTGGTTGCCATTTGGATTTCTTTCCAGATCCCCAAGATTAAAACTAGACTTGGCGATTGTGAAGCAACCTGATTGGTCTCCATCCATCTGGTAGCATCTTGCAAGTGATAAAAGTCCACGAAGGCGAAACCACGGCTTACACCTAGAGACAGCATTCAAATATAGACGGGATGCGCGTTAGTTAAGAGTCCATGGGCATATTATTCAAAGTCTTCCACAAACTGCTTCACGACCCAGGCCACTCACAATAGGCCACTCCTTAGGAGTTTTACCATAGCAAGAAATCCAGCTGAACACCACTGTTTAAGTGCATTTGCCAATTGACTTTCTCAAATTTTTTAAACTGTTTTTACTTACCTTAAAAAGATCCACAATTAACTGAAATGATAAGTCTCAAATCAAAATATCAAACCCTATTTAAAGCAACTTTTTATAATTCTTTACTTGTTGCTATGGGAAAATGGGTCTTGGAAGCAGATTGGCCCTATGGTCAAAGACTGGAGGGAGGTTGGGGTCCATCATATCTGGTTCTCACCTGTTTTCTTTTTCATCAGTCGGACATCCACTGGCTGTGGTCCTTCCAGCTGGTCAATGGCAAATCGAATCTGAGTAAATAACAAAGATGGTTGTTAATCAGTATGATTAAATATATTGTAAAAATATGTTAAATATTGTATTACATAATGAGTGGGACACTCATAAAACCAAACTTGACTGAAAAGGGGTTGTAGAATTGAAGAACAAAAATAAGGACTTACATCATCCTCAGTGACATGAGGGGACAAACCCCACAGCAGAATGGTCTTGCTCTTCTTTTCTTCCCCTAGCTCCCTTCTGTAGTCTTGATCAGGGTAGTCACCATCTGAGTTATAACCATCTTCTGATCTTTCCCGTTTTCTTTCTCTTGACTTTATAAAACAAAAGTGCATTAGTTAAGAGTGGATATCCAAACCAAACAAGGATTTTCTCTAAGAGGTTATGACACTGATAAGTAAAGGAACAAGAAACTAACTACCTCTGGACTGTCTCTTGATCCTCGACGATCTTCAAAACGATCATTGCGTCTATCGTCACCCCAGCGACGCATGTTGTGATCACGCTCAGGGTCTCTTTCTCGCCTGTCACGCCATTCAGATTCATCACGGGCCTGGTCAGAGCCATACCTGCCGCTACGTTCTGTGCGACTTATCCTATTGATAAGGACAGTGAAATTGCATATCAGCATTTGTAATCTGAAGCTGCATAATAATCAGTTAAATTACACAAATAACTCTTGTATCAACCTCACAAGCTTCACACATTGATGTATAATATGCAGAAAATTTAAACCTGATACCATGTCCTAGTGTGGTTAATCAGAGACTTACACTGGGTGGGTTTACACCTACAGCCTAATTCTGATTAGATTCAGAAAAGACGTCTAACCGGAAAGAAAATGCTGCATGTTAACACTCCTTTCCGAATTAAATTTCATTCCTTTGCGTGGAGGTAGTGAAAATGCTTTCGGAAAGCCTTTCCAATAGCCAGTAGCTGCATTTAAATGCTGTCTTGGAAAACCTTGTGTTTTAGTTGTATCTACGCATGCCCAGCGTCGTGACGTTCATCGCTGCAACGCATTTTAAATATTAATATGCCGACTTCAAAACAGTACCGGTCTGCATCGAAGAGTGATTTGTGAGACTTTAACATATTTGGACGGTTAAATGGGCGAAAAGTAAAGTCCGCGCATGCCCTCTTTTTCGTATTCTTCTTCTGGGCGGATGTTGGCGGTCGTCTCCCAACTCAACGAAGCATTATCGCCACCTTATGAATGTGTGTGTGGATCGTCTGAGCATGTCTGAAAGCGTTTTCGATTAGCTGAGTCGATGCATGTAAATGCCGGGTCGGAAAAGATCACCCTCAATACATCCCAGACTGGTCAGAGTGTCCATGCTGACACTTGTCTACAAAAAAAGCTCTTAAAGTGGGCTGGGTGTTATGGAGTCTTCTTTGACATTATTAAAGGCCAGGTACCGGGGGAGGAAATGTGATGTTTTGGCCAATTCGCCATGTAAACAGAAGACCGACATAGCAATTCGGAAAGGAAGAATAGTGTCCTATGTAAACCCACCTACTGAAATGATTCAGCATGAACTATGTTTGAGGCACATCTTCTGCATGCCAAAACTGTCAAACATTTATATATCATCACATTTTATTAACATCAAAACTATTATTTGGCACAAGAAATAGCCCTAGAAAACATATTTTTTTGCCTTCTGATTTACTATTCATTTTCAAATCATATGACATGGAAACACAACTTAAAATACTATTTAAATAAAAAGGTAATTAATTTACACCGCCCAGTCATAATATTATTATGACCTGAGATTTTATGTGAATTTAGAGGCAATTTGAAAGTAGAGATTGAGGCTTTTTAAATTTTTGGGAGTTAAATGCATTTCATGTTGACATTAAAATGATATCATTTATGGTTTGTCTTTATTTCATGGCGGCTTAGTACTGCAACCTAAACATGAAGCATAAAAACCGGAGCCTTATTGTGAAGGCTAAGTCCAGATCCACTTGATGGCTTTTCATCTGAATTTCCTTCGCAAGGCGAAGTGTGCAAAGATCAGCCATAACATTAAAGCCACCCGTCTAATATTGCTTGGACACCACTTTTGCAAAAAAAAACCCAGCATTCTGATGCACTTTATTCTTTGAAGTTTCTATCATAAACGGAAAACACGTTTTCAACAATATTTGCTACAGTAGCTCTTCTGCTCGATTATGCCAACATTGTCCGAACTAATTTATTATATATGAAAACATAACAATGTTGAAGTGATGAGTAGAAACTAATTTATATTAAACGATAAAATTGTCCCCTCACTCCTCCTGAGAATGGATATATTACTTCAACTAAACTGTAACATTTATTTCTGTTCACCACACCTACAATGGCGAGCTAATGTCGTTACACTAGTTACGTTACTCACCTTTTATCAGCGCCCATGTCCCCCTCCAGAATTGACGCTGCCTCTAAAAATAAAACCGTCAGAAGAGATTATAATGATTATACCATATTATGCTTTTAGTTTTGAAAAATCCAAAATACTTTTAATGATAGCATTTGAAATCGGTAGAATTAAGTAAGCTAGCATCTAGTTAACTCCGACCACATAGACCTACGTCATCGGAACACTGATCTTACTGTACAATAACTTACCAGAACACGTTAACAACAATTCTATTTACCACTTGTGGTTTGTCAAAATGATACGGAAGAAAATGCAGGCAAGAAATTCATCTCACGGCAACGGTCTTCAAGCACCACGACACCTTCTTTGTCCCAAGATGCATTGGTGTATAACACAGTGCATTATGGGAAACTGCAGAATTTGCTCTGAATTTGCCATACAGGCAGTAATTTACGTCATGCTCTTTCTTACGTCTTTCTAAACAGATCTGATAATTCGTCGTGATAATAATGAAATCACATTAGTTTTAGTTTTGTGTGAGGACTATGACCTGGGCCATATGTCGATCTTCAAACGAACATAAATTACGTTTCATGTTACGGTTGAGGTGCAACCTGTAAGGCTACACTTCGGGCAAAACGATCCAAAATGATTTCCGCCATTTTAGTCGTTCTGTTGTTTTTAGATCCCTGACCTATATTGAAATGTCTTTTTTATACATTTGCTCTATAGTATCACTATTTAGTAAAAGGTATATGCTCGTATGTTGTAATGCTTTGCAAATTTTATTAAGTTACAAAATCCCCATATCTGCATTTTCAGCTGAAATGCTATTTTTGCGTAGCTCTTCTAAAGGACACCCAATTTGTGTCAGTCTTCAAACTGGATTTCCGTTCGTTTATCTATACAAAATTATCAAAACAATAGTAGGCTTATAGCAACACCCATTATCTTTTTCTCTGTATATCTAAATGTATTGCTGACATTAAGTGTTTTTCATCTGAGTTCGTTTTCAGAACATTCAAAACGTTGTTGGATTGAAATTCCAATCTGAGTTACCAGCAAAACATGCACCCTTCAAGTTATTTCTACAAAAATGAAGCACCGTTTCAAGTTGAGTGAAAAGTTGTTTATCGTGCATCAGAAATACTTACCAATAATCTTTGTCTTAGTCACGTATTGAATGTCTTCATAACGTACCAGTCATATTTTATTCCTGCATGAACGCTAGTACACAGAACTCCACTATGGATACAACAAATAACATTCTTGTACCTTGGCTTTTTCTTTTGCCCAGATCTAGTCTTCATGACACCCAGAATAAATTAAAACTACTGTATGTTTCTGAGCTTACTTTTAATCTAGACTTTGTCTATATTTCTATCTTCCTGTCTATCTCATATATCTTTGTGTAATGTGTGTAAAGCAATAGCTACTGAAAGCAAGACACAATTGAATTGACACTTACATAAATTAATTTGAACAACAAGAAACAAATACACCATTTGTCATTTATTACAGTATATATATATCCTGAAACATCACCAAATAGTTCACTGTACAGGCAGGTCCTGGGTAAAGATGAGTACTGTACATGATTACTTGTTCAACTACGCACAAAAGAATTTCCCTCTTACATATTTTGGATGTGGTAAAGACATTGTATTAACTCATGGTCTTAATATTTTGCTGATACAGACCCATAATGAGCTCCTAACCGTTTAAAACTAGCTGTAAATGAAGGTTATTTTTGTTGTTTTTAACATTGATGATGTTTGATTCACTGACATCCACTAACACACCATTAGTAAAATACAAATGTGTCATGAGACAAAACAAAACAATCAGTCATATAAAATTGGTCCACATGGTCCCAAAATAGGAGGGTGGAATCCATCCAACATCTTTCAAAGAAAATTGAGGGTGCGGAAACAAGATGCAGTGAAACTCCATGCTGTGATCTAGGTCAAAGTCTCTCCTTTCGTCACCTGTAACGAAATACATCAGTTTGGAAATTAAACTATGAAACGACATTGAACAGTTTAAAATACAATACATAGTACTTACTCTAGCCTCTATGTATTCAATTCTCCTTTCCAGCGCTGTCAGCTTCTCGTTGAGGGTAGCCAAGCGGGATCGACACGACATGTCTGAGGATGAAGAATTGTACGTGACATGTTGTTACCATTATCAGTCGTGACATATCCTGAGTCATGCACCTTAATGAGTTTGTCAATGCTAATGCCGTTAACGCAATAAAATAAAAACTCTGATGCTGTTTTGGATGATCATGGTTGAGAAACATTTGTGTCAGCGGTCATATAGCTGATTATGTTTGGGCAATGACAGCAGACAGCAAAGCTTCTGTCGTGGCCCATCAGTCATTATCTGTCTCAACACTTTTAACCAGTACACATTTAATGTGATGTATTTTTATTTTGTCTCTTACCAAGCCAATCAGACACTACAACTGTCAGCGGTGTTCCTACTGTTAGGGGCAACTATAAAAAGCTTACAGCTGATGACAATGCTAAATGCTAACTAGGAGTGGCCATTGAAAAACATCAACATCAGTGCTAAAAGCTGCTACATAGCTAACAGTGCTAGTTAGCCTGATATGTGTATCTACGTTATATATTTCACTAAGATGTAGTCTTATCCGCAATGTAGTTGGTTAAAAGCTTACCAAATGAGTTAAGAAAATCCGCGATTTTCTTGATGCTGCTCGTGATTACTTCTATGTACTCTCGATTCGCCCAATCTTGGTGAATCTCTCTTTGCACTGGATCCTCTTGGCCGGCCATGTTGGAATTAGCAAGAGCTCGCGTTCGATCGATGGCGTTAAACAAGGAAACACCTTACTGATGGGCAAAATGATGCTTTTAACATCTATAACACCAATTCATACATTTATAATTATTATTTAATATTGTACTACAATGTAATCTAATTTTAACGGGTTAATTACTGCATCACTGTGCGGCAATGATGGAAGTACGCACAAAACATCATTGAAGAAATAATGTTAGAAAATGCAGTGTCTTGCATTTATAATTTTACATATTATCCTCTAAATGCAATGAAAGGTACTCACATGATGATCCATTTGAAAAAAACGCACTATTACTGAATGGTGCGTTTAATGCATAAAGACCACTAAAATGTACATGTGGTAAAGTTGAAGGTTAACCACTTTTTTCAGATAGCTTTTCCTTTCCCCCTTATGTTTTAATATAATTTTAAATCTGCAAAAAAAAAACAATGGAATGAGCAAAATATGCTCCTCAGAAGTGTGAAGCATATGTAAGCAGAAAATATACTGAATTAATGTTGGATTTTAAAAATTTAAGTAAAGTAGTTGACTAACTTTCCTTTATAACTTCTTATCACTGTTATTCATGTAAAGATAGTTGAGGCTACAGTAGCCAGCAAAGTTACATTCATATCATATCAATATTTTACACCCAAATTACATGGAAGTTTAACACTCACCATGTCTGTCCAAATTGCTAATATCAATTGGCAAAACTAAAGAAAACTTACATGCTTGTCAGGAAAATGAAATCTTTTTTCAATTAACCGGAAACTGCAGTACTGTACACACACAGACGGTAGTACTTCATCAAAGTAATATTTTCAGGATACCTAAGAGTGTTAAAAGGATCTCTGAGTGAATGTAAATTTGATTGCATTGTGCACAAATGACAGTATGAAATAAATATATATATATTTATATATTGTATAGTATATAATAAATATTTTTCTCTCTTCATAACATCATAAATGACCAATTTATTAGTGATATGAGTTATACATTGTGGCAGAGTCAGTCTTTTACATTTTCATCAGAAACTCTCCACTAAAATGTTTAAAAGAGTGCCTTCATTGAGTAACCAGACTGAAAAACCTTGGTGTATACTGTGAATATCACAAATCTAATATATTTTGACCTGACTGGCCGTGTTACTCCACCCTATTAAGTAGCTCCTTAATATCTTCCTCTATGTCACTGGTGAGGAAATTTCTACTGTAGCGCTTGTACGGCTCGCCACCACGACCGACCAGGAACTTCTCAAAATTCCAGGAGACATCGTTCCTTTGTACAGGACTCCAAATGATAAACTTTGGATCAGTCATGAGAGCCATTGCATCATCACAAGGGTATGGTAGCTTTTCCTTCAAATAGACAAACAAGGGATGTGCATCTTTTCCATTCACATCCATTTTCTGAAGGAGATGAAACTTGGGTTCATAGCCATTTCCTGGACGGACATACTTCAGAGACTTTAAGATTTCCTCCTCCTTGGTGTTCTCCTGTCATAAAGAGACAGAAACTGTGAACATGGCTATGGAGAAGAGACAGAAACTGTGAACAAGGCTATGGAGAAGAGACAGAAACTGTGAACATGACTCAGGAGGGCAAGTAATCATCCACTAATCTAAGGGTGTGTGGTTTGATTTTTGTCCTCTGCAGTCTAGTGTCCTTGAGCAAGATATTGCACTTTTGAATGTGTACAGTGCTTTGAGCAGTCGGTAGAGAGTGCTATATAAATACAACCCACTCACTATAAAGAAGCCTACACCAGGCAATCAAGTTTATGTAAGCCCATGTGAGAAGTTTAGTAAAAGTTACAACTTGAGACCAGTGGCACATTTGTTACTTAACCATCTTCACCATTGTAAATTGCCCATTTCAGTTTTCTATTATTTCCCTTTAGCTCTTAAGAAGGATCTATGTCTCTTTTTAATCCCAACATTATCTAACAGCTGTTACTACTGTGAGAATTTACAGGCTCAGATAGTTATGAAACCTATCATCAAGCTATAAAATATAGTCATTGATATGGAATAGACTACTACTACCAAGCAGTATATAAAGTATTTAAAATGAGCTCACCTTATAACAACTGTGACAATAAAATGGGAAATGTATCATGAATGTATATGTAATCAAATCATGAAATGGCTGCTTCCAATCAATATGTAATACTTATATGTAACATTCGGAATAGGCCTTATATATTGACAAATTAAAATGTAGATATTTAAGAAAATTCAGAATGCTACACATCAGATAACATTTTAGTAATATCTTTCCTTGAAAGGGCTGGTTTACCTGATGTCCAAACTGATTACAGGGAACACCCAGAATAACAAGTCCTTTGGCAGAGTACCGACCGTGGAGCTCGTTCATCTGAGTATAGTCCCTGGTTGTTGTTCCTCAGAGAGACGCCACATTCTCAAAGAGGACCACTTTCCCCTTCAGTGTTGAGAAACTCAACATTTCTCCAGACAGCAGCCTAGCTGTCAGGTCATAAAGCCTTTTCACATTCCCAGCCATTCTCTAGAACTCGAAGGATTGCCTGTAGCTAAACTTGAAGGAAACGGTCCGTTATTCTTTCATAAATGCGGTTCCAGGTCATAGGACTACAAGTCCAGCCCTCATTATTCATGGGCGGATCATATACATAAGGAAACTCTCAGTTTTCTGTTTTTATTTTTTATAACTTTATATTTCTCCATCAAGGAAATACCACAAAGCACTGCACATTTAATATTAACCTTCAGCAGAACAGATCTCGGTTATATCAGGTAAACTATTTTATCTTAAGGTCTTATGTGAATAAACTACTATGACCACCTTAACAATGTCTTCTCTTTTTCTTTGTTTATTTCCATAATGCTTCTGTCCATTTCCTCTGTTGTCTCGTATTTGTGCAGCCAGATTATCATAATTTAACGAAAATAATTGGATTTGTACCTGTGTAGCACCTTGAAGTGCTGATTGTGTAATCTCCTGATTAAAACAATTGAAAAACTTCACATAGTGACTTTAATTAGAAACACAAACATTTGAATGTAGTCCTGATGCGAGTCCTTATCAAACAACTATCAAACATTAACTCCACACTCTTTGCAAATAAAATTGGATACTAAAATATAAATGTCATACGTGTGAATTAATTGTAAAGGCTCATGAAGTTTGAAACGTACATCAACGCAGGATAAAGGGTCCAAAGTTATACAAGTTTAAATGGTACACTCCATTCCCCCACCTCTTTGATATTAATGGTACTTTCCAGGAAGTCATGCACAATGTGCAATCCTTCTACTTTTATTACAGGGATTCGAGTCCATTGTCAACTGTAGACATTTTTTAAGTCTATTCGCCAACACGAAACTGTATTAAGCGCCCAGAGGATTGACGAAAGCAAACGGTGCCTGTTGCTCCTGTTAGTTAACCAACATGTCAGACTGGCCCGGCCTGTGTGTGCTCTTTAGCCTCTTGTTAAGTATTATAACAGTGGCTGCTTACATTCTGTACTCAGGACTCCTCTCAGACATTGCCATATTCACCGGGTCTCCTCCCTTAAAGAAGATCATTTTTGCCTACAAATTCAAAGAAGGACCGTACAAAAACTGCGGAAAACTTTTTAAGGAGTCTCACAATATAGGACCAAAGCTGTCCTGTATAGGTGTATTTTATGATGACCCTAAAAAGGTAACAATACGACACTATTTATAAAATAGAGACTTTTTTTATTACTATACTACTCAGTATTTTAGCTGAAATTGTAAGCAAATACTTTGCTAGAAGCGGCAAAATAATGTGGAAAGCATGTAGCCTCCTCACAGAAACGAGGTTCTGAGTTTGAATCCTGATCTGCAGCACAATTAGAGAGTTTTGTCTAACAAAATCTGTCACCTGTAAAGAACTGGCGAATTATTTCACCTCAAACCCGATCTTGCTTATCCCCTTTCGTCCCTTCAAAGTGTTTAGTGGTTATAGAAAATAAATGGATTCTTTTATAAAGTCTATGAAATCCAGTAAACGCAGCTGACCGCTAGATGGGGATATTATCATTATCTTTAAGGAATGAGGATTAATTCCCCCATTTCTCAACAAAATTCCACACTTGCTTTAAATAAATAACTCTTACAATTAAATATTTTCACGTATAATTAATAGGTTTAGTGAAATTTCATATAGTCTTAAAACACTATTTTTCTCATTCTTACTCTTGAAGCTTTGAGCGTTACTGATTGCTTTTTTCACAACTGGTCAGGAAGTAGTGTGAATTTTGGATTCAGATGTCAAAGTAAATTAATGAAAAAGTTCCAAATGAAAAGCCAAATACTGATTTTTAAAGTTTTAATGAGATATGTTGAGTCCTAGTTATTCCATGGCAGTGCAATATCATCCCTGTATGAGTAGCCTTAAGGAGCGTACCTCAGTCAGCATTCCTCAACTGCTGATGTAATATGTGCTGAATGTGTGTTTAGTTGGCAGTGATAAGTTGGAACTTGGACAGTCACAATGCAAAATTAACTAGCCCATTAGGGAGTGTTGCTACAGCTGTGCTACGGTGTATTATTAATTATAAATCACATTCTATCAAGCAGTTTACCAAAGACATTTCTCAGCAGCTTATGATGGATTCAAATTATGACAGTCAGATATCAGCTTGTTTTTAGCTTCGTGGGTGCAACAGCAGCAGATGGTTGGATTATTTGTATCAAAACTTGGTTGGAATTGTTGCTCACTCTGGCTGAGAGGATATCTGAGGCACAGTATGCAGTGCCACTTGGAATTAAAAAAGGGCACTTTAAAACACAACATAAATATAAGTAATTTTTTTTTTTTTAACGAAAATAGGAATAATTGAATGAGTATTTTCAAAATTGACAATAGAATTAAGTTTCAATTACATTAACAGTAATGCCAAATGTAATCGTCCATTACATTAACATTACTGATTACATTAACAGTTCATGTTTCTACTATGCATCATCGATGCTGTGAAAAACATGAGTTGAGTCTCTCTGAGAGATATTGTCTTACATTCCTTACCATTCCCTGTGTGAATTCATCCATTCCTAAAATCTTGTATGAACAGCAGGAAAATAATATTCTCTAGTTCTGTTTTCCTGAAACCTATACCTGAACACTCTCTGGGGTCTCTGAAAGCATGTGCTGTTGGTTCCCACATTTAAAAATGAGCTCAGCAAGACCTGTTTTTTTAATAGGCCCAAACACAACAGAGGAATGAAGACAGGAATAATACAAGGAGTTGTACTTTTAAATTGTTATGAGGAAGTTTGAGGTGCAGATGATAATGGTTTGAAAGAAGGGCTCCAACATTTGATTATTACAAACATGCACCTGTCTGTAATATCATATTGAAAGTAGAACCCTGTACATGGCAGTCGAATTGTTGTCCTCTAGCTACATGCCTCAGAAACACTATGATAGAATGCAATCTAAACAGGGCTAGATTAGATATCACATATCATTAGATATCACTAGGATATCATTGTCCTAAAGTATTGCATTGACCTGATAGATAAATTGTATTTTCATTGTTATTACAATATGAACATGCATAATAAATATTGGAGGAGGCTGCCTGAAACATAATGAATGAGATAAATATATTAACACATGCAATGCACTCACACTCTCCTCACTAACATTTGTCCTATTAAATGGAGCCCTGGAGACCGCGGCCATACATTCACACCACTTTACAGATCAGATAAGATCTCAGCTATTGTAGACCCCTACTCTCAAATAAACAGGTGCCAGTTTGGTGGCAACTGCAAGGTTAACAATGACAACGGTTGTTATGCATGCTTATGTATTATATCGTCAAAGCAATATTGCATATTTAAGATTTCCCATATATTGTGCAAGCTTTCTTATAATAAAATCATGCTGATAAAATAAACTAAAAAGTACTTTTATTTATTTTGTGTTAAAACATTATATTGACTAATCAATGAGTTGCTCTATTAACACAAAAAGCAATTAACCAATTAGCCAAACAATTTGGCACAAACATCAGCATAGGACAAGACTAAGAGGATATTTTTTCCACACAATTTAATGTCAATTCATGAAATAATGATAAAACATTCTAATTTATTGTTTTCACTTCATATTATTATGTTGCTACTATTAAAGGTTGAAGAAACAATGGGAAGAGCTAGAAGAGTACAAGAAGATATAACCATCATGTAGTTTGGATGATTTCGACCTCAAACCATCAACTGAGAGTATATATATACAGTATATACAGTATATATATATATATATATATATATATATATATATATATTTATATATATATACATAAAGTATAAACACACAGTATATACAGTATATATATACATACAGAATATATATATATACATGGACATAAAAAATAATAAATATGAAATACATTATATTAATATATTAAGTGGATATTGTGCCAAACTTCGTCAAGCAATACATTTTGGGCAATTAATTCAACTGTACTCTGATATTAGCTGTTATTGTCAGCTCTAATATTTTCAACAATTCTCTCTCTCTAGAAATGCTGATTACAGTTTTCAGAGCCAGTTATATACTTTTTAGAATTGACTCAAGTGGCACAGTTGAAGCCTTTTACAGCATTATGCACATCAACCTGATGGAATTTAATGTACATTCAGTGTTGGACCCTTCCAAGCTCGGCCTCAAAAAGCCTTTTTATGCTCATCCTCTTTTTCCCAAGCCAGCAATTAGGCTAGCAGTGGGTCTTCGTTCCTATTTGCAGGCACAGCCAAGTCTTGATTTAAGTTAAAATAATTGGTGTAATGATCTCAGCTCATTAGCGCAAGATCCTCAGAATACCATTCAGGACTCTTATTTTGTGTCTAAATACCGGGGCACTGTCCATTGATGTTTTCAGAAGTGCAGCTGACAGGGAATAAGTGTTTACAAATCTAGTCTCTTCCTCTGTACTCCATTTTCTTAGTTTTACTTCTTTAATAACTTCCTCTGGAGAAGGAAAATACCTCCACAAGGACAGAAGTTGGTCTGGAGACAGTTGCCATGGATACAGGGATGGAGCAGCTTTTTGTGCCCCTTCAAAGAGCTAACACACACTCTGTGTCCCACCAATTTAGCCCACTTACTCTACCAGCCCCTACACCGGTTCAAAGCCAGGGGGTTTATCACAGTAGGAGCTGTAGGAGGGGGCTTGTCCAGAAATGTGCATCAGCTGGAAAATTGTTTGTGGTGAATGATAAAATTGTAGAAAATCCCTCTAATACTTGTCCATCCAGATAGAGAAAGTGAAACATCTAAAATGCAAGGCTTGAATCGGAGATGAAAATACTTTGTATGTGTTTGAATATAATAGCCTTTTTTTATGTTAACTTTTACATAGTCAGTTATGTCGTATAACAGAGAGATAGAAACAGTTTCTTCTGCGGATTTACAGAAACTTTTTGCTTCAAATGAGGTGTCGGTGTATTGAAAAAACATCAAAAAGTGGCCCACTTGTGTCGTGATAACGTTGAGGGGCTAAACAAAAATTGTGAAAAGATGCTTGTGCTCTTGGTATAGTTTTTTTGGTACTGGACTCCCTTCATGGAGCCCTGTGATCATAAATACATTCTGTCTCAAACATCCTCCATGAGCCCCTGAACAGCCAAAGTCAAAACAAAACAAAACAAAAACGAGGAAGAAAAGGTCAATCCACTAACTTACTGGATGATCAATATGTCTTGGATTTAACCAATATTTAACAAGTTTTTCTTGCAGGCTCCATCTAAAACTTTTTTTGCACTCACTGTTATTGATTTTGAGTGTTGAGTAGATATTTACTATAGGATTGTAGACATCTGAATAAGATCATCTTTTTTCTGTGAGAGAATAAATCCACCGTTCTTAATCTCCATAGAGCATCTGAAACATTATAGGACTAAAAGATGCTGGACTAACGGCGCGGTTTTCTTGTAATCAATAAACTATCATCTGTAATAGCAGTAGTAAGTAGGATTGTTGCTTTATGCTCAGCAGCAATATCACCACATGGAAGGGAAATTTTAATACAAATGCAAACTTGAATGTGAGGTTTTTGCATAGAGCTGCTTTTCATCATGCATAAAAATGAAACAAATGGAATAAAAAAACAAACAATGTGTGCAAGATGAGTATGGAAAATAGTTTCAAATCGGACTGAATGCATTTTTAATTTCTCCACAGCATATTTCAAAAAATGACAAATTATAACCTATAGATTATTATTTTATTTTATTATGAGTTGCTTCAACCAGAGGCTCAGATCATTTTGGCAAGCCCTACTTAAATATAGCTCAAAAGTATACAATTTCTGATTGTTATATATAGATTATATAGATTAAATGGGTAAAATGGGCACAGGGTCTGCTGAAACTACTGATTGGATTTCAGAATTAGATTACAATCTGGCCCTTTTCACATTCACAGAATTACTATCAGTCTTCTTGAGATATATTTTGACTGATACACTATATTCATAATAATTTTCCAAATAGGAAGATCTTGGTTGGATTATATTAAGTCTGGCAGTTTTTCTATATTTGAATGTTTGAATGTGAGGTTGTGTGTAGATACGATTTGTCCGAAGTGTACGTTTCTTCTAGGAATAGAAAAAAATAGAGAAAGAATTGGGCCCTCAGACATGCTGGTCACGCTTAGAGTGGCATTGATAGGTTTGTGAACAAATTGGGCTGATCCAGCCCATTTATTACATGAGCATTCAGTGGTGCTCAGCCCAGCGCAGTAGGGAGAAAGTCTGAATAATCAATTTATCAAGATTGTCTTCCTTTTTAATGGGCAGCAGGGTGATAAGAACGGAGGCGAGAGCAATACATGCGTTGTTGCCAAATGCTCCAATTAGAGCTTGAACTGATGAGCATATTTCTTTTGAAATCTGGCACCTTGCTGACATCAGATTTGTTTTGCCAGCATGTTGTTTTTGTCCATTATTTTCTGCCTTACATCACACTTTAGAGTTCCTATGATAGGTGGAAAGAGTCCCACACTGCTTTCCCCCCCCAGGGAGTTAGACTGACACAAAGATAATGTGCAATTCTGTAAGGGTAGAATTTTAATAAGATCTGCACAAAACATAAGTAAACAGGACTTTTTTTTTGCATGGATGCATTCATCTTTCTGTCAGTGCTTCCATTCCATTAGAGGTTCTTTACATTATGGTATTTAGAATAACTATTAGGATTACGCTATATAACAATAATTTCAAATGCTGATATGATTACTGCATTTTTCTTTATAATCCTTACTTTATTCGATCTGTTTATCCGTGATATCCGTCTTTTACAAAGAATCTACAGCAGTGGTTCTCAAACTTTTTACACCGCGTACCACCTCAGAATATATCCGGCTCACCAAGTAGAACCCTTATTTAAAAAAAGAAAATTGTAAAAATAAATTAGTAGAAATAGGTAACCCTATTCAGCTGAACGTAGTTCAAACAGGAAGAAATGATATTCCAAATAAGAATATTATTTATAATTGAATAGTCAGCCAGAACCACACAAAGTGCGAAGGAGTAGCCCTAGAACTGTCACTTAAACTCTTTCATATAACTATAATGCAAGGAGCAGCCCCTCACAAACATACAGTATGCACACAGAGCAGGTCAGAACATTAACAATGACAACTTTAAGTCCCTGTAAATGCACATTTTTAAACGTAATTTAACCTGACTCATATCTCCTTACTGTTTTTCACCGGTTGACGCTGTTGATACAGTGATGCTGCTGTGTCCACTGTCTTCCCCTGCAGTTTTTACAACGCTGCTAATAACATCCTCCTGATCCACCATTCACCATTCAAGTTCCCGTTTGAAGCCACGATTGCATTTTTATTAAACCACTCATAATTTAAGTATCCTCCGCTTAGTTCAGTTCAAGTTTATTTGTCTCAGAAGGGCAATTTTTTTTGTAGCATAGTGCATAGTGCGTTGACATAAAAGAAGCTAACACAAAGTAATATAAGCTCACTAGCATCATCAATGAGCTAGCACAACCATAAAGAAAATAAATAAAAAAAAGAATTATAAAAAAAAAAAAAGAAAGCAGCAATACTACTATACATTAAAATGTGCATATATATATGTACACCACACATGCATACTTAGCTATATATATATGCATATACACGTACACAAATATCAACAATAATAAAATGCTACATAATATCAATCCTCCTGCCTTAAGAGTGAAGACAGGTATGACCAGCAAAACTGATTTAAATATTGGACCCAATGCATTACCTCCTATTCCTAACATTAAAAAGGCTGATGGCTCTAAGGATGAATAGGATGTGTGTGGTCAGACAAGATGGAATTTACCCTCTTCACCACCTGACTGTTATACAAAACAGACACTAGGCTACACTGCTGGAGTCCTATGACTGCTTACATTCACTATTTTTTCTTATTGTCTTTTAGTCCTCACAGTTTAGCCTGTAATGGCCTGGCACGCACGCCACAACCTACTACGTGGCAGACTGAGGGACGTCTGAACAAAAAAAAGCCCATTTAAGTAATTTAAGTAATCTCATGGTTACAATATTTTCATTTCATTCTTCATAGTATTTTGATATTATTATACGTGTTATCCTTTTCCTGTTCGGGTTCAATATGGTGGTCGGGGATCGGGGGATATGTTTGTTTATTTACTCCAGGGCTGAAGTTTCTCCTTCGGGACTAACCCCTTTACTCCTGACCAGCGGTAGTGAAACACCACACCGGAGACTCCGCGTGCTCTTGGAAGCTGCAGCCTTTATTTCGGACCACTTTGCCCTGGTGTACACATACAAGATCACTTAGTTGCTCCAAACTCTTTGAGTGTCTTTTTCCTACCACTATCACCCATGCTTCAGCACCGCTCGCTCTCTCGTTCTCGCTCGACCACCCCCTCAATAACACACAGGCGCTTGCATCATACATGTTTAGACTAATCTTATTTAATTTAGTAAAAGTAGGTAATTTTAGAGATTCCTCCGCATACCACAAGAGGAAGCTGTACCATAGTTTGAGAACCCCTGATCTACAGTATTTCAACCACACATCATTTTTTATATTCGCTGAAGTGTTGGGAACCGTTTTGGAACCATTGCTGACAACAGTACCTAACCTTTTTAAACCTTTTTTTTTTTTTACTGTACTCTTAATGTATTAACAAAATGCAACACTTCTATTTTCTATAATATTTTTGCAAAGATTTGTGTCACCTCTGTAGAATGTTCTACAGACAATTCAAAATAAATTCCCACAGTACCCGTTTCTCCGTTTGTATCTGTATAATTTAATTTGATCCTTCATGCGGAGGATTTTTCAGGTATTTAAATGTTGTATATTGATTTAACTTGAATTGTTGATACTCCTTCACTCTTTAGTCATTCAGTCATTACCAATCAAAATAAAACGCCCCTTTACAATTATTAGCTCTCCCTTAAAAGTCTTAATGTATTTTTTGTTTCGTGTGTTCATTGTTTCTAGGTGCCTGCTCCACAGTGCCGCTGTGCCGTTGGCAGTATTCTGAATGAGGGAGAAAACATGGCAGATGAAGGGCTTCTAAAGAGCTACGAAAAACTCGGCTTTAATATCTTTACTTTTCCTGAGGTCACACACGCTGTCACAACGTCGTTTCCCCACAGGACATTCTTCTCAATCCTTCTGGGTAATAGGAGAGTTTACCCACGGCTTGAAAACTACATAAAGGTAAAATTATATTTTGGACCTTCTTCTACCAATCACAATCACTTCAATTTTGTTTCACTATAAAAAATTGAACGTATTTTTTAATAGCTAATTATTTACATCTTTATTCAAATTAGAAGAAGATACAAGTGCTCAGTCTACAGGAAAATTAAATCTGAGACTAGTGCTAAAACAAGAAAATAAAGTATGCCTTAAGGAACATAATCATGCTGTATATATTACCCAAGCCTGTACGGTTGTTACCTCCAAATTGGAAGTTTTGTATTCATTCAAAATAGTTTGCTTTTTGGATGGTTTGTTTGTCAGCAGGATTAAGCATAACAATTTTCTTTAAAGGTGATGTGAAGATGGATTCATAGGGTTCTTGGTCTTTAAGATTTTAATGATTTCTTCATTTCTCGTGAAACTACAATAGCGCTCTGTGAGTGCTTACCTTTTCCAAGGCTCTATGGTACCCTTTAACTCAACCGACACTTATCCAAACTATGACAGCTTATATTCAAAACTGGCTGACCTGGATTATTTTATATAGTTATTTTCTTTTCTTCAAGATCAATGCATTATTCCCTGGGAAATTAAAGAAAGCGTCAGAAAATCTTACACTGTTAAAGAAAGTGAAAGAAAATAAATAAATCCGAATCTGCACCAAAATTGTATGGCATATATTCTGGTGTAAGACTCATCCTCCCCCTGGTTTCAGGGAAACCCATTCAGTGGGTCTGACTAATCTGACAAGGCTGAAAGCGTAAGCTCCACAGCAGAGGTGAAAAAAAAAGAAGCATGGATCTTGATGGAATAAACGCATATTTAGGAGGTAGGTATATATGAATGTGTTCAATTTGGTCATAAATACATAATTAAAAATAAATTTGTTAAGCTAGTTTAGATAAAAATCCAGTAGCATTAAATTACGGTTACGGGCAATGAGGTCTGCTGAGTATCATTTCAGTTTTCTATGCATTTATGTTGATATAGTTGATAATTTTTCAACTGAAAATTGATTTATGTGCAATTAATAAACAAGGCCAATGCATAAGTGTGTGTGTGAGGGAGTGGCAGAAAGAATCATTTCTAACTGTTAGGCAGGCAAATATAAAGCTGTAACAATTTATTGTTTTCATATCTAAGCATGGGAAAGTTATGAGTGACTCATACTTTTCTTTTTGAATTCTAAATTTTGTATGAAGAATTTGCGGATTTGTTTTTGACTGCTCGTGTTACAATTAGTGCGAGCCTGGTGGCCTGACAGCGACACAATGCTTGGGTTTTTCTGAGTCGCTATTTGTTTTTAGATTCCAGTTCATTTAGTAATAACTTTTTTCTGTTCTTTCAATGTAGCCTTTTGGAATTTTGTGACTTACTGATGGCAAGTGGAATCTCTTTTTTTTAACAGGTATCTCTTTTTCGGTCTCATGATAAGTCCTTGTATCCCAAGTGTCCCCTCTTTTGTCGATACTCACATGAATGACGCGGCACCATTTTTCCAATATGATAGCATTTGCTCTCTCTATGTATGTCACATCCTTTATTTATACGGCGTCCTTTGTGGTATCCCATTGAGGATTGTAAGTTTTGAGATGCACAGTACAGGCGGGAAAGATTTATGGTAGAATAACGATATATGGTGAAGTGGAGTGCAATTGGAGCTCCTTTAAGTATTTCATGATGATTGTTGTCACTGAGTGCTGCTTGAGGGGTATTGTGAAAGTGGGTCTCTTTGACAATCAGGGTTTTTGAGGACGTAGTTTTATGCAGTTGGCTGAAACAGGTGGCAACACCACAGGTTGTCTTAATCACACTGCTCCTGCTGGAGGAATGTTAGTCTGTCCCATCCACCTGCCTCTACCATCTGCTTGGAAGCTGTTTAAATCTGGCTCTGCTCCAGTGGTACTTAGCTTCTCTGGAAGGTCAGCAAACACGGTCATAAGTTCCCCTCAATATTGAGTGTTCCTCTGACCTTTGTTTTCACACTTGCTCACACTTGCTACTACATAAAATTTAATGCTTTGATGCTTGTCGTTATTCTATTATTATAACTCCATATAATATAATTCATGATCCAATAATCACTCATAGCTTCTCCAGCTCTCGTTAAACTCTGACACACTGATGATTTATCTAGTTTTTATTCATAGATTATTTGTACCATACGTCAATCTGTGATGCACCTGGTCAGATCATCCGAGATGTTACTGGGGGGTCATCAGGTGTTAGGGTCTTTCAACATAAGACACCTTTACAGAAGCAACACAGCTTGGACTTATCATGTTCTGGCTTGTATCAAGGTTGAAGTATCCCACTCATGGCTTTTCCAACTGATCTGAACTGAAAAAGTAGGCTTCCTTCATTCTCTCTGGCTTCTCTTATTAGTTTAGGCCCTCTCTCTTCTTCCTGTGCTTCTCAACCCTCCTCAAGGTTGTGATGCTGAGTAACTTTGCATGAGGTACCCACTCCTCCTCCCTCGCCTCCGTTGAACTGCTGCCTCGAGCTCCTCGCCTACTGCAGAAGCAGGTGGATCTTGCCTCCTCTGTTGTTCATGGTGTAAGAGAGTTTTGTTTCTCACTGTTCCTCAACTCCGAGCCTTTCAGCTGCTAGTCTGATCATGATGGTGGTGTGATTTAAGGTGTAGCTCACCGTCACCCAGGGAAAAAGCTTGAGGTGTTCAGGAAAGAGAAATAAAGTAGGTAATTTCTAATAATATCTATGATGTCATCACTGGCCATGGATTTTGGTCATTCAGCACTATACACCTGCAATTAATCTGCCTTCAAATAACTTCACTGTGACACTATGACTATAGGCTGTTGTCAGACTACATCACCAGACCATATCCAAAGATACAACATTTATCTAGTGGAATAAAGTAGTTGAAGTGAGGCTCAACCCTTATGAGGGGTATACACTTATGACACACGCACGTTTTTTTTATTCATTTTAAAATTTTTATTTTATTATTTTATTATTTTATAAGGCACTAGATGGTATTGCATCTGACTAACTTAGAGACAGATTGCAGTTTTAGAGCCAGAATGACCTCTCAGTCAGAAATTTTGCTGGTGCTGTCTTCAGCCAATATTCTCTGAGTCGCTGGCACATACTTCCAGAGGATCTTAGAGGAGCTGAGATTGTAATAGTTTTTACCATTGACTTAAAACACACTTATTTATTCTGGTCTTTATGTAGTATCATATAATTTCTTTCACTTTTATTTTATAATTTTTTTTATCCTTTATCTTTTAAAGATTTTTTTCCAAATTACTTTATAAACATTTTACCATCTATTTAAAAGCATCTTATTTATTTATGCAATGTAATTTCTCATGTTAATGTTATTATTTTATTATTATTATTATAAGTATTCTCATTTTTTTAATCTTCAATTCACATTTGATTCTCACAAACTTTTCTCTGCATGCATTGGTCTCCAAATTCATCTTAATATTTTTTTATTTGATTTCTACAAAATGAATTTAACTTTTTCTCTTCTGTTTGTCAATTACCTTTAAAGCACATAGAATAACATTTAATTTGTTTTGAAATGTGCTGTATAAGAAAAGGTGATATTTATTTATCAGCTATTTAAGATAGAACAAAATCCATTACACTCACCAAAACTGTTCACCATTTAAGAAAAAGTTCTTCCTTCTGTATTTCTTTAAATATAACTGAATATATTAATATTAATCTTTTTTTTTTTAAATTTATTGGACCCCTGATTTCATTCCAGTAAGAAAAAGAGCAGGTGCTCAAGCCCAGGGACGTGCAAGTCAGGGAGCTTCAGCTGTCATCATGAAATAAAAAAAAGAACTCACTGCCCTCCCACCAAATGCCCTCTCTTGCCTTGTCGCTATTAGAACGTTGTGTGGCTTTCACTCAAAGTCGGTATATTATGGAATGATCATCGTCGCTACTTCTATTTCATAGAGCTTTTTTAAAAAAAATTTAAATTTTTTGACCCACATAGCCCGTCATGCGAGGAAGAAGTGTATT
This sequence comes from Lophius americanus, assembly GCA_037951165.1. Classification (NCBI taxonomy): domain Eukaryota; kingdom Metazoa; phylum Chordata; class Actinopteri; order Lophiiformes; family Lophiidae; genus Lophius; species Lophius americanus. Next base: position 8,247,703 of record JBBDHG010000021.1, read on the forward strand.
GATTTTGGGGAAGGTTTGTTGTAAATTTCCAACACTAGAGCCTTATCTTTAAAGTTTTCAACCATAATTTCTCAACCATTGGTCCGATTTAGTCCAAATTTGGTGCATATGAATTCACTCGAGGAGCTTTATCTTATATGTATTATGTTTCACTATAATAGTTCATCTTTTACTCACTAGGAGGAGCTTTTTAAAAAAAACAAAGTGTTTACACAGTGTTTTAAACACAGTGTCCGAACCATTGGTCCAGTCAAGTGGGGTTCATATGAAAGGACTCAAGGAGATATATCTTGTTGATATCAGATTTTACTGTAATAGTTCATATTTTACTCACTAAGGGGAACTCTTTGCATGGATCATTTTCGAATGTTATACTCACATATCCCGCTATGCAAGGAAGAACTGTATTGATCGGTCATACATTTCTGACACTAGGTGGAGCTTTATTGCCAAAAGTTTTGGGGCCATAATTTCTCAACCATTGATCCATTGTATCCAAATTTGGTGCATATGAATGAGATTTATCTTGTTTGTATCAGATTTTACCCATGTGGTAATCTAATAGTTCATATTTTACTCCCTTCAGGGAGATTCTTTTTTTTTTTTTTTACCAAAAATACTTATAATAATTTCACATTTAATTTGTGGGGTTCAATCAAGGGGATTGTTTGTACAACGAAGGGGATTGGGGACTTTTTGGGGATATACCCTTGCTTTTGGAGACGACAGCATAGGCCTAGTGTAAATTATATTGATATTCTCCAAATTTATCGCCAGTTTATTAGATACACATAACTAAAAATAATGCAGTATGACCCAATTGTCCTTATTTCATCATATTATAATAAAAATATATAATGCGGTTTAATCCACCCCTGTAAAACATTTCAACATAAAATAACTTAATAAACTCAATGAAGGTTGGAAAGTATCATTGATTTTTCTCCAAGCTACTGTTTAAGAATGCCTTGATTTTTCAAGATGCAGAAAAAGCACTTTATTAACAGAGGTTATCAAGTTTTTTTCTGCAGCAGTCGTTGCTAGCTCTGTCTATAATTTTTAATGTGGGTGGGTTTTTATCCTCATCCATTATTGCCCTTCCACCTATTATTGCTTTGCACAAACTGCAAAAAAATAACCTAGCCTTAAACTCTCATATCCATATTTATCTGTTCTGGTTTAAGGCGGACTTAAAATGTTGAATATACACCAATCAGCCAGGACATTAAAGACATACTATATTGTGTGGTTCTTGTTTTTGCTGCCAAAACAGCTCTGTAATCCACAGTATGTTTCTGAAATATTTTCTATTAGAATCAGTATTAACTTTTTCAACAATTTCTGCAGAAGTAGCTGTTCTGTGCGATCAAAAAACACGGGATGACCTTTTCTCCCCACGTGCATCAATGAGCCTTGGGTGACCATAACCCTCTTGACAGTTGTCTTTCCTTAAACCACTTTGGTATGTACAAGAGACGGCAGACTTGGAACACCCAAAAGTCCTACAGTTATAGAAATGTTCTGAACAAGATGTCTAACAAAACAATTTGGTCTTTGTCAAATGTTGTAATGTGAAGAGGCCCAGAAAATTCCTGTTGTTTAGCATGATTTTTGAGTGTAACTCAAGATGGACAGTTGTTTATTTTAGGTGGTGTTTGCAGCTGTTTTACCTTTCTTTTCTGACATATTGTACTTCTACAGGACACTAGAAAGTGATATTATGTTATTTTATTTTATGAAAGCTGTAGGGATATGTTAATACAGCTGTGCATTCTAAAGTATCAAACCCCCATGGTTTCAAACCACATTGTGCAACAATTGAGTCGGTTTCTTTGGGAAAATTTACAATTCAATCTTACGTCTTACAATATCCAATAGAGTGTAATGTAGAATAATTATCTACTTTTCAGAGTTCAATTGCAATCAACCTTTTAGATATCATTATTCATATATCAATATTAAAAGATAAACAGCCTAAAAATATCTATAGAATTCAGCAATTTCCTAATAATAAACCAACTGCCAGTCAACCGAGTCATTTCGGAGACAGAGGGATGTCAATGTAAGGGATAACAAACTGGCTGTATGGCAAAAAAACAGATAGTATCTAAAGCCTAAAGATCACAGTGTAAGAATGAACCACCACATTGAAATCAAGACAGGTCTTCTTTATTCTTTCAACAATTCCCAACTCTGCTTTGGTTGACATAAACTGTGTAAGTTGGAAAAATGTTCTGTGTATCCATCCTCGCTCTGACTCTTCAATATTTTCTCATGTATCTGGATGAATTAAGGGATAGGGTTTTGATAGAACTGTAGACAGAAGTGACAATAATTTTTTAAGGTAAGTTTTTGATTCTGTGAGGTTTCATTTAGATTTTTCAGATTGATTGAAATTTCTAACAAAAAGAACTATGTCCATAGGAATCCTTTCTGTAATGTTGTCAGGCAATAAGAACAAACATTTTTATCTTGTCAATGGCAAGATGGTTGGATGAATGGATTACATAGCTATGGAGCTCATCATTCAAGCCTCAAGATGGGTGGTTGGAAGGGACCTAACTATGGGTATATATTGTTTTTTCGAGTTTGGCCTGCTGCACCGGCTTATGTGGATCGTCTGGAGAGGCTGGTGAACTTACAACTGAGGAAAAGGCTTAGACTACCGCGATGTCTCAGCAGCATAGGGCATTAATAGAAACGGAACTCTGTCACTGCTAGTCCCTAGTCCTTAGTCAAGTGGAGGAATTCAAATGTGCCAAAGCATGACTGGATATAACTCTCAGAACCTTCCGTACTCAGTGGTGAGAGCTGTTGCTCCAACCCTGGCCAGAGGGAAAAGGTGCATCCAGTGGATGTGTGTTGCAGAGGCTTCATCACTAGTTCTACCACAAGGCTCCCGATGGAAGTTGGAATCAGAGGGCAGGTCCAGAGAAAAGCAGTCAGTTAATATAACAAAAATGCGTTCTATGCAATTGATGAGGTTTCAATATCTTTGAAACTGCGGAGGTTACTTAAATTAATTGCGAAAGCAGTTGAAGAGCCAGTTCAAACAAATCGCCAACAAGCGAGAAGCATCAGTTGAGAAAAATTGACTTTAAGTGATTTTTGCCCTATTTCCCTTTCATTTCACATACAAATGTTTTGTAATTTTAAATCATAAAACACTAAAATATTTGAGTTTATTATGAATAGTCTGTAAAAATGCAAGTATGTTATTTAAGCTGGTATGTCTTGTTTAGCAGAAGCGGCCTTACAGCACGGGTCTAAAGGGCTTCCTCAGTGAATAGAGCGCTGCTGATGGCTGCCACTTTGAATATCCCTGGAGGGGAGACCTTTTCAAACAACCTCATCAGCATTTAGCAAGCCTGGCTTGTTATGGCAGAATGATTTTTGTCTGTCAGATATTTTGAGTTGCTGCCCCATGGACGGGCCTGATATTTGCAAAGACCATCGATTGACCAAAGTCTTTTTTTTTCTTCACTGCCTTGGCTTTTGAGTTATGGGTTACATCACAGGCACCTTGTGACTTGAGATTTGATTTGTGCGTGGTGGCCGTGCCTTCAGACTGGATTGGGGATTAGGATTGGAGGATAACTTTCCTGACATTCACAAGCATCTAAAGTTGTGTGAAAAGCAGACCATGGAACATTTGTTTGCTTGAGGGCAGGAACATTTCTTGCCAATTGAGAGGTTCTTAGATGAATATTAAGGACCTTTCTTTCTTTTTTTTCAACTTACTAATGTCATTGTCAAACAACTGACAAGTGATAAATGAAAAGTATTTCACATCTCAAATAGAAAAAAAAGTGTTGCACAGCCTTGTACAGATGCAAGTCTGCAGGGCCTCTTAAACATGCAGACTTTCAGCTAATGGTGATTAACAATCAGAAAGGTCAGAAAAGGTTTTGAAGTTATGTGCTGGACCAAATAATGGAGGCAGTGCCAAATGCTGTCTGGTTTGATTGTGATTCTGTTGGTTTACAACTTTCAAAACATTCTTATCAAGAAGAGGACATGTGCATTGAAACATAACTTGTTCCCATTGGAATAGTTCCCCTTCTTGTACAGGAGATTATCCCCTCACATATAAGACTATACATAGTCATTTTGCCTGTTTCAGTTGTAAGTCAGGACAATAATGAGGTGAAGGCATCGAACCATGTGATTAAGATTATGTACTGGACTTAAATATTGTCTACAATCTTCTCAAAGAGCGTCTGTCAGACAACAACTTTTGAGAGGACTGGTCTAAGCTACACTTATCTGTCTTATTTTCATTCAGTCAAATCCCTTTCGGTTGCCACCAGTGGAGATATTCTTCTAAATATGCAAATAAAAGATAGAAAGTAATATCTGTCACATGTTAGCCATTAGCTTCAGTTGTCAAGTGTTACAAATAATGAACACATTTTTAAAAATTAATTTAATAGAATTCTAATAATGGCAGTAATACATAGAAATTGGTTCACTCACCCTAATCATTTACTCAATTATTTATTTTTTGGTTCATGATGGATTACATTTGATATATAAAGGATACCCGAACACATTGAAAATCAGTAAGATTTGTCTAACAAGTACCGCCATTAGTATAAACTAATTGGTTTTGAAGACCGTTCATTGTTTTTTTTACTGAGAACACTAACAAGTTAAAACACATTGGATTTCTTTTTCTGTATTAATTTACTCAATATGTTAAAAGTGTTGAATTTACCTTTTTTTCTTTTCTTATTTAACTAATTTCTTCTCAATGATAGAAAAAATATATATGAACAAAGAGAGAAGTTTTAAAATTTATATCACAGGTAGCTTAAGCTTTAATTAAAAATGTTTTTTGAGTGAAAACCATTTGAATATACCCGCCAAGTGTAGGACCTCAGATAGTATATTGGCATGTGATATTTTTTTCTAATGATGAAAGATACACCATTTTAATTAATAAAATGTATATTTTTCCCGTACTCAGTATATTTAAAACCAAGTTAGTCTTCTTCTTTTATAAAGTGTGTTGCATCACAGCTGTTTCTTTCCCCTAGGAGGCTTATCGGATCCGTCAAATGTTATGTGCAAACATAACTTTCATCCCTCAGCATCTAGGATTCTGCTTTTGGTGTCAAATGTTACATCTGCATATGATTGATCCGATTTAAACTTTATCCTCTGTTGCACTGTCGTTCTGACTCAAGATCAGACAGTAGGATGTGATTATAATTTAAGAAAGGTTATTTTTAGATGTGGGAGTAATGTTTTTGTTCGTGTTGCCATTTTTATCAATGACTTACTATGTGAGGATCAAGCAAATGTTTAAACGGCATACAGGGTCTGTTTTAATTTAAATTGTCAGTCATTGTGAATTTATTGGTGTGCTCACTGTCTTACTGTAGTTTGCAATGCTGAAACGCAGAAAACATGATCTAAATCAACTTGAGCAGCAATCATTTCGGCATAAGTCTTTTTACTTAACTATGAGATACAAAAGCACATATGCTATTTTAGTCACTGGCTGCAGTGAGACTCCAATAACCTTGGGTGGATCCTGAGGGAATCATATCAATATTACATTCATTTTTTATAAAAATACATGGAGTATGTTTGGAATAAGAAAATAGAAAACTTTGTTCTTGTTTTAAAAAACAACCTAGGTATTCTATGAAAACACAGTCTCTATAACAACTGAAAATGGCATTCATACTCTAACTCTAACTCCTGGTCAGGTTTTTTTACCTGTGTTGTTGTTCTGCATTATTAACGAAAAGAATACGTACACACATGCTAATTCCCTTGTTTGCCAAAATAGTTTTGGTCCTGCCCTTTGTTGAGACAGTCATACAAATTGAATGAATTTGCTCCAGTGTACTCATATGGGATTTTCTGAAAGGAAACCCAAGAGGCAATTTTGAACCATTCAAGTATGAGGAAGACAACAGGATGGGGGCAGCTAACCAAGGTGCAGAGTTCTAGGAGTTCAGTGAACCAACTATAGAAAACTGGAATGATAAAAATGGGCTTAGGACTTAACTGCTTTATTCGGCTCAGTGGCTTTCAAACAGTCTGTGTTCATTTGTCAGGGTTGAATAGGTCTGTGCAAAGAGTGTTGTTGCTTGAGTGACACCTGGATTGTTCATACTGGCAGCGGCTACTTTCGCTCATTATGCCCTTGGCCTCTTTGAACGGCTTCTCCCCCCTTCAGGCTTTGAAATGAAATTTAGACTATAAAAGAACCATAGAAATGCTATGTTCCATTATCCTCTCTACTATGTGGAAATTAACAAATTGTCTTAAAAGACTGCCTTACTATTGAAAACACCGTAGTGTTCCTCTACTGTCGTGGCATTTATAATTACCAGGTGACAATGCAAAAAATAGGGAGAACAAATGCAACTGTAGATAGATTGATACTTTATTAATTATTAATTATTAACGGTGGCTCGGTTGGTAGAACGGTTGTTTACTTATCTGAAGTCGCTGGTCCGATCCCCAGCCGTCTGGTCTACATTGCAAAGTATCTTCGCGCAAGATACTGAACCCCAGGTTACCAAAAATTTGTAACATGCTAGACTTTCCGACTGGTGTGGAGATTCCTGGACATCACATTGCTTTACATTGATTATGTCTGTGACATCACAAGGGGACAGGTTTTAGATGGGAACCACATCCCAATACAAGGGCAGACACAGCAACCCTAATGGGCCGCTTTGGCAAACATGAAATGTCCCGTGATGCTTCATCAGGGAGGTACAGGTGTGTAATCCACCTAATTAAAGACAGATCCAGGAGCTGGAGAGGAGAGCGAACAAAGAAAAGGATGAAGGACAGAGAGCACATGGATTTAAGGAGCTGGCCCCAAGGATTTGGAAGAAACGGGTCAACAGGAAATAGCATAAAATTCTGTTTGGGGCTGAGGATGAAGGACTATTAAAAGGGAGGAACCTAGGACCATTTGTGCTGCGAATTATTGAGACATTTGTTAAGTTGGCCAAGAGGATTGATGTTCCTCAACAGTGAGGTGCATAAAAGGTCCAACAGTCCTTCCTTGAAAAGGCTGCGTAAAAGGGACTTTTGTGTCAGCAAATTGCAGTTTCAGCCCAAAGGTCACTGTTTCAGTTTCCCTGACGTCTTCAGAAAGCATAACTGCATTGATTTTGCACATCAAAGTCATTTTACATGTCTGGGAGCTACTAATAATTTTGTGAAGAATTTTGAAAGCCAATCCTAAGATGTTAAATAGAATGAAAGCCTTATGAGTAGGAGCTGCATGAAACCTATAAAACTGCCTTGGGTTTGTCAGTGTTGGGTTATGGATGAAGTTTGAGAATGAGTAAAACAAACAAAACAACCTGTGGGGGTGGAGGTAAAAAGACTTGAGGTTACCAGAACCTGTAGTTGGCTTTGTATCACTGCTTTTATTTAAGTCATGTATAGCGAGAGAAATAATTAAAGAAACAAAGAAAGAAAGAAAGAATAGAAAGAAAGTAAGACACTGAAAAACACATGAACAAGATAATTGTTAGTAGTATAGTTAGTACAGGACTTGTTTGGAAATTAGGCTTTAGTGAGTGTGCATCTCTATTTTCCTATTTCTGTTTCTCTCTACTCAGAAAAACGACAACGTCCTCAGTGATAAGATATACTGTGTGGTCAAATGGTCATGTCATCTGAAAAAGAGAGAGCGTCTCAGTGCCCTTCAACTAATGAAAGACTGCTGTCATTATCAGCCTTCAGACATGGAACATGTAGCACAGTGCAACAGCAGAGAAAAACATTGGGTTTTTTTCCTGGCCCAAACCTTTAATGTTCCCTTATAAGATGATAGCTTTGAATTGGAAAAACAAAATTGATAAAACAGTGTCATTGTCTTGCTACTCACAGTAATATCAGATACTAATATTATACAAGTATTAATATGTTTTGGATTTACATATTTTAATATTCATATTAACTTGGGGATATGTGAGAATTGGAACATTTAAACTTTCTTAAACAGCACCATGAGTTCTTCTGATCGGGTCCACTATCCCCCCCACGGCATCAAATACTGCTGTTATGGCAAATCCCAGAAATGGGAGATACGCTTTGGATATCCACTGACTTTAATCCATTGACTGCAGTTCAACTCCTCTGTCAAAGAAAAACATTCTACATATATATTGCTAAACCTAACCATGGTTACAATGTTTGTGTGAACATTATAGAGAAGCCCTCTGGCAGGAAGGCTTGTGAATCTGTCATTGACTCAAAATAACCTTTTACATTGGGACGAGATGCACAAGAGTGTCACAAAGCAACAGTGTGTGGCTACTTTCTTATCAGGAGAAAAAGCCCCACAAGCAAATTAAATGCGAATTGGAATTTGTTTTGGTACATGCTCTTACATTATTATTAGTAATTGCCCTAACTTTGTAAGGGTATAAATAATGCATAAAGCTGCCCCCTGCACTGCTGAGATGGGTGTTCAGTTCCTTTTTCCTTTCTCTTCAGGAGACAATAATAATAATAATAATAATAAATTGGACTTATATAGCGCCTTTCTATGAACCCAAGGCCCCTAACAAAGAGGGTTTTCAAAACATACTAATAAATAAACATTAAAACAAGGGATGTGTAGAGGGGATATTGAGATCGTAAGCCTTTAGGAACAGGTGGTGTTTGAGGAGTTTTTTGAAAATGTCCAGGAATGCAGAATTCATGATTTCAGGGTGCTGAGAATTCCTGAGGGCGGGGGCTGAGACGATGACTCTAACTCTCTAATGTAGGAGGTTGGAATACCCCCTGGGCTATTATTTATCATGCTGAATCTCAGACACAGTGCAATGCTGGAAAAAATGTATAGTCATTTCATCAGTCTTTGAAACATATATTTTCACCACTTGCATGGCTTGTGAATCAAATACCTAATTTTTGGTCCGACCAGCAGAAGCCATCCTGAGAGTGAATAAGGATTAATGAAATTGCTGACATTATTTTGAAATTCTTAAAAGATATTTCAAAATGATTAGATTTTGATATTATCTGAATTCAGACTAGTTTTATTGGGTGTGATTTCCATTGAAACATGTTGTTTTAAGAGACTCTGAAGGGCGATCATCTTCTCCAGGACACATCTCACAAACCATAATATGACAGATATTTTAGTCACGATAATCAGGTGTGACTGTTGTTATTTCAAACTTTCTACATCTTTTTGTTTCCCAAAAACATTTCTAAGGTGAGGTCAAAAGAGTGGTCATCTGGAGAATTCCTGTCGAATTATACCTTCTAGCCTCATTAAACTTAAGCATAGATGAACCAGTTATGCCTTTTGATGTTTTCTATAAATTTAGTTTTTTTTTGTTTTTTTTACAGAAAGACAATAATAAGCTGACTCCAAAAAAATATACACTATTCTAAGCTCAGCAATAAAATGGAGGAAATACCATATTATGTCCTTGTTGTCGAAATTTATTTGGGAATTCCAGGGCCGATATGTTATATTCAGATGGCTCTTGCTGACGTTTGATGGAATGAACAAATTAAATTAAATTATTTTTTTATAAAAGACAATAAAAATACTAAAAATTACTGACAGATAATTATAAAGTGAAGGTAGCTGTTAGATTCCTATAATATCTGATTGGAACATAACAGCTTATTTCAAGCTTGCAGTGTATCGGAACCTTTTCTCAGTTCTCACTTTTTGGACTTTCAAAGGGGGCAAAGTCACCCCAGTCTAAAATATATTTGAAAATGTAAATTCTGTATACACAAGCTCCTCTGTCTGGGATGGATAAAAGGCAGGAACGGAGCTCCTGGTCCACAGTTTTCAGTCTTTCCCTCTATTTGTTGGTGTTAGGCTGTGAAATCTAATTTCCCTTGAGTATGTTGTTGAGGATGATAGTAGATTTGCGATGGTGCTTCTTGTAACTATTGGGTGCTCCTTTAGTAATGATAAACAACCTTTGCAAAGCCATGTCTTGAAATTTTTTTTTCATTTAATGTACCATCTTTCCTGATCTCAGACATTTGCTTCTGGGCCAAGCGATGGAGAGACTTTCTTTGACACTTTTGAACACTGGGTTGTCACTCGCGCTTGCTGGTTGTGCTGATTTCTCAAGCAAATAACATACTCCTGATTCTTGTTCGCTGATGATGGATACTTTGTTGTCAGGCATCTTTAAAGATTACTGTGAACATTAGCACATCAGAAGAGGGTAGGATGGACCCCTGATGGAGATGAAAACAAGTAGCTGTCATTGTACTGTTTTCTTTTTGTCTTGTTGCTTGCCTCTACTATCCTCATTGCTAAGCTACCAGCAGATGAATTCTGTGGACTTCATGCGAAAGTAATGCAATGCATTGCAAATAGAATAAAGATGTAGTTGATATTATTACGTTGCGCTGCATTATTACAGTGCATGATATGTGATAATTAGCCTATTAGAAAATCTTTTTGCACCCTTAATCTTCTGAGAGGTTGTGATTCAAGGGTCTCTGCCCTGATACCCCCCATTTGGAGTCTGGATACTTGTGGTGGTGGCTGATGACTCTCCTGAGACAGATGAATGATGAGGGATGGATTTGTGAGTACTGGCCAGATATAGGGAGTAGAGTGAGTGTGAACCAGCAGCATGAAAGAAATGCTAGGAAGGAGAAAATCTTATTCAAAACAACAATAGCTGATGTTGATAGGATAAGCGAGCAGGTGTGACAGTGATTGGACGGATTAGGCTGCCTTACTGACCATAGCTGATATCAAGTGGTGCCCCAGAATGTGTAGCAGGTAATTCAGACTGAGTATGGGTGGAGGGTCTGGATAATAGAGTGGAATAAGCAGTAACAGTTGCCCGAATGTGTAAGAGGATAGTATTCCTGGCTGAACTTCCTGTTGATCTCCATGTGTATCAGGCTTGAACTTTGATGATATGCTCTTAAGGGAAAATGCTGTCACCGGATGAGGAAACTACTTTTGGTAACATTCTTGCGTAATAGGACTTACAATTTCCGCTTAAAGAATAAATTCTCCAAAGGAAAATGGTATTAAGAGAAAAATGTCAAAAATAAATCACAAAAATGCACATTTGTCACTGACATTATAGTTGAATTAATATACTCTTATTCTTGAGAACAAAGGCATAATTTACATTGACCAAACCTATGTTAAATAAATCCAAATAAACAAACGCAGACTACTTTTTTCTTATCTCCCAATTCAGAGCAGCATTCTAATCTTGATTTGATTAGAATATTGTAGATACATAACAGTACAAATCGAAAAACATGTGCATAAGGACTAGGAACTTGGAAAGTATTGGCTCTCTTTCACCATTTCCACCAGAGGTTCCTGCAGAGTGGCTTAGAAAGAGAAGATGCTTGTGAGGGGATTAAAATGTGTTGGTGTTTTAGATAATCCGCCACACTCAAAATTGATTTAATTAATTTGCTGTATGCTGCGGTCGCAGGTTTTCATGATGCATTAAATTAATGAAGCTCTATAATAAGGTTTATTAAACTGAAATGTGAATTAACTCAATAATTAAGCTTCATAGGAGTCATTAATTGAGCTTCCATGGTACCCTTGAATGACGGCCTGTGTAACAGTGTCAGCACAGGCTGGCCTGTTCTTGATAAGCTTGGGAATAGCCCCAGAATGAATGAATGAAGGGTTGCGTCTGTTGTCTTCCATTTGGATCCGTTTTTTAAACCCATTGCTGGTGAAAATCAGGACTTTACCAAACGTGCATACAGCACCACAAATCAAAGCTTGGTATTGTCAGTTATGAATTTCATTTTTGTTTGGTTGCTTTCATTGGTAAGATGAGGTTATTATCCTGTAATAATTCTTCACTTGAAAATTTCCCACGTATTTTCCCTCAATAAAGCTATTGTGAAATTATATATTCGTATCAGAAGCAAACAAAGTAATCAATATCATTCTGTTCAAAATTCAAAAAGAAAAAAATGACCTTAGCTTGACCTTGTTTCTCTGACCTCCATCTAAAAAGCTCTTCTTGGTCCTGGAGCTACTGCCCAAGAAGAATAAAGAGAAAATAAAATATCACTAAGCACACTGTCCACAATTCCCTGACTAATCACAAAAGCTTACAGTGTCCAGTGATTCTCATTGATCCCGGTCTTGCATATAGTTATCTACAGATAATTCCTATTTAGGATTATAATTAATAAATTGAGATAATCCAACATAGATTTGTTAAATCTATACTGCAAAAACTGTCTTATTTTATTAATTCATCGTTAGAAAAGAGTATAAAATGTAAGAAAATATTAAAGAGTGTGTCCTCTTTTTATTTCTTTTTTATCCCCGAAAATCAGCGACTAATGTTAGGAACTGAGTGAGGCAGGATCAGAGTTCAGGACCCAGGTGCTGACACTTGATAGAGTCACAGCATGGGTAGTTAAATACTTAATTAAATCCAAAATCCAAATCTACAAGCAGGCAGGGGTCCAATCCAAGTGAGCAGTCCAAAAAGGCAAACAATCCAAAATCCAAAGAGCAGAGGCAGTGTTTAAAAACAATCCGAGTTCAGAACCAATCCATTAAAAACCACAAGACACAAGGAAACCCTATGCGCCGGCTGGAATGGGTGACGATGAGACATCTTCGACGAACTGGCAAGGAAGGAAAGATGGGCACAGACTTTATACACTGAGGAACGAGACAATGACACACAGCTGGAGGAGAAACACAAAAAAAATCGAGAGAAAAATCGAAGCAATACTGGAAAATACAGACACAGAGAGGTAAAAGGAACACAAGTTAAACAAACAAAGACTAAACTAAGAAGGAATAAAAAAATGAAGAACAATAAACAGATAAACACACTAAAAAGGCAGAACAAAGGAAACATACTAAACAACATACTTAACACTTTCAAAATAAAGAGGAACACAGAACAGAACGATGACGAACCTTCACAAAAAAGGATACTAAATAAACACAGAGTCATGAAAAACACACTTTTTATGATGCAAACGTAAATATTTACTACCCAAACATCCTTGCAACTGAGCTGTGATAGGGCATGTTAGCTTGAGAAAAATCAGATAATTGATCAGTAGGTTTTTCACAATTGTGATGCTTTTGACTTTGCTGGTCATCCTTCTTTGCCAATGATCCAAATCTTGTCATCGTACAACTAGCACACATGGTTTCATCTGCCCTTGGGTCAGGCTTTGAACATTATCTCATAGCTAAATGTGTCCACTCTACATGCAAACGAAACACTAAGATGTATTTTAACCTTGACTTTTAGGCAAGTAGCATTTTTAATGTGAAGCTATATGTCTTTATTATCACTTTATCACCTTAAGTAAGTCTTTCATTTTAAAAGAGGGTAGTACCCCTGTTATTAATTTTTTCAAGAACCACCAACTCTCAGGGGTGGGTGAAAAAAAACTGCTCAGATCACATGCAGGAAGAGAAGACCCTTCAGCTAAATGTCAGGCCTTTTAGAATTAATAAGCATTTAACGTCCCTTTAATTCTCCACTCAAATGTCGCACCATCATAGTTTGTCCGAACAAGTCAGAAGTATCCGTCCCCTAACCTCATGCCCAAATCTTGATTAATAAGAGAATAATTGAAACTTTAGTGTAGAAAAGCAGCTTCAGCTTTCCGTTTTTCAGAGTTAATTAATTTGAAATGGGAGCATTTTTTTTGTAGATCTTATTTGGCAAACAAAATAGCCGAAAGAGAAATGGAAGCCTCTGTTTTGAAGACAATTGCTAAGATATTTAATTAAACTTTGAGCAGAAAACTTGTTTTCACAATGTGATGTGTGTCACAATCAAAAATAAGAGCATTTGAAAATTCTGAGAAAAGGAAGAGGAGATTAGAGATAAGAGTTGCAAAAATGTGTTCTTTAAAATGATTCCTTCAAAGTGTATTAGAGAGCACATATTGACGGCCTGTCAAATTTTGCATTAATATGCATAATTTTTCGCAGAATATTAAAGCAAAGATCTACTTTCTTTCTACATTCTGTCACATCTGAAATTTTATAGCTATTCTACCAACAGTGTGACTGAACTTTTCTCTGTGTCTGAAATGCAAGTAAAAGCTTTTGTGTTTAATGCGTCAATACAGAATGTTTAACAACTGATATGTGATTAACTAGCCAAGCCTGTGTGGATGAACACATTTTACTTAAGGAGAAAGCACCAATAATTTATGTTGCTGAAGTCACTGAAACTGACAAGCTGTTCCTGCAGCGAGAGGAACCTTCGTCGTTGTCATTACTTGGCTCAGAGACAGAGAGGATAGGCCGAAGTTTGAAAAGAAGTCAGCTGTCTTTTGTGAAGGTCCTGTCTGATCCTGTTTATCAGTTCCTGTTGAACCGCTAACCAGTAGCCGGCCTGTCACATGACATCATAATAATCTGAGCAGTTCCAGCTTTCGGAGAAATATAATATATCGATTTATGGAAGAAAAAACAATGGAACTTTCAATCAAGTCAGTGTCAGAACACAGGGTTTGGATTGAAATGTCAGTACAAAGGGCTTAATAACTATAACACCATCATTTTATTTTGAATTTTAAATCCTATTTCAAACTAACCTAATATCCTTTCTATGATAAAACTACATTATTACAAAGCTTGTAGTAAATACTCATGCAACAATAGGATTAGAATACTATTTTCCATCCCATGATGCCTTGGGCTTCTCTCTCTTCCTCTCCTTTCCCTATCTACGCATTTATGACCCTTCAGTGCATGATACAAACTTATAACTCTAACTTCTTGGCTTCTTGGCTTCTTGGCCAGGGTCTTAGGGCTTTATCGTCTCAGTCCCGATGCCTCGTATGTTTTACATTCAGTTAGAAGCGTGCATGTGTTGTTACAGGGATCCTAGGGTTCTCAGGGTTTTGGATCACCACTGTATGTTAATAAAACTTTAATCTCCTAAGAAAATAGCAAAAAGTGTGTCCTGTTTTTATTTATTTTTTTATCCCCGAAAATCAATTTTCATGTCTGAATCATTATCCTTTTGTGCTGTAAAATACAATATTTTTCTTAGTGGTTTAGTCTACGTACAATATCACATTAATACTTTGCTCTTAAAACACATAAAACAACACACAAAACTTTAATATTATTAAATGGTTAAGCAGTAATGAAAGCAACTTTAGCCAATTAAAGCAAATTATGATAAAACAATTGAATATACTGAGATACTGGACAGTTGCTGCAGACTGTTTTTTAGTAAAGCTCGACATTTAGAATGTGCCAAAACAGTGAACGTAACAGACATTGGCTGGCATGAGCAGAGCAGAATAACAAAACATGACGTTTGAAAGGTTAATGAACCCAGAGACGTGAGGGGTGTCATTTGAGGCTTCCAATTCTAGAGGAGTGACAGAGGAAATAAGTAAAGCAGGAAGAAAAGCAGCAGCTTCAAGCAGTTTGACGTGTGGTGGCACACATTTATAAGACAGACTCTAAGGGTTTACGACGTGTTGCATGTGGGGTGTGAAGCCAGGAGAAAAAGGGGTTCATGCTAGTTGCAAATTGGAGCAGTGTGGTTCTCACACATTATTTACACTAATCATTTGCTGGATGTAAACTTCTGGGATTATTTGCATGTCAGCACTTGTGTGGTGTTTCGTATTTCCAGTGCATGTACACGTAGGCCTGTGCTCAAATACTGATCACCTTTTCAATATGTAATTATCATTGTTTATACTCATTAACCTCGTTGGTGGTACTTGGTTGGTGGTACACATTTAGATTAACACCGGTAATTTAAACCCACAATGAAGACTTACTATTTAATCAACAGATTTTTTCCCCCCAAGTTGATTGAATTGTGTACTCGGCTAATTACTACCTAAGGAATCATGTTAGCTATTCTTATGGATATTTTCATTTCATATTATGACCATGTTTTGTTTTATATTTCAACATAATAATATCTTGCAGGAAAGGAGGCTATGTGCACATCCAGTCCTTGAGCTCTACAGAGAGGGTCAGATCCAGTTCGTGGCCCCCTTGGCGAGGCAGGGAGATTTCTACGTGCCTGAAGCCCGACAGGTAGAGAAGAGGCTCTCAGACCACAAGGAACCGCACAGTGACACAGATGTCTCAGGTATAGATGTTTCCTAGTATTCTGAATAGAGCATGTATATTTTCTTGTAAATATACCGAGATACAAAACCACAGGCCCCGGACGACTAGTCCCAATCCTGGATAACCATAACTCTAAATTGATTATTAATTGTTGATTAATGGATGGATTCATTAACTAGAGTTGCACGGATTGCAATATTCTCGGCCGATTCCGATAACCAATTTTTATAAAGAGTCAAACCACATGACCGCTGATACAGATTTTTGACGATTACGATGCTTTGTTCTCGAAAGCTTGCAGTGAGAGTAATCCAAAGCAGTAATAGCCACGGAGTTAGGAGATAATTCTATGTGTGTTTGTCACAATGAGCAACCACCTTTACATACAGGATATTCATTAAAACTGAGTTTAAGCATTTCAATATCCCAGAGATCCATTGCATTGATGTTGAATTATGTATTTATTCCATAGAAGTTTAGTAACAATAGAGATATCACTGAAGTCAGCTACAGTGAAAACATGCCAAAGCACCTATGTTTTGGTTCTAGCATTCAGCAGAGGTAATTGTCGCCGGGACCTGAGGGGTTTGGACCTTGCTCCTACTGCGGGTGTTTATGAGAAGCACCCATGAAACAAACTGTTATTGACACCTTTTTAGGTGTTAATGAAAAGCTGTGACATAACAGCCCCTGGTGGGAGTGTGCTGCCACTTACTGAGGCGCTGACATAGTTCCATGGACACAATATGGAAAATTAAATTTCAATGAAAATATGTCCAACAACCTTCGTACTCTTGACAGTAATATATCCTCTTGAGGTACAAAAGATGATGAAGGACCTTATCAAGTTGTTTCAAGTGTAAATACTGAATGAGTTCAAGTGTCTGAGGCATGAATTGACTAGCAATGTAAGATTCAGACAGCCTAACAGCATAACATCTAACTTTTAGAGCTGAATGACAGAGGCTACATTATTCAATGTATTTCAGCTCAACACAAGCGTACACTATAATATGTGTTCCATGACATCTACAGAGAAGGTCAGATCATGATCATGACACTCTTGGATAGGCAGGCAGATGTCTACATGAATGAGAAAGTGCTGCCAGAATGAGGGGAATATTACAGGGACTCAGACGTCAAATATATCTTAGTTAAAGTTTTAAAGATACTAAAATAATCAACGATACTAAAACATAATACGCATGTCATATAACCTGATAAATTGTATCTGAACACGTAGTAAAGAAATGGTTTAAGTATATTTAGGGTATGATTGGAGCCGGAGCATGTGATTTAACAAAATTTTAAGAGTTTTTATCTGTATCATCTGTCCTCGAATTTTGTATTATCTTTATTCCCTAGTTTTTTTCTGCTGTTTAATTTTAAACTTTATTTTACCAGGAAGGTCTCATTAAAAAAAAAAATCTATTTTTCCTGGCCAAGAAAGGCAGCAGAGTTAGAAACATACAGACTACATACAGATAACAGTTAACATATTGATTAGATTCAAATAAAGAATGTCAAAAGTTTAGCTTTAAACATCTGTATTTGTCAAAGACATCTTTGTCAGTCAAAAGATCTACATCCACATGTCTGTACATCCAATATTATGTACTTGTATTTGTATTTGTCTGGATTTGCTCTCAGTTCGACCCTTTTCTTCATCTTAAATCCACAAGCTATAACTTCATTACGACACCAGAGAGAACCACTCATCAGAAGTCCATATGGATCTCCTGTCTGCTGCATAGCATAGAAAAACAGAATGTTGTTGACAAATCCAAAAATGTTCATAATTGTCATTCCCTGGTGCAGACAGGGAATGACAATTAGGTCCATAACTTTGAATGATAATCAGACAGTAGCCATGCCCTTGTCATACTGGGATCAACTCAACCAGGTCAGTGGAGCGTTCAGAAAACTGGACACTTCTTTGGTCTACCAGCGCCAAATCCATTCATCCACAACCCCTTTCTCAGTGTCGGCCGTCTCAGTGACGGGATCAACTCCAAGCCTCCTCACACATGTCTCCTATTTCTGACAAACACCAACCTAGAAATCACCCTGTCCTACTTTTTCATGGCTCATGGATCACACTAGTGGCTTTTTCACCTGGGCTACTTTAAGGTCTCATGGGGAAAATCAGCGTCAAACATCAAATCTTGCAAGTCTTGAGCAAAATCCCAAGTCTAAGTTCAAGTCATACTCAGATTTAAGCAGGTGGTATTGACCTTCTCTATCTAATTAATTAACTAACTAATGGAAAGAAAACAGTTGAGCAAAACACTTTGAGATCAAAGTCTATGTTGTGTAAGCATATTTCACATAGTTTAGAAAAAATCCTTTTAATAATAAATATGCTTAATATTACACATTCACACTGTTTTGGAATAAGGAAAACCTGACTAGCTTCATAACTATCAAGTATCAACCTTTCCAAATGTCAGGTATAGAGTTCTGGTTTTCAACCACTTGATAAAATGTTGGTACTGATTTTTAATGGGTGTCTTGTCTTGTCCGCAATATTTTTCACCATCCCAGTCCAGCAAAGTATCAAATGTCACCCAGATACAGACTAAAGCCTGAAGGCACAACTTAACACCCTCAAACAGAGATAATATTTGCCTAAAAATGAGGATATTATACCAAGTGCATATCATCCCATCCAATGAAATGTTAGCTGTTGTCATCTGTATGTATCAATATCAGGTTTTCAGTAAATGAATGTAGATATCGATTTGAAATCGCACCAGGAAAGAGAAACACAGCCACACAGTAACAAAAGGTCAACAGACTGGCACTTTCAAGTAAATTGAAAACACTGAGTAGTTAAGTGGTTGGACTGTTGTCTAATTAAAGAGCAGAAGACCTTTAGATTAATAGAGTTTCTTGTTAACGTTTCAGGGTCCATTTTGAGTGAAGACATCACGTTGCTGCACAAGGTGTTGATCATCCCATAGTTTATTAACAACCAGAAAAATATGTGAGAAACAGAATATATACGCTCAGGTAGTTTAATAAAGGACAATAATAGCAATATATTTTCACTGCTTCCAAATTTTTGTTTGAGCTTAACTTTACATGAATTAGATTAAGGGTTCCTATGGGTGTGAATTTTCAGTGTTGATCGTTGTTGGTTGGTTGGATCCCAGTCAAATCGATATCTACATTCAATTTACTTGAAAGTGCCAGTCTGTTGGGCGGCTGTGGCTCAGTGGGTAGAGCGGCCGTCTCCCAATCAGAAGATCGGAAGGTAGCCGGTTCGAATCCCACCAGGGTCTACTTGTCGTAGGGTCCTTGAGCAAGACCCTGAATCCTTAGCTCCCCGGGCGCTCCACGAGGGGCTGCCCACTGCTCCCTCAGGGATGGGTCAAATGCAGAGAAGTAATTTCACTATGTTGTACTGTGTATGACTCTATGTGACTAATAAAAGGATTCTTTCTTTCTAATGGTATGAGAACGCGAGGTTTTATCATGTGTTAATTTGTAGATGTCCTCTCTCCATCTGTCCTTTACTTCCTCACCGCTAGACTCAAACAGTGAATACAGCTCAGAGAGTGGGTTTCTCCTGTCGGACAGCAGACAAGCATCACCCACAGCATCATCGCTGAACTTTGGGCTTATCCAGAATCAAGGATATAGGGGCTACAGAGGGAGGAGCTCGGGGGAAACCTCACCTTCAGAGCTGGACTTGGAGCAGACTGGTGGACAACAGGCACAGAGTGGAGAGGCACCTCGTAGAGACTTCACCGAGAAGAGCAAAGAAGCTCCTCCCCCTCAGGAGAGGTCGGTTGTCCTTGGAGGCGAAGAGTAAATGATGAAGAGCGCAGATTATGGAAGCTTCCCATGTCTCCATGTTGCAATATGGAAATATTGGAAGGATAAGATATCTTTTATGTTTTTGTTATTGTGATTAATACAATGAATGAATACCGAAACAAACAATGTATCAATACTTTCAATTAGTTAATTTGCTTCCTTCGGTTATTTCCTGAGGGTGCTGATAAAGGTGTCCTGAAAGGGATACTTTTACACACACAGATTGACTAAACCACAGCAAGTGTTCCTGATTCCCCAGAAATATTAGTCTCGCTAAGCCACAAATGTAGAAGTCAAAACAAATCAGCAGAATGTTAAATATACTGCTTATGCTGAAGTTGTCCAGACCACACTTTGCAGTAGCACTAAACCAGAGGCCACACAGAACACAACAGCCTCCAAATTGCCCCTGTTGTTTAAACATTCAAATTCAGCACTGACAATTTTAATGGAATGAAATCCAACATTAGTTGACATGTCGTTATCCTGCAAGCTAGCTGCCCTGGAGTGTTCCTTCTTGGACCCAAAAGTACAAAACTCAAAAGATCCCTAAGTCAGGTGAAGTAGAACAAAAGGCTTTAACGAATAAGGACTACAGTGCAGGAGTAGAGCAGACAGCTGGAAAGATCCGATCCGAGACTAGACAGGATTGTTTCCGGTGCACAGCAGGTTAGACAGAGGAGCTGGAACGGTGAACCTAGCCGAGAAATACCAGGTGAGCGACATCCAAAAACCGGTTCGTCAAAATATGATTATGAGGAAGTCAAAACCTTGTTACCAATAAGATAAACGGACAATCTGTCGAAGAATGGAGTGTAGAGCCGGGGTTTTCTGCAGCAGCCTTGAGGTGTGAAGAAGTCATGGTAGGTGGAGTCTGGTGAGGAGAGAGTGACCGTTAGCCACGTCCTGGTAACAGACAGACTGGGAGAAGACAACACACACAAGGGAGGAAGAAGACAATCGACACAAGAAGGAAAGGAAGGTGAACTGCCAGATCCTAACAGGGAGATTTTTTTTTTTTTAAACTTATGCGTCCACTAAACACTTTCACAATTTACTTAGCAAGTGTAACTCCAGGGAAACTCCACAGCAGTCAAAAACGAAGGATGGACAGTGTTTTCTGGCTGTTGGAGGATTTCGCAGGACGTTTGAATGAAGTTCCAACATTTTGGACTGAAATTTAAATGTGTCTTCTGTTTAATATTTGCATTGTTTCATTTTACCAAAGTTCTTACAGTAAACAGGAATGATTTAAATAGGGAGTGGGCTTTTTTCCCAGTGCATTTGCCGAGAACAAATGGGCACTGTCATTCAAGTATTACTCCAACAGGTGAAAATAGTGAGTTGTTGCTGCAGAGTAATACATATTTGGTGCTCTTGTGTTCGCAGTGGCAGCAGAGTCTGCAGGATCAACTCTGTATAAACTTCACAGTGAAGGAAGATGTCGCGCTGTACAGCAGTGTGTCTCACAGATGTGTTTTAATAGTTGATGGAGAACACAAGAGATCTATTTGCAGAGTAATATTTGCTGCTAGGATCCGTTGGTTGTTGTGTGCTTTACCATTTCCATTGGATTTGTTTATTATAGAGTATAACCACAATTATATTTCACTGAATGCACTGTTCTGATTTGGAAACACTCACTCACCTATTAGATTTTACTGACAGACAAAAATATTGAAATTACCAGATGCTCTACAGCCTGTTTCTTTCAGCCTAGTGATGGAAGCAATGATGCTTCTAAAGATAATACGAGCACAATTCTTTATCGTACACTTTTTTTAATGTTCTGTTCAAATGTTTTAGCTATTTTTGAAAAAAAAATAATAATAATTTGGTCCTGAAACTGATGACATTCTTGCATTACATACATACATACATTGGATATTTATATTTCTAATTCAGATGTTTGTTCGTTTGTTCAAATATTGGTACACCGAGATACAGGATTTTAATGAAAATCACTCTTTTTACAAAGAGAAAAATGTGAATAGGGTTAAAATTAATATTCAATATGAATATGTATATATTAAATATTATAATATAATGTAGTTATATATTAAATATGTTATATTAGACTATTTAACAAAAATGAGTACATATAGAATATCTCCCATGGATGTACTTGCTGCCTTATAGTGTTTTTAAAATTTAAATAAAATGATTATTTTTGTGATTAATAATGGTTACTTTTTTTTCTTTTTTTTTACTGTTTACAGTTTGAACTCAGATTTGGCAGTTGTCAGAATTTCATTTCCAGTTTGTTAAATGTACTGTATTTGATAGAAACATTATTTTACAGATATCATGACTTTCAATTTTCAATTTTGGGACTACTTTTTTTATTGTTTTATTGTATTTTTCTAAATCATTCCTACACAGTCTGAAATTAAGCAATCTGTACAGCAGAAACTACTCAATATTTTCCACGACCTAATAGTTTAAAGTGGAGGTCCACCATAATTTTCTGATCAATGTATTCATTGATTATAGTATCATCCGGCCTTATAGAAGGAAACCAACTCCTTCTTCTCATTTTACTGATCCAACTACAAATTTGTTGGGGCCAAGGGTTGTATCTATTTTTTATTTTTTTTCTCATTTTGCTCTGAAATAAATATGGTTTCTGTTGTCTGAAAGACCTGCTGACAACCGACAGCCTATAATATATTTTCTGTAATGTATCTTTTTTTATTTTACAACAAATAATAGATCAACCCAAGCTCTTCTTAGTGAGCTATAATCTCTTGGAGGATGCAAAATCCAAAAAAAAGGTTTGCAAAAAGTACAAAAAGCTTGTGAGGAAGTCAAAAGTATAAAGGTATATATATATATAGATATTTATTTAATAATAGAAATACATATAACACTGATATTGTAGTACAACACAGTACTCAACAATCAGACACACACAATAAAATTAAAGAAACTAAGATGTGTATTTATAGTGGTAAAAAATCATCTAAACATTTTGAAATTCACTCCAGCCCAAAAAAAACTTTGATGGAGTTGTCCACCACCGACGCAAAAAACATGTTTAAAGCGAGAATTACGTGTTTTCAGAGAGATCCTATCATTTGCAGACATGACAAAGAATTTTGAAGTCAATTGTGACTAAAAACTTTGAATGGTAACATTGTGAAAAATGTTAAATGGTGTGTCTACCATTATAGATATATTATTGTAGCGCATGAAGAAACAATACAACATTCATATATACACATACATTCATTCAGCGTCACGTCACAACATCTGCTCACCCTCACTCAGGCTTTATGATGCCTGTACAATTAAAGAGCCGCTCCTCATGGGTTTAATGGCTTATCTGTGTTACCTGATGTGGAGTCTTACATGACAAAGTTATCCAGAACATCCAGTAAACATATTAACAAACTTATTTTTTAATGAAATCGAACTATTTGGACTAGCAATTTTTGTATAAATAGCAGTGTTGATGCGGGGCAGTAATATTCCATTCATGAAGTTCTTCATCTGCATTACTGTTCATTTCTGTGGACCACCAATATGGAAACATAAAATAAATAAATAAATCAATTCCCAACTTCACTCAGTCATTAATTTACTCTAAATTAGAGTTGCCTCAGTTAAGCTTAATGCTTAATTGGCAGAGTGCTGAGCTTTAAATAAACAAATGTTCTACAAATGAGACGATCTATAGTTGGTGTTTACAAATTTTTCATCTAAATGCTAATTACTCTAAAGTTGGATTTGGATTCCCATAGGATGAAGTTAAAGAAGATGAATGAGCGTTAGTGGAAAGAGCGAAGCATCTGTGTGTGAACGCATGAAATGTGTCTGGGAGTATCGTGTGCACATGTGGGAGCATTTCCTCAACCAAAATTCAATGTTAGCAATGTTAAACTATAGATGCCATGAAACTTCTGTTCTGTTCTGTTCTGTTTAAACTATACATTTTCACTTTTATGTTTCAGATCTGGTTGGGTTTGTGCTCAAAATTATCTGAGGGAAAGTCATGAAATATAAGCTTAAAATAACACGTGTACTTGTATTTGCCTCGAAGGCAGCTGCAGAAAGCAGTCGGTGGTCTTGATCAGGACCGACCCAAAGCCTCACTGGATTAATAAGTACTCTTTATGACTGTACTTATATAGATGCTATGGTTTATAGCATCATTTTTTCTAATTTTTATAGTTTGGAGAAGTATTTCTGTCAAACACCAAGGCAAATTGTAAACATATAACCCAACTCCAGGATTAACCCCCTGCTTAGGCTGTTGTGGTTTTCCTGTGAAATGCATTATAATTACTGCTCCGACAAATTTTTCCTGCAAACACATCCTTTCAACGATCTGACTGAATGGTTCATTTGGTCATCTCATGTCCGCTTTATAGCTTGATAACTATTAACTTGAACTTGGTGAATATTTCGATGCTCATCCAAACTTCCAAGCCTGTTTAAAAATATCTTAACTTCTTTTTTTCATTTGGTGAACGCAGTGCACTTCTCTTTGTCTGTTACTGGGGCGTGAATACCTGTCACTCTCTCTTCACCTGACCCAACATAACTTTACATGTGCATACCTGGCCCCAATGTGGTTCATCTTCACACCTTAAGGCTGCAAACCCTGGCTCTACACTCCCATCTTCGTCGGTCCGTTTATCAAGGATGTTAAGTGGTAATTGAGTTTTTGACTTCCTCTCCAACTTTGTTTTACTTTTTGCAAACCTCTTTTGGATTTTGGCTCACTAGGTTCAGCATTCCAGTTTCTCTGTCTCATTTGCCGCGTTCTGGTAACAATGCTGTCTGGTCTCTGAGGAATCTGATCTGCTGCTGCCACTCTGTGCCCAGCTGTCTGCCCTGCTCCTGCACTCGTTCATTGTTTGCATCTTTTTTCATTAAAACATCCTTGTTCATTTTTAATTCATTTGAGTTCTGCACATCTGGGTCCAAGAAAAAAAAAAATTCTTTAAGTGGCTGTATCACAAATAGCTTTTTGGGACACTACTCTTTGTATGGTATACTGTGTCTGAAGTTTTTTTTCTCTTGACGCTGCATGTTTCCATATTTCCCCATACCTTTGTGGATTTTGGAAAATATGTTTTGCCATCTTTAATATTAATTTAATAGAAAACCCGGTGAGAGTATCAGTTGCAGGTGCTGCACACTGACCACAATATTAATAGAAAAGCTTTGAATCTGTCATCTGTAATTTCACTTGACAGTAATTTGTGTGTTCCTATTAAAACTCTGCATTCAACCCACATCTCCCTTTACTATTATAATGTAAACTGCAATTCTATTTCAGGAGAAAATTGTTCCCTTTGTGTTAGATGGAGGAATTATGCAACAAGCAGGACCCTGCTGTCATTTTAATTGCCACTGAAAACACCTAAATGTGGATGAGCTTGGTTGAGCTGGAATTGAAACATATAAAAATGGCGAGATGTGTTTTGTGTGTATGGGTGAAAAGGGGAGGAGGGTGGTGAATAGGTGGTGTAGCTGGTGACCAATACATTCATATTTAATAAAATTTATATTCAAGCCTAACTTTTTTGGGTAGCGAGGTACCAAGTTTGACAAAGAAACAAAATTGGTGTTGCAGCGCTTTCATGCACTCCTCACTAATTAGGCAACAGGAATGCTGATGATGTTGATATAATATTGTTTTGGATAAGAAAAAGCTCAGTTTGTTGCATGAGATGGTGCCTCTGCAGAACAGCAGTATAGTTAACCTTAATTACCAGTGAGAGTGTTGGCTAAGCACAGCCTCTAAATTGTTAATAGGCTGAAGTAAAACAGTGAGGGTCACTCGCTGGAGACCGTGAAAACAGCCTGTTTGTGAGTTTGAATTAAGTCAAACTCAAAGCATGTATTTTGAGAATCTGCTTCAACCTTGTGTGTGTGTGTGTGTGTGTGTGTGATGCATTTGCCTCCAATGAAAAAGCAACTGTACAGGGGGGGGGGTCAGTGCCACTCATGTGGAGTGTGATTCCGTTTTAATGAGATGGGGGTGAGTTGGGAGCTGGTCAGTCTTCATAGAGGGAAACAAACAAAAGGTGATGCTCCTTTCTCTTCTCTCAGCTAAGGACACTCTGCTGCAGCAGGAGTGAAATGATTTTCAATTTTTTGGTGGGGTGGCTGAGGCTGAAGGTATCATTAAAAGTTGCACTGACAAAATAGAAGAGTGCCACAGGGAGTGCCATGGGATGGGATCTGATTAATTTGCTTTCCTTATTGTTTTATTCCAAACTCTTGCCTCATACTCTTTGTACCCTATGTTTCATTAGGCCTATTTTTGGCTCTCTGGAGCTCACTTCTCCTTCGCCTTCCAAACAAACGCTCTATGAAGCGTAGACAGGGGTTTGAAAGGGAGAGAGCGTCGACTCGCTGCTCCCATTAGAGCTGAGGAGCTGCACACAGACTGAATGCATGAGTGTGATCCGACGGTGCGACAACAGAATTTTTCCAACGCTCCTCTTTTGAAGTTAAAAGGTCTGATTAGAGATCACTATAAATAGAAGAATGCAATGCAAAAAATAAAAGAATAAAAGTGTGGTTATAGTTGATTGTAGTTCTTCTCGCTGCTCAGCTGGCAGCGGCATTTAGCAGGATCCTCTCGGCGGATGCTGATGCTCATGTGATTTATAATAGGGCAGTCAGGTTGTATTGCTCCCATCAATAGGCTCGAGCGCATGGTGGCTGGTGGACACAAGTTGGGGAGCACCGAGAGGAGTTCCGAACCGCTGCATGGCCAGCATGCCCTCAGTGAGCAACATCTGGACTCTGCTCGTCTCATGAAGCTCTCCACGTTCTGTTGCATGGTCCTGAGACCAGCAAAGATATCAGGCAAATAACATCCATCGCTACAACAAGGTAAGAAACTTTAATCTTCAACCAGAGGTGGGATTTTTCCCATGGCATGGAAGAGTCTTTCTTTGATGGGGGATGTGCGAGGGCACGTATATTCACATAACACACAGCCTTATTGTAATGCAACAACTTGCATTTTAGGATCTGATGATGACAAATCTATTCCCCATAATATGTTTAAATCAAAAATGTTGGATATGTTGTCCGAACTTGATCGAATAGCAGCGATCAAGCGTTAGGAGAATATAATAAAGACACTTTGTCCTAAAAATATGACATATCTCTTCTCAAATCAAGGAATGCCTCTGATTTCAGACAGCGCCGGAAACACAATGACAGACTGCTGGTTTACTCTGAGGAAAAATGTAAAAAACAGTTACGGATTCCGAACTATAAGATAAAAAAAAAATCCAACATTGCGAGCGAGGATGTGCTGTCAGTGGATCAGTCGGGTTCAGGTGTGAAGTAGAAGCGGGATTACGCTCCAATGTGAGAGGGTCGCAGAGGCAGAGTGGTCACGGTCACTACTGCCATCCCAAAGTCTCCATGAATACTATTTTTATATTATTCCATGCTCACAAACTGTTGTTTTTTTTTCTCTCATTCTCACATCCTAATGCTTTTGAAAATAAATGTTCCCTTAATGTCATTTCAGTATATATTTATTTTTAAAAAATGGGTTTAAGAGTTAAAACGGGCTGACACTTAGATTTCTCAGTCTTACTTTAAGAAAATCAAACACTTATTCAAATTCTACAGTCGCCTGGCTGCCAGCAGTCACAGTGGTTCTTAATTCTTCAGCTGACAAAGTCCAGGTGGAGGTATAAACTCTGTCCTCACTCACCATAGAAACCTAGAACCATAGAAATCCTTAGTTTGAGTCATGGTAGCTGTAGTTGTTTTTTTTATTTTTTAGAATCTTATTGGCTGTAATTCTCAAAGGTATTGTATACTAGTCTGTAGATGATGCCGATAGGTCATGAGAACCGTTTCCTCTGATTTGTCTATGGTTTGAGGACTGAATATCTCAGTGTTTGCAAGGAAATGTTAATTTTGTGGATCTGTACTGTCATATCACTTCATTTAGGATTTGTGATTATATAACATAAATGATCCTATCAGAGTTGTACATGTAAAAATAAGTAAATAAGTATGAGTGAAACTACCCTAATACAACTAGCATGACGATTTATATTATACACTAAATAAATGTAATGTCATGCTTGCGCAAATGTTCGACCAATTACATTCCACAACAACAACAAAAAAAAGACAAAGAAGAAAAACACCTAGCAAAATCAAAATGTACGTGGAGAGGCTATCAAATTGATTGTTCGTCTGTTACATGTTGAGTGTTAAATAATAATAATTGCAATAATGATAATAAATAAGACATCAAAATTATTAGATTTTTTTCATTGTTTTATTTGAAGTTTGTCAACCGAAATAAAGAGATCAAGGAGTCCCTGTCTCATATGGATAGCATTGTATGTCAATACCAAAACATACATATAGTAGGATTATGCCAAACCGCTATCAAGACTGAAAGTGACTCATTTTTGACTCATGCGTAATACTTTTGCTCAATTGTGAATGAAACAAAGAAGCAATTTTTTTAAAGAGCACCTTTATGGCATATGGACAAACCGAAGATTCAAAAGCTAAGCAACGGACTGTGCCTTTTTTTCTTGAACTAGGAAGAGTGGCAATATTGAGCTCAGACATTGGGGGAGAACAAAGTGACTCTCTCAGCTGCTGAGTGAGGCAGCCTTGTATTCAATAATAATGATAATAATAATGATAATGACAATGACAATGACAATGACAATTACAATGACAATGACATTGATAAAGATAATGATATTGATAATGATAATAATAATAATAATAATAATAATAATAATAATGATGATAATATTGTGTACTTTATTCATCACACAGTCATTAGTACACAAGCACAACATTGTGCAATTTATTCTCTCCCTTTGTCCAATCCCTGAGGAGCAGCGGTCAGCCACTGTGAAGCGCCCAGGGGTCAATTGGTATTTCAGGGTCTAGCTCAAGTACCCCTAGTCATAGTTTAAGGGCTGGGATAAAAGCTACTGAAAACCCTACTAAATAAAAACCGCCCATTTACTCATGAGGGCTGACAATACTACTCCATATTAAGTATATTTTTTAAATAGATGACAGCCATGTGTAATGCACACTTCAGGCACTCCGGTATTTATTTGTATTTCTTGCAGGTTCAGGAGTCTCCTTGCATAGGTCTATCTAATTGGCAGCTCCTTAGCTGCTGCTCCAAAAGAGGAGCATAGAGGAGCAATTGGATCCTTCGTGTCCAATCCGACAAGTTACTATCTCACGTTAGTTCCAATAATAATCACCCATCTATTTTCCTGTACCCAACAAGTCTGCGGTTTTATAATCTGTTTTACACGTCACAACATGTAATCCACTCCTCTGAATAGAGGCTAGTGGATCCTTGAGCGTATCACATGGTTTCTCACATACATCCTGATATTTATATCCAGTCGAACATCTGTCATTCATTACACTTTTTCCTCATTGTGTTCTCTGTTATTTGTTGCTTATGCTGCTCATTGGATGTCGCAAGAAAATTCATTAAATGTACCTGCTCATACCTGCACACACACCGGACATATATGCTGGTAGGCAGGTATCCTGTCCTAACACCACGTTTGCCACCTTGGGGATTTTCTGTCTGTAAGCACAGGAAAGAGGACATACACAGATCAAATAAAATGGCTGTTAGTAGTTTTAATAAATATTGAACTTGTAATACATTTGAGTCTGCAAGTGGCACGTGTTTTTATGAAATGTTACAATGTCAGAAACAACGTTGTGTAGCAGATGGGAAAAAGTCATTAATAAGCTCCCTATGGCTTGGTAATGGAGAGGGAAGCAACAACACATTCAATAGTACTAACTACCCGCAAACTCCGTGGGTTTTCCAGCATGATCCATTCAAATCTATCTATCAAAAAAGGGAAGAATGCTTTAATAAATGTCTATGTTGAATGTTTGTGTGTGTATTTGAAATAAACAGTGCAGGCGCCTCATCTTCTCTGTGAGAGAACTGTAAAATAACCAGCCCACCTCCCTAATCAAACATCATAAGGACTCCTGGTGTGACCAAAACATGTCACATGATCAGAATATAAATTAGCATACCTGTCTTACTGCCCACAGCCTTGCAGTCAAACCCTTATTTTTTTAACCATTATGTTTCCATGGCAACCCCAGCCATGAAGGCAAACCACATTCTATGTGAAATTGTGGAAATTACACCTCACTTGAGAGGGGCCTTAAATACCCATAAATGTTTGATGTGGCCAATTGGTAGAAATAACTCCAAGTTTGTCGTTCAGGTTAAAGTGAAGTTATTATGTCTTACGTTGGAGTCTCAGACAGCCTTGCTGAAATAACCTCTAGACATGTGAAACTTATGTGAAAACCTACTGAAGTATGTTTCACCTCAGAAAGCATCTCAGGGAGCCTCCTGGCGATACACGCGGGTGTAGACCATTCCATAATGCTATAATTATTATTTGTAAGATTTGTTTAGATAGATAGATAGATAGATAGATAGATAGATAGATAGATAGATAGATAGATAGATAGATAGATAGATAGATAGATAGATAGATAGATAGATAGATAGATAGATAGATAGATAGATAGATAGATAGATAGATAGATAGATAGATAGATAGATAAATAGATAGAAGATAGAGTCACACAAACAAACAGACAACAAAGAAGACAGATGGACAGACAGACAAGAGAAGACAAACAGACAGACGGACAGATAGACCGACAGACAGACACATAGACAAAGACAGACAGACAGACAGACAGACAGACACATAGACAAAGACAGACAGACAGACAGATAGATACATATCCAGATAGATAGCGTCATGATTGACTAACTGGGTAGTTTGTTTTTCCTTTCATTGACTCAGGATATATCAAACATGCTACGCCTACTGAGAGAAGACTTGAAAGTAATCTGCCTCCAAACACCTTTTCTCCTCTTTACTCCATATAGCTCAACTCTGCTCCCTGACTCCACCATGCTGAGTATAGTTCTCTGCTCCAATGCACTGGTCAATTCTGTCCATCATTGGCCTCTCCACATGCTCCTGCTGGAGCTGCTGATACTAGGAGTCCTGCCGAGTGTCTCCAGATTACCTCCAGCGGCCAAACACGAGATCCTTTTGGATGGGGACTTAGTGATTGGAGGGCTCTTCCCAGTGCACCACAAAGGGGAAGGGCCAGAGGACTGTGGGAAGATCAATGAGGAGAGAGGAATCCAGAGATTGGAAGCCATGCTTTTGGCGCTTGATGAGATTAATTCGAGCGACCACATCCTCCCTGGAATCCAGTTGGGGGCCCATATCCTGGACAGCTGCTCGAGGGACACTTACGCTCTGGAGCAGTCTCTAGATTTCGTCAGGGCCTCCCTCACCAAGGTTCACGATCCAGGCTTCATCTGCCCAGATGGCTCCAGACCCGTCCAAAACGAGGTTCCACTGGCCATCTCCGGGGTTATCGGAGGATCTTACAGTGATGTTTCCATTCAGGTAAATTCATTCAGATTACAAATTAAATTTTTTGGTTTAGTTTGTACGCGTTTACGGAAAATAGCCACTCAGACAGCAGCAAAACCAAACTTCTTGCAGAACTCCACATATACCCATGTTCACCTACAGTTTATGGTTCTAAATTAAGAACAAATAAAAAAATCCTCATATCAGAATCTGAGATTTACAGGCACAGTTGATTTACAGGTTTTCCAAAGTCAGTATCTTGAAATGATGCCCATTCTGGATTACTGAAGTATGTCTAATGCCAAAGTTGAAAACCATCAGGAGGAATAGTGTGCCTTTTGTTTCAAGTAGTGGTGGCATATTGTTGTTCATCAAGTCTGTCCTTCAAGAAAGAGATGTGTTACCAGGATATTTCTTTTACATTAACTACGTTTTTTAGTTAACTGACAGTGATGCACTAGAAATAAAAATGTTTTAAACCTCGTCACTGAATAGTTTTTAAGCAATGATCTTATTCCAAATGTCTATAGAATAGTCCAAAGCTAAAGTTATTGGGATTTCATTTATCAGTGCTCATCAAAGCAGGTTCCTGTACGTTCTAACTGCACACATGTATACATCCTTTATTTGAGCTGTGTCTTTCTGATTACTTATGAAAGCAATGTCTCCATATTTATAAAGGATTTTTCAGTTTGAGGGATTTTGCTGTATATTATCATAAAGTCATAATATTTTGCAGCTTGCAGCCTTTTTACACCACCCTCTTAATTCATGGAATTTATTCATCTGACCATTAATTCAGTCTTTTGTTCTGATATATTAGGGATGAATAAACTTAAATCTTTTCACAGTAGCACACTGCACTACATAACAAGAATTGCAGTTTGTGGAGGTATACCAAGTTCTACACTGTTTAGCTTTTAACTGCTCCCCATTCCTTCACATTTTTTGTGTGAAATCGATTTAGAAATATTTGCATAATTAGGGAAAATATGGAAATTTCCTTATCTAGAAATAAAAAGACAGAGGAAATAAAATTCTTGAACAGGAAGACTGATTCTTCAGTGGAGAATACTTTGCTTTTAATAGATTAAAAAGATGAGTGTCTGAGTCTGTAAATATTTACAGAGATATAGTCAGAGACTACATTTCCGCCTCCTACTCTACGCTGACCTTTTGCACATGTATGAAATCTTGCTAAAGGCAATGCGTCTGAGCACAATTAATTCTTTCCGATTGCCCTCACATGCCATAATTACCATGATTCACTGGGTGTTTGTGAGTGTTTAGGTGGGCTATACTTTGGTTAACCTTTCCTCTGACCTCAGTTCACCACAAAGGTATCTTACCCACACATATATTAACACCTGTGGCCATCTAAATGATTGCAGCAAAATAAATTTTTAGCAGCAAATAATGCACAGGCATCAAAGAGGATTTTTGAGCTGAATAGCATAGTGCATGACTGTAACTAACAAGTTAGTCACAGAAACTTAATGAACCGTATAATTAAATCATAAATTATATTGTTTTATTATATCATAATTCAATAGATAAAATATGTTTAAATGCTTGACAAAGTTGTCATATAATGCTATTATGGCATTTATATCTGATTAGCTGGAACATATTATCATTTTACTATTTATTTTTAGATTTCTCTCATTGATAACAGAACAAAAGGAAACTTTGTTTCTTTCATGCAATACATAAACTACCATTCAACATATGAACCTTTTAGTTTGGATCCAAGTCGGCCTGCCAGTCTCTCAGAATCCCAAAAGGCCCTGAGCTCTTCTCCACTCTCTCTTGCCACGGATCAAACCAAAGCCCACCCATCCCACTGCTCCAAACCTCCACTACTAGTGAGCAAGCTAACTGGTGAAAGCAGTTTCTGGAGCTCTGCTCACAGGTGTAAGATGTATTTAATTATATACCTGTGCTTGGATCACCCTCCCAGCTTTAAGCAAGACCACAACCTCACGTTGTTTAACTGTAGGCCGTTCGAAGGTGCAAAACCAAACAGAGGCCGGGGGTACGTCACGCAACGCTGACAACAGTGGGTCGCATTTATCCAATTAAGGTTAATCGTGGTGAATAAACTTACAGATCATGTGCTTATCTGGACAAATCTCAATCCCACGCTCGACCAGACCGTCAGTTTTAGGATAATAAACCTTGTCTCAAATGGACTCAATGCCCAGTGATCCCTTTGTGTGTTTGACATGAATGATGTGTCGGTCAGAATTGTTTCCTGCCTTCCAAACCTTTAGATGATTTGAAACAGTACATATCCAACAACCCTTGCAAAAAAATAATGCACAGTGACACTGCATTGGAATATTTTGTTGCACAACCCACCAGAACTAACATAAAGTGATTTACCCTATTTGAAACGGCTTGATGTGGTCCATACCAATGCACTCAAAATGATTAAATTACTCACATAGAGTCATACACAGTACAATATAGTGAAATTATTTCTCTGCATTTGACCCATCCCTGAGGGAGCAGTGGGCAGCAACCGGGGAGCTAAGGTTTCAGGGACTTGCTCAAGGACCCTACAACAAGTAGACCCTGGTGGGATTCAAACCGGCCACTTTCTGATCTTCAGATTGGGAGATGGCCGCTCTACCCACTGAGCCACAGCCACCCTTTAATGCTATTATTACATAAAAATGTTCAGGTGATAATACTTAATTGAAAATGTCAAGGATAATAAAAACATCAGCTGCATGAAAATATTACACATGTAGATTTCAAAATCACTTTTAGGTCAAACTAGTAATAATCTTTCCTTTATTTATCACATCTTACATAGTACATAAAGACAGTACCACATCGTGAAATTTATCTCTGCATTTAACCCGTCCCTGAGGGATAAGTGGGCGGTCCCTGTGAAGCGCCCGGGAAGGTTTCATGGTCTTGATGAAGGACTAATGGCTTGTTGCGTCAGGGGTTGGACTCCAACCTGCATCTCCCGGTTGAGGGACGACTGCTCTTCCTACTGAACTAAAGCCGCCCTAAGTATTACATTAATATTTCATATCACACCTGAAAAAGCTAATTACTGAATCACCGCTAATGAATATGCAGAGAAATTCATGCTGTCAGATCAGGATACATGCTATTGATGACACAGTGACATATGGGCTTGTTTAGTGAATGAATGCATGTCAAATTATTTAGTTCAGATGGTGGGGCGTAGATCATCAGGTACTGCAAAGACATAACGAAGCTGATCATTCCCTATAGAGAAATAGAGATTATAAAATTGAGTGCAGTAGCAGATAATGAAACAGACTTAGGTAAATTATAATACCATGGAATGCCTGGCTGAATTCCTTTAAATATAATTCCAAATATTATCAGGAATGTTTTAAAGAGGCTTTAATGGCCTTGTATCATTCAATGCTGAAACGCCAATTGCTAATAAAGACATACATGACTTATAATCCGTTGATATGAAATGTAGGATGCTTTTATAAGCTCTGATTGTATGCTCATTTTTAAAATTTCATCCTGAGTTGAAATTTACCGTAACGCACTTTTATTTTCTTACATGTGCCTACAGTATATTCTAATGCAAAAATTCCCATCTTTTTGAAATAATTAGAGAGTTATAGGTCAAGGTTTTGGGAAACACTTGCTTCTTGACAAGCTATATACTGCAACAGTGTATAAAAATTACGCAGATTCACGTGCACTTTGAGTGGGTCTTGAGTTATCTTGAGTGTGAAACCAAAGGATAAAATCTACAAGCTGTAATGTTATGGCATTTATATTTGTTGACTGAAGAAGCTAACTTCCCTTCAGCTATAACGAGTCCACAGACAATAACAGGCAGACAGAAGAGTGTCAGTCTTCCCAACACATTTCCCAAAATGTCAAAGTATTTATCTATTTTTTGTTTTCATACATTCTTGTTCATTGCTAAAATGTTAGTTTGAATCTTCCTTACCAAAACCAGGCCAATGCTCATCTTCCTCCTTTTGTGGTGTTAAGTTTGGACTCCTTGTGATCTGTGGTATTAGCTTGTATGGGAAACACTTATTGTTTGAGGAGGCTATGTGCTGACTGTTCTGTTACTAATGTCTGCTAAAGCAAAAGCAAACGTCGGTCCAACCCTGACAAGTTTTGCCAGCAATGATAAATGCTTCACTTCAGCATGAATCGAGTGCAAAGACAAAGACAGACGCTAGACTCATGATGTCAATCTTACAACGCCGGAATCAATACAGCCCCTCCTAAAGCCAGGTCGGCTTCGCTTTGGAAGAAGTTGATCATATAGATCTTCTTCTCCCAATGCCCAAAATGATTTGGCAATGAACAACTTCTTTTTAAGAAACATGAAAAGGACTGGATGTGAGTCTTCCCCTGGGAATGAGTCCTCAGCACCCACACAGTCCTAAAGATGAAAAAACTTATCAATGTTTTTTGTATGAGTTTGAACACATACCTCTAGCGTCAGTGCTCAACAGTCTCTTTGTTCACTTCCTGGCCACTCTAATGAATTGAGCTGTGAGAGCAGCAAGAAGCCCATGGTGGGATGACTTTGAAATGCTGCTGATTTACCCAGTCCCTTTTTACCCCTATGAGCACTTTGAGGATATGGAGAGTGCTATTAAACTGACAAGGACGAGTGTCAGTGTCGCTTTCAGTGAAAGCTGCTTTTCCCATCAGTGGGGTGCATCGCTACTGGCTGGCAGAGAATGTCGACCTGCGTTTGACGAGGTAGCTGATGCTACCTATGACAGAGGCCCATGACAAAATGTGGGAAAGATCGTGGGATTCACACCCGTCCATCCTGAGCTTGGAAAAGATTCACTAATAATTAACCAAACCCAGACTATATCCTGATAAAATAATAATAATAGATTGCAATTCTGCGGCTTCTTACACTTGAGATGTGCTTATCGGAGACTTTCTCTTGAAATAGTTTCACACACATGCCCACAAATAATAGAAATCAAGCATTCTTGTGGAATCTACTACAGCCCACCCACTCTTAAATGAGACACGTAACACAGCCTGACTGTATGAAATGTTCTCCCTTTAAATCGTAGATGCTGAGTTTAATATCCCAAAAATTGAAAAAATTCGATTTCAAAATCATCCGCCAAATCCTTTAAGGCAGTAAAACATTACTGTTGTGTCCCTGCTGATGCCACTGTGAAAATCCTTAATCACAAGAGTTCATATCTTTGCCACCATATTGATGTTTAATATTTTGGGTTTGCTGTGGTTTATTACATTTGTTGATGTGCTGTGAAGAAGACCTGGAAGAGGTTCAATTTTTATTGTGTTTTTGTTTGTTGTAGCTCCTCAGATAGCACATCAGAATGTCATTCAGGGTGAAGAGGAACACTGCAGTGATTAGATGGTTGATCAGGACCCACATTGCCAGTAATGCTACTGATCCCCTTCTTGTCTTTCTTATAGCTATTGTATGTTTACATGGCATCACAGGGATAATTGCTGATCTTGGGTAAAACTTGTGCTTAAGATTCTGTAATGGGCACACTGCTCGAAAAATAGAGATAGAAATAGAAAAATATTTCTCACATATACGTCCTTGTACTTGAGAGTGTTCAGTGTTGTGGTGAGGATGTTTTAACAGATGCATGTACATTAACATACAATTCTTTCTGCTGCAGCATTCCGGACTTCACAAGTGCTAATATTCAAACACAGATCTGGAGACATGAATACAGGCAGCATGATTCCGTATACGAAATAACTGTTTATATGTGAATCTGCTGCTATCAATATCTTATGATCTGTTCAGGCGTCGCTGTAAGGGGGCTTCTCTCTCTCTCTCTCTCTCTCTCTCTCTCTCTCTCTCTCTCTCTCTCTCTCTCTCTCTCTCACTCCCTCTTTTGTGTTTTTGTTCTTTGGTTGGGTGGGAGTCCAAAAACGCAGAACACATTAAGCAAATATAGCCTGCTTGGCCTAGCCTTCTTTTCAATAAACACACTTGGAATCACATCAC
The DNA here is from genome assembly GCA_037951165.1 of Lophius americanus. NCBI lineage: Eukaryota > Metazoa > Chordata > Actinopteri > Lophiiformes > Lophiidae > Lophius > Lophius americanus. Next base: position 8,285,009 of record JBBDHG010000021.1, read on the forward strand.
ATTCTGACATCAGGAATAAGTTTGCTTCTAAAAACCCCCACATGAACATATCTTCAAATCAATATATATTTCCACAATCGTTCAGTCAACTTGGTCTCTTAGGAATTATGTTTATGTACTACGGAATTGTTTTTTTCAAGTGTGTGTTATGTTAATTGTTTGAAATGTTAATAAAATGCTAATTCTATGTACCATACCGGGGGTGCAGGGCAATGTTTCGCGTGAAAGCGACCAGTTTTCACGCCCTGAGTCTGTGGTCAAGTCTAAACAGCAAAATCATTGAGCTCAAGGTTAAAGACAGATTGTGGTATGAGTTAAATGTTAATATGAGGCAATTAGCCATTTTTCTTTCATAACCACAAAATGCTATAGATACTCTCAGTGGATACATGCAGGAAAACTCCCCAGATATTATAGTCAAAAATAGTTGTCAAGAGAATCTTTTTTAATATTTCAAGTTACAAAATATTTGTGACATGCCTGATGTTAACGATTACGATCATATTATAACAAAATACGTACCCTCCCTTTGCTAAAACCACATATCACTCTTCTAACCCTTTAAACCTATTATTATTTCTCCAAATTAAACTTTGGAGAAATAAGTTCTTTACATATTTTATTTCTTTGAAGATTTAGATTAGCTCAACCTTTTGAAAAAGCATGTTAATAGAAAACTATCTGACCTGGTAAGACTCTTTCTGGTTGTATCAAGTTACGTAATTGTGTTAAAAAAGTCCTCACATGCTTTAATATGACAAAACAAATCCTACTTATCAAACAGGACTTTCTCAGTAGCCATGGTTTTTGCCTCTTCCTCTGTGGCCCGTTTGAGCTGTGGGGTCCCCCAGGGTTCCACCTCTGGCACCATACTCTGTAGCATATACATGCTGCTACTGGGTCTTATTATAAACAGGTTCAGTCAAGTGGCACACATTTTTCAATAACAAATAGAGACTAAAATGTGCTCAACTAAACAGTAAGGCGGGAAATTTAAGGACTAATAACATGAGATTTTGATATTTTCAATAAATCATTATATGATGTGAAAATGAAGATCTTGTATTTGTAGTGTACATTGACTGGAAAAATAAAGCATTCATACATACATACAGCCTTCATAATCCACATTTACCAAAAAAAGGCAACTTTCTGATTATCTTGTTTGATATGTTTTTTCATATCAGATACACAGTAATATACACGTAATACTTATTTATATCGTTGCTGAAAGTGACATTGTCTCTCCAGGTAATTATGGACCTTTCTCTTGATTCCATTTGAGTTTTTTATACAATACAAACAATAAAGCAAATCGTAAGAAAATCCAGTTTGAATGAAATGTGTTTTGAGGCTGTGATTAAGGGAAATGAGCAAGAGGTTTTGTTATATACAAAGATAAACTGATGTGTTGAAAATGTTATTTATCTAGTAATGTGAAGACAATACAGATCAATAACCGATGAGGAAATGTCTTTTTTAATGTTAAACGATGCTGGCATGGTTACACTAATACATCATTTGACAATATTTCCTATTATATTAATCAATAATATAATCTGGTCTGAACATGTTGGGCACCCGTTTCCTATGTGGTCTTAAAACAGATATGTATCTTACCTCCGCTGATTTGATAGCATTGTTAACAGTCCTATCATAATTAATATAGCTTTTCTACCTTAATTATAACTTGGAGACGTGCTGATGCAAATGTAACAAATGAATTGAACATTGCTTTATTCCGTCAATGTAAAATAGTTGATTTACCTGATTTACCTGTACTATTGTCACAAAAACAAACAATGCAAAAAAAAATATTAAACTGGTGTCTTATTAGAGTATATTTATATATTTATATAGTATATTTAGAAACCCCTCATAAATTTAACGAAGGTACTTCAATTCAGAAATAATCCGTTGCTGTAGAACAGATGGACAGCTGATCGAGCGGATATTTAGATAAAAATTGCTTTGAAGTTGTTTTGTCACACTATAAAATTATTGATCCAATTTCCAGTATATGGGTATCTGTCTTGAAAAAGAGGGATGAGGAGAGTGAGAAGTGCATCACAGTGAAGAACTACTCTGTGCTGGGGCTTTGCCTCAATTTGTCTCAGAGAGAACTAACTGTCGATGTGTGTTTGATGTTGCTCAGTCAGTGAAGTCACTCCTGCATTGGGTTGTTTCAGCCATCTCTCCGCTATGATGACAACATGATTCTGCTTTGATGTTGTTTGCTGCTACTCCACTGAACATCTGGATCAAAACAGAGGCTGCTGTATACATAAAAAATGCATTCCTGTCACTGTCTTCCACTACCGTTATCTTCTACCATGAGCTGCATAAGTCATCAAACATTTTCTAACGATTGGAATCAATATGCCATAATGAAATTTAATGACTGCATATGATTTTGCTAAACACTCCACATGGACAAAGACATATATTTTACCCAGCAGACCTGAGACATAGATCTTTTCTTTAACTTTAGGATTAAGATAGACAGTAAAGTTGCAGGAATTCATTTTGAATGAGGGCTATTTGGAACTTCTGTAAGATCTATGCACATTAATTGAACCTCAGCTTTATTAGCTGAAAAAGGAACAAAAAAAGGTTGGGCTAAGTAGAAATTGCTGCTTCTGATTAAAACAAGACTATCTTATTCAAAATATGACATGCTCAAAGCATGGGCTTTCCAGATAAACACTGAATATTCAAAAGCCTGAAATCAGAGTCTTATTATTTTTAAATGTAGGGTTTATTCTCCCTCTGACTAGAAATGTGGGCATTTCTTCTGCCATGCATCTCTACCAGAGATGATATTTCTTTAAACGGCGGCATACTCTGAATATGCATATGCAAGTCCAATGAATGAGCCTCATAAAACCTCAATAATATTAATATATCTAATGTCTGTTTGTAAAATAATAAATTGTTTTAGAAGTATTCAAATGAAACAATAACCGATCAAAAGTTAACCAACTTTCACAATTTATAAAATTAATGATGAGACATCAACAAGATTAGAGTTGAATCAAAGGAATGTCTTCAAGTGCCCACAGCATTGAAGGAACTTTTGTTTGTTTCAGGGTTCAACCAGCTTGGAACGTCTTACAGTAAGAGAGTGTTACATAATGTTTATGGAACAAGAATATTGTTTACTTAGTTTAATTTTGTTAGTTTGTTCATTTGAAACACTTGTTTTCAGTAACATGATTAGTTGATAATCGGACACGGCATCCCGACCCAAGATAAGCAGAAGAAAATGGACGGATGGATATACTTAAAAGCTAGTGATTGATCTGACATCCAGAATCAAGTTTCTGCATCTTGCCTCTGTTTCTAAACTTCACATAACCTCAGTGTCTTGCAGGACCATGCTCCATGATAAATCCAACAGAGTGATGCAGCTAACTGGAAAACAATGCTGACTGGCTCAATTAATTCACTCATCCTTAGGTGATGTTTTATAATCAATGCGACTTGATTAAAATCTTGCAGCATGGCAGCTGAGGCGCTTGCTTCAAAAACAGACTTTAACACCACAAGTGCTCACATCGCAGTTGTCCTCTGGAGCTGCCACAGGCTTAATATTTTGCTCATTACAGTGATGTCAGCAACTATAAAGAGGTGAAACTCTTGAAGCAGTTAATAAGTCTATACATGTCCACCCATTTCAATAAAAATCAATTGATAAGGTTTAGCAATTTGATAATTGCTTTCTTCAATTACAGGTCAAATTGAAATAATACTTCAGGCTACAATAATTTGAGAGGGCCGCATAGGCTCTGTATTAAGTCCTTTCATATTTAACTCACAGGTTTTGTAGGGAATCAACAAATTCAAAAGCAAAAAATAACATTTACGTTTACGTGTATACACACACACTCACACACACACACACACACACACACACACACAGACTCGCTACTCATGTTTTTCATTTACGCATGTTGTCACTTGGATTTGATTGTAGAACCTGAGCTATTTGACACTGACTGAAATGTTGCTGATAGAAATGTTCTACTACAGTGGTTTGCTCCATAACCTACCAGGAAGTGTGTTCTGGGTTTGAATCCAGCGGTCATAGATAATGGATGGACTGATGTTCGTTATTATGTCATCAGAAGCTTGATACATTTCAGGGACGTCGGCTCCTTGTTCTCAGTTGAAGATGCTTGTCAGGTAAAAATATCGGATCACTGATACGCAGTATCGCCGCTTCAGCCATCTGATCATTTTCAAACATACTCAGGGTCCCGTCCTGGAGTGCTGCAAAAATATTCTTATACTATATATACAATCATCTTATTTTGTGTTATTATTATATAAGTCACTCGATGATTAGAAACCCCATGTTGGAAAAGTCTTTGTTAGAGAAATGTGAGTGTTTTACTTTAACGGACTTAAATAATGAAATAAATGGAAGGTTGAAAATGTCCTCTTGGCAGTTCTAGTGTTGCCATTTCTTTTTTTTAAATGGTGAAAATGGAAATATTTATATTCTAACCATAGCATTTAAGGAATTTTAAAACTGAGAAGAGAAATTTGCCTTTTATATCATGGATAATGATTGTGATGAAATAGATAGTGATGATATTTTTAGGCCAGGTCGTGCTCCACTATTCATAACTGGTTGCATATCATTACCCACAGTATATGGGCTATAGTCGTGAAAACACTTCTATGATTCCTGGACATTTCATTTATGTATATAAGGTATTTCTATTAATTGCAACAGTTACACTTTTCTAATGCCATTCAAATACATTTCTTAGTACATTATAACCATTATGCATATTGTATAATATACATTTTTGTACCTTTGCTAAGTGAAGATGCTTATGCACTATGCATTCTTCAGTCTCACTTGGTATTCCATCTACTGTATATTGACTGCAGGGCTCCTCTTGACAGGGACCTTGGGGACATGCAGATGGACTTTTCATGTGGAAAAAAAAATCATGACAGACACATGAGTAAGAGAATGTTGGTGTTCCAGCTGTCTCATACCTTCCTTCGGTGCTCCTTCTCTTTTGAAGCAACGTTGGCCTGGAATCTCATAATACTTTTCTTTACCATTTATCCTATACACCTCATATCTAGCAGCAACATCAAGCTTGATTTGTAGTAGAGTGAATTTTATAAATTCCTGATTCAAGGGTGCGTGGAGCTACAAAATGTTTTATGCTTGATATTGATTAACTGTCAGGAATTTGATTGACTGATATTACAATATGTACAAATATTTACAGGAATATTTTATATGTATATATATATTTATATAGATATATATATATATTCACGAAATCAAAAAGTTAAGTCGTAAATTGACCTTTGTAAAACCATACTCTTTACTTTGATGAGACCTAATTCTCCCCATTATTAAGAATTCAGTATTCAAACATATGCAAGAGTGGGGCCTACTGGTATTTGAGGCTTTTTAACATTTCTATTTTTCATATTGTTTGGCAAAAATATCAACTTGGTCAATTTTGAGTGTCGGGTGTTTAAACCGGCTGTAATTTTAAACATGTCCAAAAACACAACAACAACCTGGAGTGACATTTTCACATGGCAGCAACCGTAAATATACCCATTCTAAACGAAATCACATCTTGTGATTTAGTATCAGTATTTTTTTCTTTGACAAATTGCGTGTTTGTACCAGGAATGATGCTAAAGGCTAAATGTGTCTTGCTGGTAACATCTTACCAGAGTAATTACTTTTTGTATTTTCACGACCACAATTGGGGTTGGACTTTGCCTCAAAGCAGGCTACGTTTTTTTTCCAGGATGAATTCGACCATATGTGTAAACTATATGTATTCTCCTTTTACTCACTTTTGCATGGAGGTGGGTATCCGTCAGGGTGTAACTTTTGTGACTTCTTCTATCTATTTGCAATTTTCTTATGATTTTTTAAATTAATTTCCATGGTAAAATGTTGCACGTGTCATGACGGTAATATACAAACTATGTTCTCTTATGATGGATCTTGTTCTTATGCCCCAACCAAAGAGAGCGTATAGGTTCAGCCAGTCTATGTCCATCCATCCCTTTCATCTGTCAGTAAGAAACAAGGATATTTTATCCCCATTTCTTGAAAATACAATGGGCAGGGTTAAAGGATATTTACACATACTCTCTGCTTAGACACACATTTTCTAGTTATCTTGATAACTTTGATTCTTTCAGTTTTGGGTATTTTTTGGGGTCCATGTGGACAGGCAAATCTCCTGAGGGCTTTCGATTCGAGGTTCACAACAAACATGTTTTAAGAAATGGAATTTCCTTCTTCTTTTCACTCATCGAAAGTTAAAGATTTTCAGTGAATGCAAATAAGCATTTGTGTTTGCTCCATCTCACTGCAGACAGCAAATATTCTTATTTCATAACTACTATACTCATACATTATACTAATAAGAATGTCAAATATACAATTGAAGGCACAATACCAAACACAATTGATTAGAATGAGTCTTTAACTGCAGATTTTAGGTAAGGAAGATTTGTCTGAATACAGAAGAATAAATTGCAAAAAGGTTTAAATATATTATTTATATGTATATATAAACTAGGTTTCACCTTCTGTCTGTCATTGACCTCTGTGACAGATTTCAAAATCCCTGCCTTTTAGTTTAGTGTTCTTCGCTGTATGCAGTAGTATGGAATCACAGCTCCCTGATTATGATATAGCATGTTCTCCACAAGTGCCTGCTGCACTTCAAAGAGACTGACTAAAGACTTTGGGTTTGAAATGAAGCAATAAGCAAACATAGGAGGAAACATCATTGATCAATGTTTCACGAATAAAAACAATAAATAAATAAATCCAAACAATATCTTAACGCCATAATGTACCGTGATGGAAATGAAGTCATGGACTTTTCCAAGTAATGATTTTCAATTTGTTGTGTATATTTGTAAATACGTCATACATCATTCAACACTGTTCAGATCATTTCTACACCTTAGAAGAGTGGAGAATGTAAAATGAAATATTAAAGCTATTATGCAAGAGGATGACTTCAAATCAACCAGCCTCATGCTTCCTTTATGAATAATTTTTTTAAATGTGGCCATAGGTATAGCTCATTTGGTTAACAATGAGCTGTGAGGAGCATTTACCTGGTGCATTTGATTTATGCTTTTGTTATTCAAAAAATCTGCAGTGATTTAATTTTGTCTTTAAAATAAATGGGCTTATGGCTGAAATGAGATGTATAGCCACGTATTTCTCATGAGTATGGACTCTATTAATGTGGCAGGACTTAGTTAAGTTTGGATTCTGTGGAGTTGCATGCAACTAGGGCAAATTACACTATGATGCCCCTTAGCCAGAACCTTGGCTGGGTTCTTATCTGACTTGTTCATGTCAGTGATGGGGGAGTGCGTGGGAAGCACTGCGTGATGATGAACAGACTGTTCCTGTCACACACTCCAGTGACATCCTGAAAGGTGTGCTGTCAAGCTTCCCCATGAATAAATTGATGGAGACTAACTGCCTACCTGAAAGCCTTGCAAGAGAAAACTACCTTATTATCATGCGAGTGTGACTGACTAAACCCGTGTGGCTGCTCGTATGTTAGTCAGCTGCATACAGACTACTGTATATATTCCAGACAACATAAATAAATCAGTTCATGCAGAGGTCCATTCAGCCTTCCCATGGCAATCAAGTCTTTCAGTCGGTAATTTGATGGGACCACTGCCCTATATTCCACTAGAATCAAGACCCCTGCCAGGCTCAGCATGCTTGTCTAAATGCATCATATTTACTCCATTCGTCCCCCCAAGAGCTCACACTATATGCCCGTTTTCTGTTTCCTCTTTGGGGTGTTTTAGCTAAAGGAGGTTAAGCACATAGCCAGAATTGACGTCAGCAGTTTCACAGGAATATTGAGTTTGTTTGCCTTACATCTACCAGTGGACGCCTATGTTTATTTCAGTCCAGTAATATGTATTTCACTTTATGTTGAAAGCTGGTCGTATGTATTTGTGGGAGATATTTGTGCAAAAAGAGAGACTTATGCCAGAAAATGTTTGAAGGAAGTAAAATGAAGAAGCAGAATTATTTATATGTCCATGCCAGCAGATTCTTAAATGTGTGCTTATACCGTAAACACCATTAGCTCTGTCTGAGCTAAATGGTAAAATCCTAAAAAGGATTATTATAAAACAGATATAATTTTGTACATTCACCATCTTATTTGTGAATTTTATTCATTATTAATTGTATAATGATTTTATTGACATTTTTATATGTGGATGTTTCATGTTAATATTCTATCATTTTAATCATGGTGATGTACAACAATCGGTCACGTTTGCCTTAACAAACAGCTCTGACCTGTGACCTCCATAATCTCTCTGAAGGTTCAATGGGGAGTAAGGCTCCAAAATGTTGGCAACAGGTCCTTTACATCCTATAAATTGTAAGGAGACGAGATTTCTTTGTCCAGCATGTCCCAAAGATGCTGAGATTTAGGGAATTTGCAGGCCAAAACAACATATTGTGTGTTCTGAGACCTTTCTATCAAAACTAGCATTGACTTTTTATGGTGCAGTAGCCCTTCTGTGGGATCCAACAACACGGTCTAACCTTCTCTCACCAGGCGCATCAACTAGTCTTTGGTGGCCATGGCACTGTTTCCAGTTAACTAGTTAGCCCTCCTTAGACCATTTTTGGGAAGGTGCTAACCACAGCTGACCAGGAACACCCAACAAGACTTGCATTTCTGAAGATGCACGGACCCAGAGTATGTCGTCTAGACATAATTATTTTGCCACTCAGAGTCTTTCCCCAACCTGCTTAAATTCTCGCCTCCAAGAGCAACCTTCATCATTCCACTCACTGACAGGTGAAAATGTATTGACATAATCAATTTCATTCACTTCAAACTTCAGTGATTATATTGTTATGGTGTATTTTCTTTTTAAATAATGGAACATAATTTAGTATTAGAAATTTATTATTTGAATGCAGGTGTTGGTTTGCTCATATAGGAGTTCGCTGTTTGTTAAGATATACATAATATTAGAAAGTTCAAGTTTAAGGGAAGTCATTACAATTCACCATTAGGGGTACATGGATGTATGCAGGAATGTCATGAAAATTTAGTCAGTGTTTGCAGCATTCCCTCAGGACTAAATTGAGGGACTGACTGACGGTCAAAGATGGCCACCTCTAATTCCATGCTGCTAGTGTTTCTAAAAGATATTCTTGAATAAGGGAATGGACAATGTACAGAAAATGGAGATACTAGAGCACATACATTACGTAACACTGGACGTTTATTCGCAGTTGGATTGATAAATCTGTTTAATTTCTCGTGGCCTGGGCTGAGGGAGCTGTTACTGTATTTTAATAGGAATTAGTGTATGCTTCATATGACATCCATGGCGACAGTATGGTCTAGGAGGTCTCCGTGTATACAATGATGCCTGAGGGAGAAGGTAGTCATATTGACACACATGGGTATTCACTAATCATCACTATATCTCATGAAGAATTCTGCAAAATGACAAGTATTCACCAGTTCTGTAATGATGCGTGGGAAAATAATTGCAGTGATTTCATCTTATCACGCTGAGAGAGTGGATTCAGCAGGCTTTTGCTCAACATGGTGTTTCACTGACTTTTCACTCAAACCTTATTATCCACCCTCATTGAACTCACCATCAGCAACTATCTTCTCTATAGGAAATCAATACATTCACTCGGGTTTCGCTGGTATCGATGTCTGACAGAACGTGTCATGAGACTTTAATGACTTGACCTAGTTTTTAGCTCAAGAAAACCAAATGAACTGAAAGCATTTTTATCTCTCTGCCATTGATGCTGTTGTTACCTGGTTCTATCTTTTAGGGAATTTGTGACATGGCTGCTGGTAATATGGATTCCTGACAGATTTGGTTTGTGATACAGGAATGGTGAATTACTGCCACTTCCACTTAGTCTCCACCACATAGCTGCTCTTTAATGGCTCCATTTTACCTACAGACCAGACAGATACCTACAAGTTAAAACCAAAACAGCCTGAAAAATATCTTGACAGATTTGAATTGTAGCATATGAGCTTTTGGCTAAGAATTTTCACTCAGGAAGACAAGATTGGTGTTCATTCAGCAATTGAGTGCAAGGTCGGCAAGGTGGCTCAGAAGGTAATGCTGCTGCCTCAAAGTAAGAAGGCTTGGATTTGAATCCACTTCTGCCGCTGTTTTTGTTTCACCCCTGGTTTCCCAGTCTCCCACAGTCCAAAAAGATGCAGTATAGGTGAATTGGTGACTCTAAATTGCCCGTAGGAATGAACAGGGACGAGCCCAGCTGAAATTACTTTGCGTCTCGAAGGCTCATTTTTTATATATTATATATTGATAAAATAAATATATTTCAGTAAATGCAATACTCTGCTTCTCTTTCATCAGGTTGCAAACCTACTGCGATTGTTCCAGATCCCTCAGATCAGCTATGCCTCCACTAGTTCAAAGCTCAGCGATAAGACCCGCTATGACTACTTTGCCCGCACCGTGCCCCCTGACTTCTACCAGGCCAAGGCCATGGCTGAGATCCTTCGTTTCTTTAACTGGACGTACGTTTCAACAGTGGCATCAGAGGGTGATTATGGTGAGACCGGCATTGACGCCTTCCAGCAGGAGGCCCGCAGTGGCCAAATCTGCATCGCAACCTCAGCCAAAGTGAGCCGCTCCATGAACCGACAGGGCTATGACAATGTGATCCGCTCTCTGCAACAGAAGTCCAACGCCAAGGTGGTCATCCTGTTCACCCGCAGTGAAGATGCACGTGAACTATTGGTAGCCGCCACTCGCATGAATGTCACCTTTATTTGGGTGGCAAGTGACGGATGGGGAGCGCAGGAGAGTGTGGTTAGGGGCAGTGAGACGGCAGCAGACAGCGCTTTCACCATCGAGCTAGCGTCCTACCCGATTAGAGAGTTTGGAGACTACTTCACAAAACTGAACCCATACACCAACACCAGGAACCCATGGTTCAAAGAGTTCTGGGAGCATCGGTTTGGCTGTAGCCTTTATGAACCCGGCTGCAGCAAGCACAGCCTACGTGATGGAACTTTTGAGCAAGAATCCAAGATCATGTTTGTGGTAAATGCAGTCTTTGCCATGGCGTATGCTCTGCACAACATGAGGCAGGCTGTGTGCTCCAACACAACCAAGATCTGTGACGCCATGAAACCAGGCAATGGCAAAAGGTTCTACAAGGAATTCATCTTGAAGACCAAGTTTGAAGGTAAAGGACACCAGACTTCTCTTACTCACAAGCTTGTTTTATATACAGTATGTGTTTCCCTTCTCATTGAAAATCAGTTTTTCACTGAGAATGCTTTAATAAAAGCAAACAGGGGTTACATATAAGAACTGGATGGAGACTTTGTTATAATTCCTCTGAAGCACTAGAGAGGAAATGTATAAAATCAATTAGCAAAAAATTATTCATTAGAATAGAAATCAAAGGGAAAATATAACATACTATTCTGGGAATATTGAATATTGAGTGCATACATTAATATTCTCATTTGGATTATCCTAAATTGCTGGAAACCACTACACTAAAAAATGAGTATTGACAGTCACTATTTTGTGACTATTGGATGTTTTGAATCAACAAGAATAATAGAAGAATGCACGGTGCTATTGCTGTTGTTACTGGAATGAACACATATCCTGTTTTTAAAGAGAACATGTTAAAATGCAGAATCAAAAGTTACTCTGCTTGCCATGAGAAGTTGATAGGATCTGGTTATTTTCTTGCCCCTTCCCAGCTCCATTCAGACCTGCAGACACAGAGAACATGGTGCGCTTTGACTCTTTTGGAGACAGCATCAGCCGCTACAACATCTTTCATTATCACAAAGAAGATGGGAAGTTCATCTATAGGAAGGTTGGCTACTGGGACCAGAACCTAACCCTCAACAGCAGCCTGGTACCCTGGCATGCTCTTGTTCCACCTACATCCCAGTGTAGTGACCCCTGCAGAAAGAATGAGGTGAAGAGCATGCAGCCGGGAGATGTGTGCTGCTGGATCTGTATCCCCTGCCAGTCCTACCAGTACCTGCAGGATGAGATCACCTGTGCTGACTGCAGTTTTGGTCAATGGCCCCTGGAGAACTTGACTGGCTGCTATGATCTGCCTGAAGACTACATCCGGTGGGAGGACGCCTGGGCTATTGGGCCTGTCACCATCTCCTGTCTTGGTATACTGTGCACTCTATCAGTATTGGGCCTGTTCATCAAGTACAATGAGACGCCTGTGGTTAAAGCAAGTGGACGTGAACTCTCCTACATCTTACTGCTGGGAGTGCTAATGTGCTACCTCATGACCTTCATCTACATTACCAAACCCTCCACTGCTGTTTGCACCTTACGGCGACTTGGCCTGGGCACCTCATTCTCAGTTTGTTACTCAGCTCTTCTGACCAAGACCAATCGTATTGCTCGAATCTTCAGTGGAGTTAAGGATGGAGCCCAGCGGCCACGTTTCATCAGCCCCGCCTCCCAGGTTGCCATCTGTGGTGCTCTTATCTCATGCCAGTTGCTAGTGGCTCTAATCTGGTTGACGGTGGAGGTGCCGGGTGTTCGGAAAGAAGTGAGCCCGGAGAGGAGAGATGTGGTTACCCTCAAGTGCAACAGCAGGGACACCAGCATGCTCATATCACTGACCTACAACTGCATCCTCATCATTCTCTGCACTGTCTACGCCTTTAAGACACGAAAGTGTCCAGAGAACTTCAACGAGGCCAAATTCATCGGGTTCACCATGTACACCACCTGCATCATCTGGCTCGCATTCCAGCCCATCTTCTACGTGACTGCCAGCGACTACAGGGTAACTATCTAGGTTTTTGTTTTATAAAAATAATTGAACATTTATAATTCATGTTTCTAGAAAACATCACTGTTGTGGAATAATGTAGAGAAAGTTAATGAAAGGACCAATCCTAGTGCGTTCATCATTCTTGGAGAAGATGTCTTTTTCAGATTCCATTTGATCGTCTTCACCAAGACCATGAAAGGGCAAGCTTTTTTTCCATGTGGGTTGAAGGATCTTTCAAGTTAAGAACAAAGACTCTCCAATCAGATCATCCAGGAAAATATAGGAAAAAAGGATTCATGATAATCAAACTGATTCACTGAATCAACATTTTTAAATTTTTAATTACATATTTTAGGAGCAAATGATGAGCTTTGGATATTTATTGTAGTTTTCTTTAAATAGGATTCCAAATAATCCACAACTGGTCCGATGTAGCGGTCCAACTCATGAAGTAGTGTCATGAACTTACTTCTTATTGCACTGCCATCATAATAGACAGAGGAAGTATAACTCCTGCAGATTTGTCTCAAGGGGATATTTTTTTGTGGCCATTTCAAAGCTGGTTGAAGGCTGCATTTATGCATTAAAAACCATGAATAAATCGGCTGACTATATGCATAACAATGAATGGAATCTGAAATTGCTGCAACAGGACAACGAATAAACTTAAACATTAATAACATATCGCTGGAAGGAAAAATAAATGTCTTTATAAATGCAGAGTAGACTAAGGCAAATAAGACAAAACAAGTTTCATAAAGATGAAAGACTGGACAACTTATGACTTCTGGTGCCTCGAGCAGACTTTAGGGTACTCCACTGCCACTGCATTTGGTCAGTAGTGTAAGCCTTTGTTATGCAAATAGATGGGGGTAGATGGAGGATCACACAAGCTTTGTATCATCATGAGGTACCTCAGGCTTTCCTGTCTGATGTGATCAGCTTTCCTTGCACCCAAAGCCTGCTCCTTCAAACACTTCTCCTGATATTCAGCAGTGAGTATCGGGCTGGCTGAGCGCAGCTGAATAAACTGAAGAGGCATCACATACAGTAACTGAGAATGAGAGGTTTGGCACAACAGCAGAGACCTTGATGCTTTGGGTCTGTGTGACACAAATAATGATGGCTGTGGGTTCAGTCAACGGTCGTTGAAATGTGGGTTGAAATACACATAACTATTCTAATGAAAGGCAATCCCTGTTACCCAGTGAGCCATAATGAAATCCAGATTTCAGATAAATGTATATATATATATATTTCAGAACACACACACACACACACATATATATATATATATATATATATATATATATATATATATATATGTGTGTGTGTGTGTGTGTGTGGGTTCCAAAAGTTTTAATTTATTGGAAATTTCCTCTGCTAAGTTTTCTTAATTTTTGTTGAAAAAATTACTTCCTGAATTATATATATAGAACATATACTGACTTATAGATACGGAATATATACTACATTCTATACTTAGTATTAAGATAATTATTTAATTATATAATATTATATTATAGAAATCTAATAAGTTATTTAAAAGGTACTCACTTTTGAGTGAAAAGTGTAACCTCATATTCGTTGCTGTCCAAACACACCAGGGTAAACACAGTACTGTTGGTGCGAAGTAATCATTTGTGTAATGAACTAGCGAATGGAACCAGTTGACTGAAAGACTTCGTTGTGGCTGAGGGAGATAAGGAGCTACAGATAAAAGACAAGTGAAATAGTAATAACTGTAGTCATGGTGGTGTTTTCATCAGTTATTTTATTAGTCCAAAGCTCAAAATGTTTGAAGATTTCTCAGATTTGTGCAGTACTGTTGATATGCATTATATTCATGGGGGATTTCTTCTACGTGGCGTAGCTCTGCAAATAGAAGCTCCCGGACTGCAGGGGTAACCAATGGGGTCTGAAGAGATGGCGCTGAGGAAGATGACCCCAGCAGTCAGCTCACATTAGCAGCTGAAACATGACTAAAGTGCATATTCCACATTCTTCCTCTTCTTGCGATGTCCATGCACATAAAGTTGCTTAACTAGAACTGCTAAAGGGGATGTAACTGAAAACTGCAACCACACATTTGTAGTTGGAAATATGGCTTGCAGTAATAATAAAATGACATAAACTGTTTCTGTTTTTCATCTGATCATCTAACAAACACGACGTTTTGCTCTGAATTTAAAAAAATGTTAAAGCAAATAATGATTGTTTTGTTCCTCATTAAACTAAAGATTTGATTAGGTTAGATGAGATCAGGCTCACAGCAGAGAAATCTCATTTCAGTCAGAGAAGACTAGGAATGTAGAAAAGATGAAGGATTTGTTACAATGAATGATTTGTGATGAGTAATCAGAAAGTCTTTGGTGCTCAGACACTTGGTGGTGATTAAGATTGTAGGGCCTCTGCCCTGAGAAGCAGCCTGGAATATCCCTCCTTTTGAGTCCTGATACTGGTGGTGGTGGCTGATGACTCTGAGACTGGTGAATGATGAAGCCGATGGATCTGTGAGGACTAGGTTGGGATGGGGAGGTGGAGGGCACGTGAACCAGCAGCATAACAGAACTAGATGGAGGGAAAGAGACTATTTAAAGACAGCAGCTGACGGTGATAGGCTAAACATGCGGGTGTGACAGTGATTGGATTATGAGGCTACCTAAACGGGTGAAGCTGATACCGATGTATGCCCCAGATTGTGAAACGGGTAACTAAGACTAAGCAGGAGAAGGTGATAATAAAAGAGAGAGGTGAGAAGAGAGGCCCAGATTGTGGGAAGATAATCTTTCTGTTTGAATTTTCGATAGATCTCCAATTGTTTGAATTTTCATATCGCTGCCAAAGGTGGAGGATTATTGGATTACTCTTGTCCGTCCATTTTATGTAGGTACATACATAATGGCTTCTAGACAACACTCAAAAATAATAGTCTATCTTATCAAAAACTGCTGGAATTCAGGAAAATTTCACTCATGCCTTGTAGCATTGATTTGTTTCTTTCATTTGCTTATTTTCCCATTTAGACATTTTTGAACTTTAACATGAATCTAGCTTTCCCAGTAGCAGAAAATCTGTCTCCTTGCACTCTGCTTTCAAATTTAAGCTTTTAAATATATCATTGTATTTAAGAGATTTAAGTCATGTGAACGCAAAGAAACAGTATATATTGGGAGAAGGATGCTGGAGATGGAATTTCCTGGTAGCAGAAAGAGGGGAAGACCAAAGAGGTAGTTCCTGGATGGGCTGAGAGAGGACATGCAGGTGGTTGATGTGTCAGTGGAAGATGCAGAGGACGGGGCAAGATGGAAAAATGTAATCCGCTGTAGTGACTGCCCAAGGGAACAAAACAAAAAGAGAAGACAACATCATTCAAGCCAAGAGAGAATTATAGCTAACATATTGATGATCATTGTAATTTATTCACTTGGAAAACAAGATAATTATTTATGAAAAATGAAAGATATTGATGCTGTAGGAACGACGAAAGACATCAATTTATCCATGTTTAGTAGAGGAAGGTGCGAGAAGGAGGAAGGCAGATGTTTTCGGTGCTGCAAGAGAGGATATGGTATTCACTAGATATTTCAGAGAATCAACATTGGAAGACATATAATCTAAACGCATTTTGATATATTTATATCCCCTCACAGGTCCAGACCACCACAATGTGTATCTCAGTCAGCCTGAGCGGTTCAGTGGTTCTCGGCTGTCTCTTCGCCCCAAAGGTTCACATCATCCTGTTTCAGCCCCAGAAAAATGTGGCCTCACTCCGAGTCACAGCCAATCGCTTCAGTGCCACAGTGTCCGGCTCTGCATCCGCTCCCAGCTCCAGCTACTCTAAAGGTACCAGCATCCTCCACATCTGGTACTCATTGGTTTATCAACACAATGACATCTGCTCTGAATTTCAGCAGCAACCCAAGCAACAGTTTAGGTTTCCAAAACAGGATGTGCAGACACCAAGAGAACTGCAAGCTGACTTACTGTAAATGGAACACTTGCAATATAAGTTGTTGTCGCACATCGCTACAGCCTCCTGCGTATTATTTAATGAATCGAGGCGTTAAGCAAATTTAATGTGGAAAGTTTTCCCACCTGTATTCTCCTGGTTCTGCATCATTAGGGTGAGGCAATTAAAATCTAGCCATTGTGACTCTTTACATGTTGAACAAGAGCAGGTCTTCAGCTCCTCTAATGCTTCTTGATAGAAGGACAATCTTACACACACACTCACTCACATCACAATCTACATAACTAAATACAGAGAATAGAGCATATAAACAAGTAACATTCAAAAAAGAATTTGCTTGAAATTGTTACTAAGTTGATGGATAGTATTCAAATATTATGTAAAACTACCAGAACCCTTCATACATACCGTAGTCTTCTCTCATGTATCCATACATGACCTTCTGAATGTATTCTCTCATTCAAACTCCGGCTTGTGTTGGACAATACTCTTTGGCAGAGTAATGTTTCAGTGTTCATTCACCAGGTTTTGATGAAGTTAATTAAACACATTCTGGGAGTTGATTCGTTTTCAAAGAATCGTTTGCTTCGTCCAGCAGATTTAATTTGGACTTCACAGTGAGACAGGTAAAAGTGTCCAAATTCTTAATCTATGTTACTCCCTAAAGGATTTTTTGTCTTGTAATATGCATGTATATTCAGCAAAATGTTAGACAGCTGCTTGTTTCTAGTTTGGCAGATACAGTCTTCCCAGTTGCTAAAGCTAAACGCTAAAGCTAAAACTAGCTAACAAACTCATGTTTCGCTGGATATTGTTGACTGTTTAAGCATTAATATAAATATATACATGCCCTACATACAATTAACACTCTTGACAGAGTGACAGACCAAGCTTTTTTATTAAGTTTTCTTTTTTCCCCCTCAATCTTCTTTCTCTGCATGTTTAGGTTGGTAACACATGTAACACAAGCCTATACTTAAGAACAGAGGTAACCCCTGTTTATTTTTATTTTAAGATTAGTTTTGTTTCATTTAAGATAACTACCAATATATATATATACATATATATATATATCCCTGTTGGGATACATCGCTATACATTCAATAACAGTTAACCTTCAGACTGTGTTGTTGCTAAACAATCAGCTGCAACTAGGGTAACATCCCGAGGACACCTGTGTCTGAGAGGCAAAGGATCATCAGCTGACAATTCAAAAGGTTTGTCAAAACAATAAAATCAAATTCCAAATTTTGTTTCTCATGCAATATTTCGCAACAAATGTCTTATAGTTATGATATCATTGTGTTTCAGTCCTGCCGGAGAATGGAGGGTTACCTCAATACTATTGAAGAAAACCCCCAGCTGTCTATCTTTCGTCCACGGGGACTTGAGTAGAACAGAATTCTTCATAATCTTGGACAGAAGTTGTATATCGTGACACTCGTGCATTTTTTGGTGCAATTTCTGAGCTGTTGAACTTTGATTGCTGTGTTAAATATAACTCGTACACATTTTAGCAAACTACGTTTTACAGTATTTATGTAGGTTCAAAAGAGAAACTCAAAGCTTAGAAAGAGGCTTTGGAACAAGATGTATTTGACTTCTGTATCAAAAATTGTGTCGTTTTTCCTTTGGGTTTCATACTGGAATACAAGTTTAATTAGTTGTGGCAAGTATACAGTGTTTGCACTTAATAATTTCTCTTTGAAATAGTCGATGCAATGCATTGGGATGTGGTATTGACATTTTGTACTCAAGTTGATTTTTATTTTTTTAATTTACCCCCTTTTTATGTGTTTCTCTTTTTTTAAAACCACACAATGTCCTGATTGTTGGAGCAGTTTTTTGTAAATGTGAATCTTTACTGTAACACTGTAAAAGTGTGAAATAAAAGGAAAGCATTTCATTGAATCAAAATGTTGAATTTTGTTGTCTTTTCTCTTAAATGAGACATCGCTGATTGTGTTTTAAGAAAGAAAAAAGTATTTGATCAAATATTTCACTAGTGGTATTGACTGAACACTGTGAAGGGGTTAACATAGAAATTTACTCAAGATGTGAGTTTATTTGACTGTAGCTGGGTGTAATATTAAAACTCCAATAAATGCTCAGTTTAACTCCTGAATGGTTTTAAAATATCAACTCCCAGAGAAGAGTTACTTTAACTGTACTAGAGTTTACAGGGTGGTCCCACATCTGTACTCAAAAAGAGTTGAAGTAAAGAAAGAAAACATAAAACTGCATTCATGACAGATAAAAAACTGACATTTTTGGAGCTGTGTAACAAAGTGATCCAACACAGCAGTCTTGCAGTGCATCTCATGTTCTATAATCCTGCTCATAGATTAATATCTGATTTACAGGTTTGTTCTCTATTGGTGGAAAAACTCTGGCTTGGTTAACTTCATTGTTTTTTTTGTCCCAGGATCAGCCTCTAACTACGTGCCAGCAGTTTGTAATGGCCGCGAGGTGGTGGACTCTACAACATCATCTTTGTGAAACTGGTTTCTCTTGAAGCACAAGACTGGACCATCATCAGTCACCTATCCATTAGAGCAGGAGGTCTATGAGGTAGATCCAAGTGCCATTCACTCCACACGCTGCAGAGTAGTGGCACTGGGTGGGTAGAGTGACTGAAGTGTGAAGGCTAAACAATGTTCTTACAATAAGCGGTATGCATCAATTGTAAAGTGTTTTGGATAGATTTAATATGCAGTGATCTCCTAAGTTTACAGATAGATGTGACTAAATGAACTGTGCCTTGTCCTGAAGAGTCTTGTTGTGAAATGGGTGCTTGTGAAGCAGTAGTTATACAACGCAGGTTGCTCTTCTTTTGTCCTTACAGTGCTATGAATATATCCAGATGTTGTAGACATTGAAAAAAAATGCTGTGAATAGATTTAAGCCCTTCTTTTTAACAAGATATTTGACTGAAACATAGTGAACGTGATGAAGAGTAGGCAACTAAACAATATACAGGGCATGTGTTAAACTAAACTGATGTTAACGGTGTGTATTTTCCTGTAATTAATGTAAATAAAATGTTTTTTTTAAATTAAAATCCAATGTTTCATACTTGCAGTTATTTTCAGTAATCGCACTAAATGCAGTTATTCAAAGTCATTAATAAGCTTTTTCCATACAGGGTTTCATCTTTTCCCCTCTCAAATACATTTTACAGTGTCTGTTCTCTTCCTCTAATTTCACCTAAGTAAAAAAAAAACAAATATCAGTCCTGCATGAGTTACTTGCTACTATAAAATCAAATAGAAATATACTAGAAATAGTTGCTCAGGTCTCTTAAGTTATAACTACTGCTGTGACTGCTAGTTGAGCATGTGCAACTATATGGTTCAAACAGGTTTAGTGCCTATAAAATGTATTCATTCAAGTTTCATGTTTTCTACTGGCTGGAGTTTCCAGATATGAAAATTTAATAACCAATCTATGAACAACTATTCTACTGTCTGTGGGGTCTGTTTTAATAGGTTAAACGTGTAATCAGTAAACATGCAGCCCATTCGTAAGTGTCTACAAGATGTTATTTCATTCTAATTAGATTTTAAATGTTAAATGAAAGATACACATAAGATGTCCTCATACTTTTCCAGCTAAATCTATTGTATGAATAACTGAATACGATTTGACTAAAAACAAGGCATATGCCTGCAGGAAAATTTAATACGGTTAAAACAAAACATACCCATCACTGAACATTAATATATTAGAACAGAGAAAATACCTCCATTTAGATTTGGCTTGCAGTTTCGTGCTTGACACTGACATGACACACACACAGAAGCTGTAGCCAAATTAACTTTAAGCCGGATTCTCAAAAGACAAAAAAACAACCCTTGATAGCGATACAAAAATCATAGGACAGAGTTTGAGCATTTCAGTATATGCTGATTATTTACTCAAAAAGGAGGAAAAACAAAATATGGTACATAATCCTTTAATTTACAAAATAAAAAGACAATAAAGACTGTCACTTTTCAGTCATCTTGGCTTCGTCTGGATTTGGGATTTTCCGCTTAAGAGGAATAATATAGATTCCATTCTTGGCCTCTTTTATTCTCCACCATCTGCCCAACCTAAGGAGAATTGGAGAGAATCAACAAAATCAACACAATTGGGCATCACACTGATTTTTAAACAAAACCCAAGAAAATGAAATTGCTTGTTTTTTGAGTTACTCCCATTTGCTATTTTATATCATGCTACTAAATTAATGTCATTAGAATCTTTTCCCACTGTAAAAAAAAAAAAAAGAAGGTCTACATCAATGGGATTTATCTATCTAATGGACTAAGAACCACCCATCCACCCGTTTGATTGAAATCCAGGCTTCAGTTTTTGCTAAATCCTGCTGACAAACCAATGGAGAAGGATGAAAACATAACTTCTTTAGCCGGGGGGAATACAAATATCACCTTATCCAATTATTATTATTAATTTTCCACATTAAATATATGTATTTAGCCTCCCTGAATCACTGACTGATCAAGATGTCATCACACCTTACAAAAAACTGGGAAGAAAAAAAGGCTGGATTACAAGTAAGTTACATTAAATTAGTAGTCACAGAGGTTAAGTGAAATGTTAACACTGCCATCTAGAGGACATTTTGTAAATCTAACATGTACTTGTCCTGACTTTTGGCAACTAAGAAGAACCTCCCAGACAGTTGCCATAGAAACATGATAATTAGTTAAGTTACCTGTGTTCCTGTCCAACTCCTGCCACCAAGAACTGACCGGAGCTTGAAAACTTCAGGCAGTTGACAAATCCAGACTGGGATAGAAAACCGACAATGAGGCAAATGTTAAAATATCTCGAAGTATCTGTTAATATATATAATGTAAAAAAATCTCACAAAACATTTTGGTATATATTGTAATATTCCAAAGAGAGGGAAAGCAGATCTTACCACTGGCACATTGAATAGAGGCTTCAACCCACGATAATTCTGTTCACACTTCCACAGCTGCACATTCGAGTTGTGTGAACCTGCACAGAAGAACCGCTGTAACTTCTATCTCTGTACATATACTAAAGAGCTACGCTACAAATTTTTGCATTTGTTCTACTAACGAGTGCGTTAGACATTTAATCTAGCCCAAATTTGTTAATTGTATACAGAATATTTGCATTCATACAAGACAATAGTGAAAAGGTTTTAATGATAAATAGTGAGCATGTGTGTTCCTAAGAAGCTGGTAAAGGAGACTCTCACAGCCAGATGCACCTGAGGCGACAGTATCCGAGTTCTGAAGCGCGGCGACTGAAGACACCCAATAAGGCTGCTCCAGCCCTGCGTCACCATGGCAACCGTGAGCCTGCTTCACTGTGCAGAGAGGCTTCTTCTTGTTGACACTCCAGAGACAAACGGAGCTGAGGTCGTTTTGAAAATTGGTAAACAAGAGAAAAATTAGTCATTCTAAAAACACAACTTCCTATTGGAAGAACACTGAGGACCATGATAAGCTTTCTCACCCATCATCAGCCCCCGTTATTACATGCTCCTCATTTATAAGCTGCACGCAATCAATGGATCCCCTGTAGAAAGACAGAATGATGATAGTAACACATAACATTACTCTCTGTATACTCATCGGAACCATGTGATATTCATATCAATTTTGGATATAAGATTGATTGTTCTATTATCCTGAGGTTGTTGGATTATTTTCCGTAAACCATTTTCTACGCAAACTTAATATTCTACCAACATCAGCAACCAAAATCATCAGAATTCTGTGTCAGGAGCATTTTAATTAAGATTATCTGTACCAGAAATCCTTCTCTAATACATAATACATATATCAGCCATAACATTAGCCAAATATTGTTTGGTCCATATTTTGCCACCAAAACAGCTCCGCAATGCACTTGGTGCTGCGATACTGTACTACTGTATTAGAACCAGCATGAACAATCAAGATAACCAATGCTCTATTTTGGGTCAGTTGTCATTATGTAATGGCTGATTGATGTAGATTCCCCAACACTCTTAAATCCAAAGGTTCTCTTATTTCAACAGGGTAACTTGAACACACAAATATATATACACACACACTTCTATAGATATGTTTTTTTTTTCCCAGGAAAGAATAAACAAATTGGCTAGTTGAAGATTTATGGCCAATTTTAACTTAAACATATGGATATTTGAATTGCGCAATACTCTTCTTATAGTTGACGCAGCAACAAAATCCTCTGCGATTAACTTATAAGAAAAAACTTATTAAAACTTACTTATTGTATATCCTGTGTATGTTTAAAGTTGATCTGACACATATAAAATATATCTTAACTCGACAGTGCAAACACGGAGACACTTACTCGTGGCCATGGAACACTAGCTGAGATTCCTCCGCTATCTTCCACACCCTCACTGAGCGGTCTCTTCCCCCTGCGGTGACACAGCGCTCACGGCTCAGGCAATCCAATCCTGTGATGGCATCCTGGTGTCCAAAGCTATATAGAGTCACATTTAAAGTTTAAGTCAAAAGGTGAGTGCAGGTGTTTGGTGGTAAGATAACTTATTTTCGGATTAGTAACTCACAGGGTTTCCACATATGCATTCTCATTCACATTCCACACCTTTACAGAGCGATCATGAGAGGCACTGTAAAGATCATGAGTTCCTTTTCTGAATGAAAGACCCTGAGAAGAAAATGACATTTGCTATGATTCACAGAAGGGCCTCATTGTTACATGCATTCTGTCGACAAAAGAAATCCATGCAACTGTGAGAGAAAGAGCGAGACCGTACCGATACAGGGCCTTTGTGTCCAGTGAATTTATATAGATGTTTACATGTTTCTGCCTCCCAGATCATGATCAGTTTGTTCATGTCACCAGTGGCCTAAAAAGATGTTCAGAAGCTTTTGTTACAATACGAAGACGCAGTCCAACAATGCAGACTTAATATGAAACTGGAGAGATTAAACAATCATGAGCAGGCTTCTTTGAGATATAAAGGTTTCACCAAGTATTGTCCATCTGATGAAATGGCCATACACAAGATATGGGCAGTATGCCCAACATGCTGGTCCTCTGTGCCTTTCCTTCCTCCAGGTATTGTGTGTAGTTTCTTGCCACTCTCCATGTCCCCTGAAGATATAAGAAAAAAATCATGAAATTCCTCCTCTCCTAAATTCCTCCTAAAATGTCATGGACACATGCATAGTTCTCTGAAGTACTGGAAGAAATGGTATTCAAGGCTCCAATGTATATTTACATTTAATGACAGAGCAGTCTTTTGCAGCAGAAAAGATGAACTTGTCATCAGGGGCGATGACCAGACAGGTAACTGGAAGTTTGTGCCCCCTCAGCACTCTGATCTCTGAAGCATCCACTGGTACAAGCTAATGTGCAGAGCAAAATTGGACAGTTCAACAGGCCTGTCCAACAAACAGATGGAGTTGCTAAAACTTCCTTTACTTACATCTTTGGCAATAAGTCTCTGCAGCTTTCCTTTTTGTTCAAGCTGAGGGGAATCATATAAACAAGGTCAATAACATAGACCTGTGTATGTTAATTTCTCTCTCATACCCGCCAGG
This sequence comes from Lophius americanus, assembly GCA_037951165.1. NCBI lineage: Eukaryota > Metazoa > Chordata > Actinopteri > Lophiiformes > Lophiidae > Lophius > Lophius americanus. The sequence continues at coordinate 8,309,403 of JBBDHG010000021.1, forward strand.
ACATGGGTTTAATTTCTGAAGTCTGGTTTGACATAATGAAGTCAATGGCACAAAAAGGACCTGAAAGTTCACAACCGATTAAATAGTGGTAACAGCATCAACGTAAGTTTTGTTTTTGTTAGAGAATATTCACGGTACATCGCTTTCAATTTAAATAATAACGCAAAAATACATACAAAATTGATGTCATGCTCCCACTGGACAGTTTCAGACAGTAATAACCTTTCAAATCTCAAAACTGTACTCATTAACCCAAACCAAATTAAAATGACAAAAAGACTACAAAAGTCTCATTAAGTCATACTCTTACGTGAGAGGTATCCAATTGGTTTGGAATAAAGGATTTCCTTGTCAAATGTATAAACTAAAATAACAATGATGAAAACAGTACACCACTTTTTTCTAATCAGTTGTATTGTATACAATCAGCAGAAAATCCCTAAATAATAAAACTGTCCCGAAACTGGGATTTAACGCTTAAAAGAGTGTGTATGTTTTAGTTTTTTTCCAATGGCCTGGACATGAATACCGTAAGATTTGATCCAAATGTAAATTACAATATAAATAAATTGATTATTATTAATAATATATCTGTCCAGATATAACCCTATTGTGTTTTCTGAGGGTCAATAAATAGAAATTGGGTTAGTAGATGTTGTGTAAATATACATACATTAATTCAAAACTAATACCTTTCTATAGCACATATAACCAAATCATATTTTATTTATTAAGTCAGAAGTTTACTGATATGGATCAGAGTAGCTGTTAAGCAGCATATGACACTACGTGATCTGAGCAACATGCTAACTAAGCTGGAAAAGTACAAGGGTATAGGTGGCAAAAAAGGGAGTATGAAAAGGCATGACTTCCTAGTGGTAAGAACCTCCATTTATATAGAAGACACTCTTACCAATTCTTCTTGAAGTCGCCCAGCAACGAGATCAGTTTCAAACGAGTCTTCGTCAGCTTTATTTTCCTCTGATTAGATGAGATAATATAATCAATAAGTATGCATTGTGATGTCAGATCACTTAGTTATAGGGTTCATAAAAGCTTACCCTCTTTTTTTAACTGGTCAAGGTAACGTTTCGCTAATCTAAGCTTCTTCTCCTGTGGCGTTTCATCATACTCGTGCTCTTCATTTGACTGCCTTTTCTTGGGCACTCCATAGCTGGACAGCAATAAATACAAATACAACTAATGCAACATTTCAAATAAGGTTTGAGCTTAATATGATAGATCATAAAGCTGTCATAAAAGAATCAGCAAATTAAGCCCATCAAAAACCAACCTCTCTGTCTCTGAGTCGCTGGATATCTCTTCGTTGTATTTAGAGTTTGGTTTCTTTGCTTGTACTTTGCTCTTTCCACCTGGGTCCCCATCACCCTGTAACAGGAAAAAAAAACAACAGGTTTTGTATTAATTAAAATATGTTTGTATAGGGGTTTAAAACATGGCCAACAAGTATAATTCATCCTTCTGGTTAAACAGTAATTATGTGATTTAGCTAACATGCTAACAGTCGAGTTTGATTACCTTTCTTTTGTGAACCTCTGCATTTTTCACCTTTTTGCCCAATTTTGGGGTTTGTTTTGTCTTTACAAAAAAAGACGCAGACATTATCGAATACACCGGGTAAGCGTCTCAAAGTGAAGGATAACGCGAAATAGTTAGCTCCACAGCTCTGAACAGCAACATTAAACCCACATGGGTGCAGTGCAACCAAACCAGTATCCGAACGGAGTCGTGAATACAGCCGCTGATTGGAGCATGTGAAATGTTTCTTTCTAACCCCCGCCTTTTGATGAAAACCTATCATTCCATTGGTCAATTTAAGGGGTTTGTTAAGCAGGAAACTGTACCGCGGGAAAACACTTCCCTCGGGGAATGAGTTTTCGCAGTTTAGTTCCGCACTTAATTGTAAAAATATAAATGTTACAACACAATACTCGTTTTTGCACATTTGTATTATACACAGCAAAATATAAGTACAGGACCAGCATTTCACTCATATTTAACCCGGCACGTTTTGTACGGCTAATAAAACTGAGAAGTAATTGTATCAGGATCCTTAAGGGTATTAACTGCAGTAGTACTACTACTTCCTCTACTACGTTGTACTTCCATGTACTGCGCTACCTCTATCATCAATGAGAGTGATAACGTTTCTTTGATTCCTGAAGCCCAGCTAAACTGCCAGGTGAGTCTCACCCGAACCATCTAAAGTCACAAACTGCATTTCTTTTAGTTAATACAATAATTGAAAATGTTCTACTCATTGACCCCGGCTGGAGGCGATCTGGTGGCTAATAGGAGGCAGGGGGAGGGTTGCAACGTGAACTTTCCATTATTTTTGTTTTCTACTGCATATGCATTACTTAAAAGTTAACATTTGTTATTTAACAACCTTTAGCTGCTTATGAAAGTTTGACTTCAAGTTTCTCTCCGTTTGGTTTAGAAAAACAGAACATGAAGTGTCTGCTCATCTTATATTTAACGTTACTCTGTCCAGATTAATTTTGACCTCATGCCACCCAAGAGAGACACAGTGTCGTCTCCGCTGCAACCGCCAGTCAAGATGATAAAGATCGGGAGTGAACCACAGGATTTTGGTTGTGATCCAGTGGAAGATAAGTACGGGTTTGAGGAGTCGAACTATTCGGCATTTACAAGTAACGAGGTAAATATACATTTGATTTTGCATAAGACATCAGATGGTTATGACTTTATTATTCACGTGATTCCTTCTCATTCGCCAGCATGACACAATTGAATTTGAAGAAGAAAATGTTTCCAGTCCCGGCATCAGAACAGACACCATCAGCCTCCTCATGAAGATAGAGCAGCTCCAGGCACAACTAAAATATGAGCGCAGATGTAGGATTTTAGCGGAAAGAGAGTTGAGGGAGCTGAAAGGTAGGTAGCAAAGATTACCTGTAAATATATGAAAATACGTGACTGGTATATTCAGATAGTATTTGGCTGTAGACGACAGTCCATTCGTCGTTTAGTTTTTTTTTTTTTTAAAGGTTGAGTTTTATTTTATTTTACAGCAAAAACAACTATTTATCAATAATTTTTGAACATTTGGTGAGAACTCCCCCCCCCCCCCCCCCCCCCCCACACACACACACACTCACACTCTGATATACCTTTACAACCAAATGTTAAATGTGTAATTATGGTGTGTCGTAACTGTGTTTTCATGTGGATCTGATGGCAAATAAACACATTTTTACTCAACAGAGCAAACGTAGAAACACTTCAGTGAGTGGTTTGTCCCTCCTGCAGTCAAACAGCACTCACAAATAAAATTAAACCATCCATGCATTTATGTTATTCCTCTTACCCTGGGTTGGGATTTGGTGGCAGCAGGCCAAGCAGGTTATCCAGAATGTCCTTCTCCCCAGCAAAACTCTCCAGCTCATCCAGTGTGTTCCTCGGGCATTAAATCACACTTTTATAGCCAGAAGGAATTACAGTGCAATTTTTCTTTGTACCATTCTTCTTTATGTTAGCCCTTGTGGTGTCTTTATGGCCTGTGTTTTTTTTGACACGCTGCTAAATAAAAGAGCTGCTGAACTGCCTTTCGTTGTTTTACAACAATAACTTTAAGGTATCTTCTTCTTCTAGATATGTTATCCGTCAAGCAAATTCTGAATTCTTGGTCTACAATGGGATCTGCTCCCATTTGGATCTGCCTGGAAAACTTCCAAAGGAAGGCTCCCTGCAGGCTTAAAAAATATTGTTTTTTAATTTTGATTTGTACTTTACTCAAAACGTGAAGTATTTAGCAAAAATCCTGTGTGAGGCCTTAAGTCTATGCTGTGAACATGCTATAATACTATGATCTGAACTACTCCACGTGTTAACCTTTTGAATGTGATTTAACATTTTTTACAGAGATGAACACTATCATGATGCAGATGAGGCACACGGCACATGAGCTGAGAGTGACTCTTGATCATGTTCTCCATGGAGGCGAGGCAGCGGTTGCACCAGAAAATTCTCAGAATGAAGACATTTCTTTCCTAAATGGGCCCGACACGGAGATGGGAGAAATTCATAATATGCAAGAGGTAAGATGAACAGCACATTTTGGGAGCATTGCTAAATTGACTGTGTGTGACATCTTGTTTATGTCCCACTTGTTAATTGTGGGATATATTAAAGCTTATATACAAGATCAGCTGACTTGGAACGAGGGTCTCATGTTCTCATGACCTGTAGCAAAATACTAGGAAAAGGTTTTCAATTGAAGATCGTTGTTGTAAACTCACCTGGCAATGTTAGTTGTATCGATATAACTACACTGGCTGTTCTCATCCTTTCAGAAAGAATACAAGAGGAAGCATTTCCTCCTCAGGTGTTTTAAAACGGCATAATTTTCATGTTAAATTTTCAAAAGCTCCACATCGCCTCAGTCCATTACTTCATCATCGCTTTGCACCCTCAAACCCAGTTTCTCCAGAAAAATTCCTGGTATTAATATTTGTGGCTAATAACTTTTTTCCCTTTTGCCCTCAGGATAAGCAGACCTTCTTGTATCTCTCTGAGAGTCTTCGGGTACCTAGAAATCTGTATGAGCGTATCTCAGAGATAGCAGACTACAAGAAGTACACCTCAGCACTTCTGATGTTACTTTTTGACAGAGAAACATTAGCCACACACTCTCTGCAGGGCCGTAGGAACACCTTTATTGGAGAAGATAGCCCCAAACCTCAACTCCCACCTGAGATCTTGAAAAGTATAATCGGTAAGCAATGATAATCTGGTTTAAGGTGCTATTAATTCTTTCATGTACTCATTATTTCTAAATTCAATCTGTCCAAATGGAGAATAAATGTTTTTATTTTATTTTTTATTACATCTCTCCTTCCAGACCATGTGGCTCTCAAGTTTGGTGCTGATCGCAGTCAAATAAAAACTGCAATCCGTACTAAGTTGAACAACGAGGACAAACTATTAAAGAAAAGACTGGCTTTGAGTAGGGCTGAAAGCAAACCTGTCCCTGAACAAAATTTTAGCCAAGATTGTTCACTCCTGCCTGAAAATGAAGAAATGAGAAATGATTCTCAGTTATAGCCTTTTTAAATCTACCTTCTTCTGTTTATCAACAGTATTACATTTGATAGAAATGATGTATGGTACAGATGACCTTCTTCAATCCCACAGCCAATTTTTTTCCTTCCTTAACGTTTGGGTGTTTTTTTGTAGAACTTAATTCTTTACTTAGTTATTTGTTGTTAATGAGTTGCGTGTGAAAGCGTAACATGGTGACTCACCGGATGCATAAAACAGTACTATGAAATATCACCTCGCAATCATCAGACGTTGAAACCACCAAGTGTTGTTTAATTGTAGGTAGTATGTTAAGTGACTGTCTATATAACAGGTCTTTCAGGCCAGCCTTTGTCAAATATTTATACCTCTTAATCTTTGTGTATTTGTGATTTTTAAACTAAGCCATGTGGCAATGTTATTTTAATTGGGATGCTATGTGTACCCTTTGGTTCACCATGATTTTTACAACTCACCAAGTGATGGATTTTTTCTACAACCCCAATTACCCGAAAGTTAGAAAATGGTGTATAAACTCAAAACAAATTTATTTACCATCTCTTTTAAATCTAAATGCGATACAAAGACGGGATATTTCAAAGTCATTTGGAAACTTTAGTGGGTTAAAAAAAAAAAAAAAAAAATCTACAATCATTCTGAATTTGATGACTACAACACATTTCTAAGTAGCTGGAACCGGGAAAGGTTTAGCACTGCGTTTCATTGCCTTTTTAATAATATTTGCACTGCAGGCTGAAGTGGCAACATTGTTATTTATTTTTTTGTTCTTTTGTGATTCAATTGTTTCTTCAGGAATGTTTTTAAAAAATCCTGATTTGGGTTGTTTTCATATGTGGCAAATCGGATATGTTTCTGATTACTGCTGAACGGAGCCGATACCATGTGGCTTTTCTCCTGAACACACTAACATCAATGATTTGTCAGCAGTTTTAGCTGCAGCATCAAAATGTTAACAGACTTATTTTTGATAGTGTTCTCGAGCCATTGTAAGATCGAGTAATGTTAGATTTTATGATGTTTTGCCTGAAAGGTTCAAGGTCACAGGCTTTTAATGATAGTTTTTTGCTCTTCGATGCAGAAATTTCGGGTCTTTGAATGTTTGATGATATAATGGACTACAGATGGCAAAATGTCCAAACTCCCAGCACCTGCATATTGTGAAATGTTCTTAATCCGTTGGACTATTTGCACACGCATTTATTTTTATTTTTTTTCACAAAATGGTAAACGTCTTTGCTTGTAAGTGAGAAGATACCCCTTTCATACTCAGTTACTATCACCTGTTATCAGTTAACATCATTACCAGCATAATGGTGTTTTTGAGCATTCCAAAACTTTGCCACAGTTTTGAGAAGAGATGTGTCCCCATCTTCACTTTCAGAATGAGCTTATATTTATAAAAATTAGTGATGCATTATGATGTACAATTTTGTCTTTCTACTAATTTCAGTTGAACTGAAAATAAGGAATGATTAGCACATTACAGCATTCTCTGTTGTGTATCTTTTCCAAGGCATCGCAGCTTGTTGTGTTGTGCAGTTGTTTAGATGCAGTTCAAAAATGTGCTGTAAATGATAATTAATGTTCAAAATTCATCATGTTTTGTCATTTTTCTGTTGTGCTCATCCACACAACATGCCAATAAACTTTTGAAAATGATATCCTGTTATCTTAACCTTGGCTTTTTCTTAAACCACCTTTTTAACTTCTGTAGTGAGTAGTAGTAAACTAGAGGGCGCTCCAATGGATCACAGTTTCCAAGCATCCACCAGGGGTCAGCACTGAGCCATAGTTCATGCTCACCATCAAGCAAGGATTCATTTTCAGAGAGAGAAAGAGGTTGTTTCTTCAAAAACTCAAGAAATATGATGAACTCCAATTAATGCAGAACATACTAAATGCAGATTGTGACTGAACAAAGAAATATAAATACCTCATTGTCGGTGTTTTGTGACACCACACACCGACAGGCGAAGAGTAAGTGTATGTTCAAGTTTATTTGTCCCAGAAGGGCAATTTGTTTTGCAGCATAGTGCGTTGACATGAAAGAGACAAACCCGAAGTTACATAAGCTCAGCAGCACTATATCAATGAGCTAGCACAATCATTTAAAATTAGAGCAGCAATACTACTATACATTACAATGTGCATATATACATATATACACCACACACGCATACATATCCACACATATATGTGCATATACAAGTACATATATAAACAATAATAAAATGCTACATAATGACATGGTTCATGTCAGTGGGGGGTTGTTTGATGGAGTCATCTTCTTTTGAAAGCCGTGACCAATTTGACCAACCACTGATTGCTCGCTCCTCCTCCTTTCACACAATCCAGCTGTTCTGTCCCAGAGGAGGCTCAACACATCACCTCTCTCTCTCTGGTGGGGTCAGATCTCCCAAGTGATCTGGTTTTCATGCTTTATTAAAGCCTTTACTTAGTTTCTGATAGAGATCTGTTTCTGATAGAGATCTGTGACAGAAGAATCCAGATAAGAGTCATATCTATGGTTTGGATGTTCTCAACTTTCACCCTACTCGGAAGAAACTTTTCAGAGGAGCCAAAACCAAATGTTCACGTAAAATATTTGCCTTTAAAGTTTTCGTGTAGGTAAGTAGTCATAGAGTTATAACTTGCTTTCATGATCAGCTGAGTTTATATAAAGGAATAGTAACGATGATAAGGTATTTACTGTATTTGATAGTGAAAGAAAAAATAATATAGATGCTTCTTTGTGTGTAATGTTAGCACTGAGATGATCAGTTTAGAAAGATTTCCAATTAATCCTTCCATCATATATCTGTTATTAAATGTCTGAGTCTGACATCGAAATAAAAAGGAAGCCTTAAAATTAACATCCACCAAATCATGTTTGGTGAATAGATGAATGAATCTGAATGACCACGGCCGATGATTATAGAAAAACAGGTGGTAGGGAGTGCAGAAAAAACACAGTTACTATTTAGTAATTATTGCAGTCTAAAAATATAAATGAATTCCATTGATTTATATTTACTTAATTTGTTTCTGATACTGAATTAAGAGTATATGCAAGTGATACCCATGTTCTGTTATACACTTATGTGCTGGAGTCATAATCATTTTGTAAATTAAGGCTGCAAGGTATTACCATGAGAAGTTTAAGACATTAGGAGCGGTCTGTGAGAACTAATACATTAAATTAATAAAAAACTAGACTTTATTTGTCACATACAATCATATAAGCAACCATTTTATTTTGGGAACTTGATATATCTCATAACGCTGGACTTAACTATTATAATATTAGTATATTTACACCAAAATGCCATTAATCCAATAATATAAACATGTTGAAATCAATGCAATGTTTCCAATTCAATTCAAGTAATTTATGTCGTATAATCATTTTTAAATATATAACATCTTCTTTAACAGAAAATTCCATTCCCACAAATCACATTGGTCACTAAAGTATCTTATATAATGCATAATATTGCTTTTTTATTTGATGTAAAACAAATTGTGGTCACTTTGAATACACGTATCTACATAAATGCATTAAAACTGATTATTAACATAATAAAGAAGGTCATCACCAAGGAGAGGACTATAGGGATTAATTGGTTTGCATTATAATACAGAGAAACATTTTTGCCAATGGTAATTTCTTTCTCTTCTAAAATGGCAACAGAGATGAACTATCGAGAAAGGCTTTTTTTTGGATGACCTGATAATTACTAAATGTTTCGGGCAAGTAATTTCACTAGAAGTGAGTCATGGCTGAAACTGATCATCTTCTTCAGACTTAGAACGTGGACTTGAAAGATGCAGCATATGCTGGTGCTCCGACTGGAACAGAAAATGAGGACACCCTTACATAATATACATTAGAATATAAATGCGCTTCCTAGGGATAAATCTCGCTCCAAATGTGGCTTGCCAACAGTTATCCACCAGAAAAGATTACAGCAGGGTAACATCAGTGGATCCCTGGCAGTGAGCAGGCACCTCCTCCACAGCAGTCACACATTTACAACCTGATTATGATTGTCGGTCCACTGTGGTAGACATGTGCATGGGCAAACTGATTCAAGACGATAAAAAAGCTTCAAATGAAATAACATGAGGAAGTTGTGTTTTGATTCAGCTGATATTTGCACATTTACGGACAAAATGTCTGTATATTCAGTGCGTGCTTTCTAGTTGGTTTAAACAAGAAATTATAAAAGTACCGGGGGTCAAACATTTCCTAGTAAAAGGCTTTCTCTTTGATGGCGTGGTGTATGGTGACATTGATCACATCAATGCAGCCAGTCCCTCACAGCCGGGTTAGAACAGGGACACTCTTTATCTTTCATATCAAAAGGATGGGCTTGGAGATAGATGGGGTCCTCTCCATGAATATTCCTACTGATCACACCTCGCCCTCATTAAATGTGAACAGTTGTTGTGGAACTTTACAATTTGAGATTTGATCCAAATGTAAAGTGCATTATAAATTAAATGTATTATTATTATTATTCTTTCAAAGCGAATGTGCTCTCTTGAAGGCAACGAGGCCGCAGTCAGGACTTCTGCGTGCTTATTTAATTTCTTTGACAGCAGTTTCTTAAGCTGTATTAATTAATGATCAATGAAATAAGGATTTATGCTGCTTGTAATTGGATTTGAGAGTAAGGTATTCAAATTTCAAAAAATCCGTTTACTTGTTGTGATTTGATATAATCAACCTGGGGAAAAAATATGTAGAATGTCTTTTGCAACTTTTCAGGTAATGTAACTTTTTCAGCGAGGCGCATACTATGAGATTAAACTACAAAGAATATGTGAGTTCACGCTGTTACCAACATTAAAGGAGTGAAATAATACACTGCTTAATTGGGAACACCCGCGGACACAAATGTATTTCCAAAAGAATCCCAGTGATGCGTTCTATCTGCTGGATGTTTGTTCACATCTTCACCATATGAACTTAGAAGATAAAAAGATGTTAGTGTGGTTTCACAGTTTGTTGCAGCTGCATCCAATTGGCTTAAGAATTTGTATTTCTATTTTAAAGGCTTTTGCTGAATGTGATTTTCCATGCATGTCAAATATACTGTTTTAATGTTTTTCTTCAACACAGGAGCCTTTCATTTGATGTCTGAAGGATCCCCCAATCTCCGTCCTGAACAATGGGGAGTCAGTCGTGTGTACTTTGAAACTTTAAGTATGAAGTATGGAGGAAAACCGTTCAATACTGACTCCGGAGTACAATGACAGCATTAATGTTTGGGCATTGATACCTTCAGCTGCCAGCAGACCACCGGGAATCCTTCCCACCCCACAGACACGCTTCAAGGACCTTACAGGGATATTTTTTATGGTGACCCTAAATGTTTTGGCACTTCTGGCCAACACTGCTGTCTTAATTGTTGTCATAAAAGCCCCTCATCTCAGAAAATTTGCCTTTGTGTTCCATCTGTGTGCAGTGGACCTGCTGTGTGCCATCTTACTAATGCCTCTCGGGATTGTATCCAGCTCTCCGTACTTTTCTGACGTGGTGTTCAGTTTACTGGAGTGCCAGGTTTATGTCTTCCTCAATGTAATCCTCATAGCTGCCACAATCTTCACCATCACAGCCATCAGTGTGGAGCGTTACTACTACATCGTCTATCCCATGCACTATGAGGTCAAGATGACCCTGAAGCTGACTTCAGCTGTGATTGTAATCGTGTGGGTGGCCTCTGCTGTTTTGGGACTGTCCACTGTTTTTGGATGGTCATCCTACGGAAACCAGAGCTCAATCAGTGCTGCACGCTGTTCGTTGAACTGGAGCCACAGTGACCACAGACAAGTCTTCTCTGTGCTCTTTAGTGTAACATGTTTCTGCCTGCCCTCTGTTGTGATTTTTGCTGTGTACTGTAATGTATACAAGGTAGCCCGTGTGGCCGCACGCCAGCATGGACCTCTGCCCTTGTGGACAAACAGTCAAGCGAAGAATCGCTCTGATTCAATAAACAGCCAGACGACCATCATCACAACCCGTAATGCCCCACGTAGGAAAATGCGTGACCGGCCTTTCGGTGGAGGTAAAGCTGCTCTCACACTAGTGGTTATTGTTGGCCAGTTCTTGATATGCTGGTTGCCTTACTTTGCATTCCACCTCCATCTGACGCTAGATGCAACACCTGCGATACCTGACGACATGGAGGAAGCAGTCACCTGGCTGGCATATTCATCCTTTGCTCTAAACCCATTTTTTTACGGGATTCTTAACCGGCAGATACGGGAGGAGCTTTGTAAGCTGAGGCGCTGCTACTCAGCCCGGCCGATGGAGCTGGGTGTCTCTAGCCATGAGGGCTCAGGCAATGAGAACTTCCTGCAATTCCTCCATAGGACCAGCTGCACAATAGAAACACGGGCAAGCTTCGCTACACCCAGTCCTAGAAGTACTCTGGATCAAACTGGACAGACCGATTTCAGGATACCAGGACAAATCCCAGAAGATTATTAGGAGTATTATTGCTGACGGACAAAATGTGATCCACAGGAGTTAAGATGACTGATGTGCCTGTCCATTGCATCTACACTGACTAAAACCTAAGATATACTGTAGCTTAAGGAAAAAAAATACAAAAACCTTCTTAAATCATATCTGTGCTTGAAAATAATAGTTGAATGGAAAACTAATTTGTATAACCAGTGGGGATACAGTTACACTACACAACTCTACTAGTTACTTTGGTTTAGTTTAGTCATCTATTGTACCAGAAGGGAACCCTGACTTACAGCAGGGATCGCAGGATGAGACAGCAACGATACACGTAACAACACAAGTACAGGAAAGAAAATGAGCCAATCCAAACACCCCTTCTAAAATATACCAAAATATTAATAATAAAAAAAGTGAAGACTATATCCTGCATGTTCCGTGAACACAGAACGCCATCAGAGCAGAGGTGTAGGGAATGTAGAGCGAGGAGAGGAGGACAAGTCACAGCCCGGGGGAGAACCAGTGGAGACGTGCTGTTCTGGTCAAAAGCCATCTTTCTCACCTTTGAGATGTACATCTTAAAAAAGTCCACAATCGAGCCCACAAAATTCACATCAAGATTAAAATCGATGAGCCATTTCCTCACTAAAACGTGCGGCTCTCTATTGTCGAATGCAGATGAAGTGCTCAGACAAAAACAAAAAAAACAAGCATGTTGGCCATGTTTAGGTATTTTTCTACAGAAAGCTGAGTCTTGCCATTATGGAGTCCTCAACTGCTTTCCTCAACTCTTTGGACCCCAAGCAGATGTATGTGATTCAGCGCCTCCACTGATTTCTCAACTCTTTTCAGCAGCTTTCCTCCCTGGTCTTTCAAATGACCTCGTGACCACTGGCATCAAGTAATTTAACTTCTTTAGGAGTTTGTTCTCAGCCACAGGGATGCCAACGACCTCCTTCATAAGCTTTAGAGTCCTTTTTTTGTTCCAGAAACATCCTACAAATGTGACAGCGCACATAGCTCCCCGAACAAGATCTCTGTAGTGATACAATCTAGCCCCCCTTGTTAGTTTTAGTTTTTACTGCCTTTACATCATGATGTCATCTTTTAGGAGATTGGCCATTTTAAACATTCATTCAAATCATTTGTATCAAACCCTAAATAAGAAGTACTTAGTTCCTCATTTAGGTTTTTATTGGTGTACTACCCAGCATTATAATTGGCTTCTTTTCATCTTCTCTCTGGGCTGTCATTTCCCTCATTCCATCCCTCACTGCCTTCAATTTTACATTTTTTCTTATTTTTACATCATAACTTGACCCTTTGAATTTTTGCTCCGACTACTCTCTCTTTGCACCTTTATTCTGTTTCATCACTGTTTAAAAATGTTTTCTATCCAGCACATAATTCAAGGATTTAGTTACGTGCAACCGGTTATGAAAGCACTCTATAATATGACTCATTAGGAATGTATACTACTATTCACAAAATGATTTCAAACACAGGCCAATCTTTAGTCTATAGCCCTTTAAGAGAACCATAACACATTACAATACAAGTCGAGAGACTTTAAAACATTTTTTCTCATGTAAATTCATTGTTCATTCAAGTAATAAACACTAATCTGACAAACTACATGATACCTCAGAAGTAACTAACACTAATGTAACCAGTGCTCAGATCTGTAGGGAAATACTTAGAAATGAATGAAAAGTGTGAAAAGTTCAGGTCACGACTAAAACTACTTGTTTTAGATACCGATATCCAATATTCGGCATATTTTGTACAACAAATTTGATGTTGATGTCATGTTATAGCCTCTTTGGGTTACAAGTTTATGTTAGAAAAATATTTATGTTGGAATTTTGTGAACTTTCTTTATTGTTTTCAAAAGACACCACTTTTTGATAAAACAAATGTGTTGTTTATTGTTTTAAACGTCAAAATAAAATAATATATCTTTATATAGATCTCAAAACCAAATCATTTATTACTTGATAAAAGTATTTTTATATATTTGTCTTTTCTTACATCTTGGTTGATGGGTCATATTCTATGAGCTCACTCACATCAGTAGCAGTAACTCTGTATCTGCATGTGTTTGGCATTTTGTGGAGACAGATTTTGACTCGCTGGATCCTGATCTCTGGGTTGTCTGTGTGCTCACTTTGAAAAGCCTGTGACTATGACTGTGCGCAGCTAAGAAGTCAAGTCAAGTCATTTTTATTTTTATAGCCCAGAGTCACCTATCACAATTTGCCTCGATGGACTTTTATATTGTGTACATGATGCAACATCCTTTGTCCTTAGAATCCTCGAAACAACTCCCTAGAAAACCATTTTAACAGTGGAAAAAACCTCAGGAAGAGACACAGAGGAGGGATCCCTCTTCCAGGATGGACAGATGCACAATAGTTGTTGCGTGTACAGAGCAGATCAACAACAACACATTGTATACAACTCTAGCAATGATGACGGTATGTGATGATGTGTTACAGTACATACAATACTAGTGGTATTACAATATACATATACAATTGTAGTAGTGTTATTAAGTATTGGATATATGATTATTAGGGATAGTAGTAGAAGATGGAGCTACGATCCGGGGCACGGTACAGCCAGGAATCAGGAATCAGAACAACCACCGTTACTGGGATCCTGCGGGGCGATAGAACACAAAGACTCCCGGCTACAAGGATTCCAGGGAGGGAATAGAGTCAGTGGTGCATTTATGCCCCATAAATGCACCCTCCTCACTCCTTAGTGCATCCGCGGCAAAGCACCCTCCTACCCGAAAGAACTATTCACCTCACTGACCTCGACTCAAATCCTCTGTTCTACACACTGAAACCGCCTCCTCCTCCCCCGGACTAAGCTCAGCACCATGGGTATTTGGGCCTTCTGTTCTGTTGCCCCTTATCTGTGGAATGCCCTCCCCGACCATCTGAGGGCTCCAAAGATGACTGAGACTTTTAAAATAGGACTTAAAACTTCCCTTTATAGCAGAACCTATAACTTTAAATGCCCATTGCTGCCTTTTTTTCATAATTTTATATTATTATTATATATTTTTATTGATGCTGTAGTCTGCTTTTACCTTGCAGCACTATGCAATTTGATCCAAATGTAAAGTGCCTTAAAAATATAATGTATTATTATTATTGGTATTATTATTAGCTGAAGCGGTCTTCTGGAATACCTTCTTAATATGAATCAGGGCAGATTAAGAGCAAAAACTTGCATTTCCACCCATCCATCTATGCAGCTCGACAAAAACTGTGTAAGAAAAATGGCCAATGTGATATATTTCTTTACTAAGTTAATAATTAATATTCCTCCCATATCAATCACTGAAGACAGACGATAAAATGCTGATATGTCTGCGGTGAATGTTTGGAGGGAACGTGAAGCTGTACAGGACTGATTAGACCTCAGGGATAGACATGACACAGAAAAGCTGCTTAATAGTTAAAAAAGAAACAAGCGTGCTGATATACAGTTTCCAACACTTTAAACAACATATAGATTTATAAAAACATAAATCAGTGACTGAACAGAGAAATGTTCAAAATGATGCTTATGTTGCTGTCTGGTAGCTCTGATGCAGAGTGAAAAGTGTTTGACAGCATACTGACAGGCAAAAGAAGAGACATCCCGCCCACAAACACTCTAACAAATAGATATCTGTATGTTATTACTTGAAAGCACCCAGTGAGAAACCTCCCTCAAGGCCAAACAGCAGCCAAAGTAGACATTATTGTGATCAGAATTATTTAAATAGCTTTATTTAGGATACTTTATAATCACTGAAAACAACAAAATTGCCCATGGATTCAAACTGATATCCTTATGTACCATAAGTAGGTTTCATTCACGATGCAGTTTATGATTGGAAATTGAACGTTTGTCAATTTACCATAGGTCTCAATATTTTCAGTGACATTTCATTCGTTTATTTCAGTAATTTTTGGTGGGTCCTAAAAACCCAATATATTTTTCTTAACTCGTGATAGTTAAGAAAATTCTATCCTGGCATCACGTACTAAGGTCATGACATAACTTTACCAAATGGTTTAATTTCTTAGATATGCTAGGACTTGCTTCTTGGTAAAATTTCATTCAAATCCATCAATCAATTTATGAATTATTGCAAAACAAAACCCCTCCAAAAGTACCCCCTTATCTTGCAATGGTTAAGAAAAGGTTATTATGACGTCGTGTGGAGAGGCCATGACCAAATTTAAATTCAACACAATTTAGTTATCTATGAGATATGCCAAAACTACCTCTGGGTAAAATTTCATGCAAATCCGTCCATTAGTTTTTCATTGTCTTGCTAACAAACAGGTAGACAAACAGGTGATAACATGGCATCCTTAATGGAGGTAACGACATTCAATGTAATAAAGGGAACCAGAAAAAAAGTTGATTAATTTCAACTGCATTTAAAATGCTCATTCAAGTCAACTCTTAATTACTGTTACAGCATTATTTTATATGACAAATTAATTCTGAAAGTTTGTAATTACTGATTTTCTCTTTAAATAGATGGCACATAAGACATCTGAAGAATTGTATTTCAAATAGAAGTATTTCCCAAAAAAGAGGGGGCAACATCAAACAACTCCAATGAGACAGTGTCCAGTAAGATTAATGAAACGCTGAAATGGGAAATTAAAGAAACAGGAAATTAATCGATTTAAAGGGTTTGCCACAGAGATATTAGACACATATTTTCATCCTATTAGATACCAAACATTTAAATCCAGTAAAATTATATGAAAAGGGGATGACAACAATGCAGTTCATAGAGCTGACTGCCTGTTTCATCACCCACTCACTAATGAATATTTCAGCAGGAGCGGTCTTCCTAAGTTGCTTATTAAAATGGAGAACCTTCCATTTCAATAGCAGTTTCTATTAATCCAAAACAATGACATCATTGTATATCAAACAAGAACTCTCAATAGAAAATGAGAATTTGTCTTAAGCTCAGCCAAGTGGGTTTTTCTTGTTTGCCTGCTGGACTAATCTGCTCCTCTGTGTGTGTTCTATCCTGTGGCATATGATGGGCTTCTTTAAGACACACACACTCCTGAGAAATTAAAGAGGAGCAGTGTTAATCATGGTGGTGCTGCCTGAAAGAGAGAACTACATCATATTATAGAAAACAGTGACTGCATGAATATCCTCAGATTTCTGTTTACACAAGTAGCTGCTCAATAGTCTTCTCGGAATGATATAATTCTTAAGTATGTATTCATTCAGCTTTAGTTACTTATTAATTTTCAGACCAGAGTTCTTCATACAATTCATGTCCAGTGAAAACCAAATGTGTCCCCAAATGTGTTAATATTGAATATGTGTGATAAACTGAAGGAATAAGTGTTTCTTTATGGGCTGAGAAAAGGTACAGCCAGGAATCAGGAATCAGAACAACCACCGTTACTGGGATCCTGCGGGGCGATAGAACACAAAGACTCTCGGCTACAAGGATTCCAGGGAAGGAATAGAGTCAGTGGTTTAGCATTTACAGCTGTAAAACATTTAGCATCTACAGCTGTAAAATTCAATGTCGTTTGCATTAATATTAATCCAAATGTTTTACTGCATAGTGACTTTAAGCACATGCTGATGGTAGTATTGGCATAACTTTACACAAGTAAGGTCTTGAATACATGACTTGTACTTGTGGTGGAGTATTAGTACTCTTACCCAGGTAAAGGAGGTGAATACTCTGTCCAACACTGTGAAAAAGGAGCTAAAAGACAACAACACATCCCCAAATAATAACAACAATACAATAAAGATAACAAATTCATCGAATTTCAACAATAAAAAGTAATCAGCAATTATTCATTGTCGTCAGAGAAAATATTATAAATCTGTAACTCAGCACTAATTTATTTGCAAAGATTCATTCATCATTCGTTTAATTTGATTCTCCCGTCCACAGGAACATGTGACATCGATAGCCAAACTACTGCTGATTCATTTGGTGCTTCTGGTCTTTAGTATCTGAGGAGGATTCTGGACAGAGAATCCCTCGCTATAAATAAATGTGTTTTTTCATCCATTAGCTCTCAATTGGTGAATGCGATGCCGACTTCATATAACAAATAAACGGTTTGACCTATTGTACTGAAAACAGCTGGACCGACAGTACAGCAGGGATTTATGTCCCCCAGTAAGCTGCTGATGTTGAGAGCAAGCATAACTGTGGCTGGAATAAAATCCACGCACTAATTATGACAAACATTTCCTCCACTTAGTGACATCAGTGTGATATAAATGTGACTGTGTGTCTGTGTATCATGGGCAAATATGTAGTAATAGCTTTGATTATGTACATTTCACAAACAGTATATTTTGTTGCAAATAACAGCCATGAGGGGATTAAAGGCCGCAGACATAAAACTAATCTATAATCTGAATTAGCCTCTCACTAGGAGGAATAGGATCACACGTTAACCTAACATTTTCTGAAAAAGCTCAAGAGACGATGACTTTGTCTTGAGTTTGAGGTGAATAGGGCTCATTTGGGAAAAGCTGTTACCATTTTTAGCAAAAAAAACGGATTACAATTTTCAATCATTGTCAATCAAATTTGATATAACACTCCATTCCAGACACAATCAAGCAATGGTACATAAAAACTCTGGTCTTTACTGCCTTTTCAGGCATGGCTAATTAATATTGTATAAATAAATATTTAGGGGTTTTAATGCCAAAATATATAAGGTGAATTGATAAATATAATACACTTTACACATCTTTGTTTATATTGCAGTAGGCAAATACTTAACGTATTCAAAGTGTTTTATGGTTTGTTTACACCTTTCAAGACAGAAAAGTAACTATTGTAGCAAAATCAACGATTTCTCTCCACACACACTCGCGCACACTGTCCTCTGACCTCACCTGTGCAACCATGGACACAAACAAACCCCATCTGGCGTGGTATGCAGTCCATTAGCATACCATCGTCTCCGGAATAGGAACAGGAAACTCTCTGTCATCAATCACTCTCGATCTTCATCCAGCAGCAGAAACTGCCACTACCATGGAGACTGAGCAGTGCTTATTGTAGAGTAGTGCATTTATGTTCAGCTCTTAACACATGTATAGTTTTTTACATGCTTTGAAGTAGTTTACTCTGTTCAGCATGTTGTTTCCACTGCAGTTACAGTTAATAGGTCAAACTCTTGGATGTAAAGCTCTTAAATCTACTGCAGGATACACCTACATTTTAATTTATACCATTTAAGTTTTGTGAGGAAATTTCTTCTTATAATATGTGTATTATAATAAGAACAGCGGCTCTACTGGGAGAAGATAATGATGGGCGGCTGAGAGGAGTCTGATAAGGGCTGACTCTGTGGATTCATAGCTGACCTATTAATAGCAATGAGGATGGCTGGTTAATGGGTACAAAGGTCAACAGGGTTGAAAGGGTTTTTCTTAAAAGCATGTTGCGAAATGTGTTTTACCTCAGAAAGCTTTCTGAGATCCAAGAAAGCCCATCATAATATCAGGTCTGCTTGAGGATGCCATGATAACATACAAATGTCTCCTGTTGCTTGTGGAAATCAATGTTGCTAGTTAAATGGAAAGAGTGACCCAACACATTCATACATCAACACCGTTGAACAATTGACCAGTTTCTGTAACAGTATGATCATTATGGTAGTAGGGGGTCAATAGCTAAAATAAGAACATTAAAAACCTTTACCTTACCTTTCAGGGCAAAAAAGAAGACTATTTACATCAAAAAGATGTGTGCATCACACAAAGTATTTTAGCTTTATGAGGACAATTATCTTCTATTTCAGTGCTTTACTTTCTCAGCTGGAATGGGCTCCAGCCCCGGGACTCTCCACCGTATAAGTGGTTAAGGATAATGTATGAAAGAATGAATGAATGAATGAATGAATCAACCACAATGATAAAAATAGTACATCGGGGCTGAGAAGTAGAACAGAATGATTCGGGAGTTTCACTCAATTCTGGGCAGAGTAGGAAAGTATCTTCTATTACTCCCTCTAGAAAAAACAAAACCCAAGTCTCTTTTAATTTGTGCTGATTGATTGTGGACAATGAGTACATGTCACTGTTATAGAGCCAAGTCAACCATTCCACAAACAGACTCAAAATGTTTGTAGAATGTTGACTCGTTAGGGGAAATGACTGCTCATTTAAGTTAAAAAAGGATCGTTACCATTTTGGTTACTATGGAAGTTTTCTAGGTGAAAATGCTTTACAATACAATCATTTATTGACCTTATCAGCATGGAATTGAGACCAGATCCAGATACTGACAAATTTTAAAGGCTAAACATTACATTCCCCTTTGATAAATCGAATAGATCACAGAGTGTTTAAATTTTTATTTGAGGAACTATGCTGTGTATTTGAATTTCGTTTGTGCAATTTCTATTGAGATTGGATTTGTTTTTGCCTGTCGTTTAATCTAATACGTTCTTTTTTCTAATCTGATTTGATCTTACTTGCATACTTACAGTCGTTAGGTCAGTATGGTGTGCAAAAACGGCTCACAGTGGCGTCTGAGGGCTCTGGAGGAACCTCCATTATATGCCAGAGGGGGACAGTGTTGGCTAGCAAGCCAACATTCTGACAGAAGAAAATGTATGATAAGTAAAGATGAAAAACTCACTTAAGTCAGATAAATGTCCCTCCAAATGTTTGTATCACTCAGTCTTTCTTTCACACTAGGAGATTCTTTTTGTTCTGGTGTCTATGTGACTACATACCGAGGGTGTATCAGAATATACAGAGCCATTTCCACACAAGAGTATTTATATCCCCACTCTATCTATCCTATCCTCCCGCTGCACAGGAAAAATGATCTTCACTTGAAAGACCATCTGCAAATACCAACCAGGGCACTGTAATGTTCCCAATATAACCTCACTATGCTCACAGCTGAGAGGTCTGGCCAGCAGCCTGAGCTGTAGGGGAAGAGAAAGGCACCAACCGGGCTCTCTGGATAGTGTTTTTTTTTGCATATTTGGATGGGAACCATGATGGCAGGAGAAGATTCAGAGGAAGTAGAGATCGACCTGGGGGACTCTGATGAATTCGATGATGAGGAGGATCCTAAAAGGTTGTGGAAAGCCCCTGTTGATCTGGAAGAAGAAGAAAGCACTCAGTCATCTCCATTAGTGGAAATCAGCGATACCAAGCCTCTGATTGATGTCAGAGATCCCCGCGGCATCAATGACTGTCTTAAGGTATTGCGCTCTTAAGCAGTGGCTCCACTGAACTTTGGATAATTTGCATTTGAAGCATTGAAATAAAACGTGATGAATCATTGCTGTTTGGAACCACAAGCTGTTTGGTGATTGTGCTGCCCTCCAGTGAATGTAGTTTGATGTGCACTCTTTATTATCACTTCAAGTCATTGTATAGTTTTCTTCATTGGAACAATCCCTGAGGAGCAGTGTTGGGGTTCAGTGTGACCACAAGCACACTAGTAATATGTAGACTACAGGTTACAGTCGCCCCTATTCTCTAATCAGGTCCAACAGGAAGAGAAGATTAAGGTCCACCTTCTCAGCACCACTTACTTTTTGTGTCTCCAGGTGACGTTTGAGGATGTCATTGCTGAGCCAGTGTCAGTGCGCAGTGGGGACAGAGTGTGGATCTGGAGTCATGCCCTGTTTGAGGTGTCGAGGGTTTGGATCTACAGGATAGTCACAGTTCTTCTGGCCATTCCATTGTCAATTATTTCTGGTATCCTCTTTGCCATCATCAGCTGCTTTCACATCTGGTAAGTTAAGATTATGCATTTCTGCACATATTAAAGAAAAGCAACAAACTTTACTATCTCATTTACTTCTGTCAGATCGGTACCCTTATAATAGATCCATCCAAGCGGTTCTATGATGCTGCACTTTGGTGAAAGGGTTACTTTTATTAAGTACTGACTTGCTGACAGGTCATAATCAGGGATTATATTGTCCATGTTCATCTTCTTAGCAAAGTGTATCAACGATGGTAGTTGGAATGCAAAGCCATTATTCACAGGTATTTCAGGTTACATACCAACACATTAGACAAATAGATTTTTTTGTCCCTTTAATAGAGAACTATAAAAGTCCATAATGTTGGAAACTTTTACACTCAGATTCATGGTTAGCTTTCTAATAGTTACTGCAGTCATCTAACAAAATCACATACATTGGCACTTGATAAAGATTTCGCTTATTAAGGAAAGTAAGTAGAGTTTATAGTATGAGAACCATTATAACCTTGAAATAATTATATAGAAAAATTATGGAATCGTGATCTGCTGCTGATCCTTTGTTTTAAGGCGATAATTCCAAAAAATATATCATGGATCACTTTCCAAACTTACCACCATAGACTTAAGTACCACCATAGACCTTGGTAACACCATAGACCTTGCTACCACCATAGACCTAGGTACCACCATAGACTTAAGTACCACCATAGACCTTGGTAACACCATAGACCTTGCTACCACCATAGACCTAGGTACCACCATAGGCTTAAGTACCACCATAGATTCAGACCAAATTTTTGTGACTCAAGGAAAGAAGGGATCACATGTCTTGCTGGACTGGATGGATTTCCAACTCAAGGAAATCCATCTTATAACACATTTTACTCTCATAGTTTGTACATTACTCAATAGGGGGAGCTCTATGATGAAAAATGTTGTATTTCAGACATAACTTTCAACTTTTGGCTAGATTTAGTCCAATATGGGGAAAATATGAATCGTCGTGAGGAGATCAATCTCGTAAATATTATATTTAACTGAAATAGTTAGAATTTACTCAATTATTCAACCAAAAAGAACCGTGTTTTTTCGGGCATAATGTTTGTATTGGGGGCTTTACGAGGGTATACTCTTAATGTCGGCAGGCTTAATTGTTCTTAACTTTTCGATTTTTTTTTTCATTAGTGGATATATCACACGGTTACTCATGTCCTTCCCTTGACACCATTGGTATCTGCACCATAAGTCATGTTTATATGAAAAAAAATTATAATCTATAATGTCAAACACTCTATAATAATCTAATGTTGACGCCCCAACAGTATCAGTTTGTACCCATTTTGTTGCATCTTGTGACTATAGCGGGAGACAGTGCTGTTAAATGTTATAACTTGGAGAACCAATGGGACTTCCAAATAAGAGCCCTGATTTATTTGATTTTTTCAAATCATGTAAAACACCATGATACATTTTCTTCTGGCAACGGCCACTACAATGCTGGTCATGGTAGTCGCCTCAGTAGAGAACACGCATGTTGGTTAAGAACCAACAATCAAATGTAAGTCAATTTAATCCAAATTTTCCAGCAAGACATGTGATCCCTCAAAAGAGAAGTATTAAAAAGGGATAAATCAAGTATCGGCCCCTTAACCAAGTCCACTCAGAAAGTTTGATGTTGACTTTGTTTGCACATTCCCCACCAGTCCGTTCATTTTCATGAATTCTTTCCTTCCACATGTCCAACCATTATGCCAAGTTTCATGAAATTCTGTAAAGTATATTTTGAGTCATAGTGGTGAAAATGTACTTTCAATAGCCATAACATTACAACAACTGACAGTCTTAATAACATTGATGGCATCTGTCAGTAGGATGCCACCAAGAGATGCAATCAAGAGATGCCATCTAGATATATATTAGACAGCAAGTGAAAATTTTCTACTGACATAGAAGTAATAGAAGCAGGAAATATTAACAGGCGTAAGTACTTAAGCAACTCTTTGAATGGCTGAATTTGGATAGCAAGGCAAATGGGTCACAGAATCTCCAGAACCGCAGGACTTATTGGGTGTTCCCGGTCTAAAGAAGGACAAGGCTCAATGATGCAGCTGATCCCACAAAAGATGACGAATAAAAGAACAATGTGCTTCTTTAAAAAAAACAATACCATTGAAGGGAGATTCCACTAATTTACAGCTCAGTGAACACATCATGAGGATAGTAATACCCTCGTGAGAACAGTCATATGTTATTTGTTGCTCTGGCGAGGATTTTAGGAATTTTAACTAAAGAAGTGGCTATGATCAAGGTAGGAAGGATTAACTGAAATACACTAACACTATTATGGGAAATGCAGGATCTACTCTGTTGCACTGATTCAAACCACTGTTGTTTTATTTGTCTCCCTGCTCAATGTAAGTGAAACAGATTATCTGGGTTCAAGAGATCTTAAACAGCAGCCATTTTATTATGCAATAGGATGGCAAACAAAGTCTTATTATAAATTACGGCTCCATTCCATTTTGCTTTACGGTCCGATACCTGATATTCTTGTTGTTTCACTGGGCTGTTTATCTAAATTATTTCAATTTATTAGACGTGTGTTTCCCATAATTTCAATTCAATGTGGCAGCCAAAGGAACACTAAAAAATACCAGAAATAATTTATTTCCTTCACCGCCTATTTGTTTGTATAGTGTAGAATATTGAGAAATATATTGAAATGAAAGTCTGCGGGGAGTGTGGAATTGTCAAATTAGTGGATAGTACCAATAAGTTCTCATATTCTGATTTGACCTCAAATTAAGAAACACAAGCTTAAAAATGTAAGATCCTCCAGTATTAAGGGAAGTAGATTATTTCTTTATGTTGCCTGCTCACGCTTACAGACTGAAGAGATTTAATTCATACCACTCTTTGATAGCGATAATGAATCCTTTGTGTGTTTCTCTGACAGGATGGTCAGTCCATTTGTCCATTGTATTTTTACCGGCACACGATGGCTGCAGAGGCTGTGGAGCATTGTACTTGACGTCATTGTACGTCCTCTCTTCTCGAGTGCTGGAAGATGCTGCGGTGGCTTCCGCATTCACCTGTCCAAAGAATGAGACTCACAAATCCACAATGGAACATAATGGCCATTGTACATAATTTTTCTGTCTGAAAAAAAGAAAGAAAAGGGTGTCAGATGTCAGATGACTGCTGTCACTCTAAATGTCATCCTCATTGCCTGAAATGCTTTAATTTCTTGAGATCAGAACTAAAATGTGAAGTTGGAATGGAAGAAAATTACAAGATCTGACCCCTTGTACATTTCCTCACACACACAGTTCGCATCTGAATGGTAGATTTTTCAACTTTTGATGTTATTTCAAAGGAATTTCTTATGCAAATTGAATTTGTATCATCTTCCTCTCATGATATCTGGGATTGGTTTTATAGTTTGCAAATGAAATGAATGGGTCTCAGACTGTAGAGTTTTGTTACGGATTTTAAACCAAAGAATATTTAGTACTGTAGACAGAGGAACCTCTAATAGTAGTTATATTTGTAATGGAATAACTGAGAATTTAAAGCTTTGAATTGAAGCCTTTTTTCCTGTTTGAAAAAACTGCCATAAATAAAGCACCCAAAGTAACACATGAGCTCAGTAACATGATATTCCTCCATGTTACAATTACAGCCATTGAAATCCATTTTACACCCTTTTTCAAACAATGAACTCTTACATCATTTGTTTGTTGGTTTTAAATGATAATATTTATCATCTTCATATTCATACAAGTATTTTTCTGAAATTGATACACAAAGTTTAATTATTAGTTTACAACATTTATTCTATTTTTAGTGTATTTTTTCTGGCATGGGTTTATATTGAAAATTTTACACTGCAGTTTATTTTAGGATATTTGAGGATGGGATGTACATGTAAACCATGTATCTTGGTTCTGGCTATCTACTTATGCAGCCTGCTTCCCTCTTTGTGGCTTTTACTGCAGCCAGACAACGAGCCTCCCTTCTTTGCCTGCTTCTTTGTGAGCTACACTTTCAGTCTGCTCCTTCAGTCAGAGACGAATCATGGATGCAATTAACGAGGAGGAGCCACTGATCAGGAGGGACAAGCGCCCCAGGGAGTAAGAACTCAATAACAGAGACCCTAAGCAGATCTAAGTCAATGTGGCCAAGATCTATATAACCTCATATTATTATTATTGATGTACTGGTGCATGACATGTGAAATTTGAGTTTTTAAATGCAAATCTGAAATGAATAAAATGTTTTGCTCTAAAACTCTGAGGCATCAGAGTTGTAGCTATTTTCATCCGGGGATTGAGTTGATTATAATATCTGATTTTACTGTGAAATTGACTTTAAAATTGACTTTAGTTTTTCGACTTTAGTTTTTGTTAATCAATGCAACAATTAACTTTCTCAAGAATGCACCTAACCACATGTAACTGAAAGACCAACACACACATGGACACACAGATGAAAGCTAGTATGTTTCCCCAAAAACAGAACATTGGTGCCGGGTGTTAAAATGACACCCTTTAACTTAATTAACTAACAACTACATTTGTGTTTCTCTTTCTGTCAGGCTGTTAGGATAGAGGTCAATATCTCCCACTCAGCGTAATCTCCGTTTTTCAGTACGAGACGATGATTACCATATGATGTATTTTAGTCGTCATGGTGAAGTCTGTGTCTGAGATGCATTGCTGCCCGCAGAAGAGGGACATTGAGTTTATGATCGATTTTTCTGAACTGACCCTTTATGTCTCTATAAGAAAACAGATTCTCTGTTTGCTTTAGGGTGACTTTGATGATTGAGCGCAGAGCTTGCTGGAATACAGTTTGAGCCCTGTGGAACATCTCTTCTTTGGGGCTTGCTGTTTGCTCTTCTGTCAATCTGGCACATCAGGGCTGCTGTGCCCTTCTATGGAAGCTGTATGGCTGAGTACTAGTGTTTGTGTCGACCTACTTCGCTGATCCTACAGACAGTTGCTCGGCCATTCTCCAAGGCATTGGGAAAGAATATGCAGGTGTGTGAAGGGATTTTATTGGGACCCATCATTGGGCGCCTTACAATGGACTATTAGAAAACCCAGAAAACATTGGGTCAAAATCAAACAAGATGTATGAGAATAATATATGTCATTATTTCTGTTGGTTTATGTTTGGACATTTTCATTATAATTATAATATTTTAACATGATAAACAAAAATATTTTAATTCCATGCAGATATCAACACACTTTAAAGAAATAATATGTTTAGAATGCAGTGAATGGTTTCCTTAAGATAAACAATAGTGCTTCTTACAATATGCAATGACTAATAAATGCAATTATCAGCGCTTTTTTATTGTGCCAAAAAGGATCCAATGATCCTGGAAATGACACTGTACATGAGGGGAAATACTCTGAACCACTATTTTGATTGTCCACTAGCCAGATCATTTGATGGTACAGACATTTAAAAACAGGTGTAGTAGGTGGAGAGTGCACTTATTATGACCCTGACACTGAAATTCTCCATATGTTGATTATATACAGTTGACAACGATTTGAATTGTCTAAAAAAGACACAAACGTTTCATGGAAGATTATTTTCAGGTGTAAGTAATCATATGGCCACAAGGGGGGAGCAGTATTCCAGTTGGATTCTAACTGGATGAAATCAACTACAAGCAAGGATGAAAAAAGTTCCAAAACACTGATTACTCCAAACACACCACCCACTTTGAAAGGGAGAGATGCCAGTCAATAAAAATTAGTGAAATTGATTTGCTAAGTGAATTTCATATGAAATCATTAAACACAAATAAGTAACAAACAGTTTTTCGTCTGTCGTTTGAGAAATTCAACATTTAAGCCTCCCTGTTGCAGTTTTCTACATATAATTTGATGATAAACCCTCAAAGGAGTTTTTTTTTCAAAATATAAGAAAATATTTTGATATTACTCTGTGAAAAAGGTTTTGTGATCATTTTCAAAATTAGAGGGGTGATCATATTTGACTGATTTTTGTGTATTTTCTTGAACCTGAAAAGACACATTTTTAGATAAATACTGAAGTTGCCTTTAATTCAAACAGCTAAGGCCCCATGACCAGGGTTGTGTTATTGACTTACTGAAAGTAGGGCATTCTACCAGTCTCCATGGTGGCAAATGCTCACCATTCCACAGTAGTGCATCTACGCTGCTATGTATCCAGAGAAACGACAGACACTAATTACTGATGGTGTAAACAATTGTATACTCAAGTTGTGTCACTTGAGAAATGTATAAGCCTTTAATCTTTGTTGTGGTTCTTGTTACTGTTTACATTTAGATTGTAATAAAAGATCATAAACCATATGAATACAGCTGTTATTTTCAAAAGACACAAACTGCCTATGAAAAATTTGCTAAATTATTTTCTTTACTAAATTAACTTCCGCTTTTGAATTTAATTAAAATATCACCAGTGCTTTTTTATTTTTTTTTATTTTTTTATAAGTTCAGTTCAAGCTCAGGAGTGGAAATTAATTTAATAAAGATAAGATTCTTACCTATCAAAATTGTGCTTCATCCTCCCTATAATGTCGAAGATATAAATGGTCCTTCACAAAATATTGCCTCTTTAAATGGGTCAACATTCATTTACTGTCATATTTCAGATATTTTTTGTGAACTCCTACCTTTTTTAAATATAGTCAAAATGCTGGAACAAGACGAGAGAGACGTCTTCTGCTTAAGTGAAAAATATGGATGAGTAAGAGCTTAAAGAAAGTTTGGAGTACAAAATGTAGAAAGTCAAAGACATTCTGTTCTACTATTTATTATCACAAGATGCATATTTTCTTGACAGGATGTTTACATTGTCTGTTTTGCTCAATTTAAAACACATTGCATGTCGACGTCTGCAGATCATTGAAATGAAATGCCTGAAATGGCATCCAGTTACACAAGTACACCAAGCATGGGTGGCTTTCACTTGGCCGTTCATTGTCCCGTGCTGGATGTGTGAGAGAGGCTCCTCTGACTGGATATGTTCTTGCAAGTGGCGGTGTTGCTCTTGTATCTGCACCGTCGATCACACCTGCAGGAGTCTGTCAGATACTGTCTACAGCAGGAGAAGAAACACTGCTTCCAGTCCTGGAACAGGTGACCAGCAAAGAACATGTAGATCCAGGGGTTACAGCAGCTGTTGAGACTGGCCAGCAGCATGGCAATGATGAAAGCCATTTCTTAGGAGAGAGAGAGAGACAGAGACATTGGCATTTTTGGAAATACGTAGAGTATATTCTATGCTATAATAAAAAAGTGAGTTATTCCAAGTTGAAAATAGAAAACACCTTACAGAATAGGTTAGTTTTAGATTGGCATTTATGTAATCATGCAATGCATTTCTTGTGTTTCTGTGTGCAGTAAAGCTCCAATTTGCCAAAAATTATAGAAAATACATGATCCGTTCTGATACGCTGGATTACTTAAAGTGTATCCCACCTACTGCATATTTACTGAGTAGTGCACCAAATTTAAACCTAAAAGTGTCAACTGTTCAAAAACATTTCTAAAATCTTTAAAAATTTAAAATATATAAACTCAGCTGAAACAATTTTAGTATTTGGTGACTGGCATTTTCCGCAGAGCACCATAATTGAAAGGTTTGCCATTCTGTGCTGGTCTTGGGAGGCACTTTCTTGGAGGGTCACGAGGCATCGATGCCATTAACTGGCCCTCATAATATCCATACCAGAATCCAATTGAAAACCTCTGGGAAATTATGTATCGGTGAATCCAATGCTATCAAGTTGCACCAGAGAATTTTAAGGAACTCACTAATGCCCTTATCCGGGCTTTAGAGAAGATCCCCCAGGACACTATCCTCATTCTCATCAGGAGCCTACCCAGATGTTGTTTATAGTCCCTGTGGAACGTGGGGTCCTAACCCACTACTGAGACATATTAGGGGTTGTCCTGATGAAATGCACACCGTTGGATTGATTTTGGGTGTGATTTAAAATCCAGGCCTCAATGGGTTCATGACTATGGTTTCCATTTCCTGATCATTTTGTTATCCAAGAATTACACAATGTATATCATAAATAGTTTCCACATGAGTTTTTCATATATTTGCAGCCTCAGGCATCTTCACACATGATTATGAACATCATTTCAAGAGAAATATAAGAACTGACATGCTAAAACATTTCAGACAACCCCTGGAACCTCTTGGATTAATGGTCAGGAAATATATGTTGTGCCTTATTTTAAGTTACTTGACATAATGTGATAAATGGCTTCAATTAGACGAGACTCTCCTGGATGGAAAAAAGAATAGAACTTATTTTCCTATCCACTGGATTACATTTCCGATCGACACACCAGAAACACCATTTGAGCAGTGGAAAGTGGATGTGTTCCAAGTTTTTTTTTTTCTAATCCATAATGGGGTGAGAATGATTCTACACACACTTCCTTCCTTGTCTCCTCAAGTGGAAAGGCTGGCGTGTTCTCTTCAATGTGCTCTGACTCTCATGCACTTTGAATTCATCTGATAGGTCTGCATTCCACACTATACAACCTCTCAAAAATGAAACGCATTAGACATACACTACGTACAGAAAGTTCCATTATGGAGGAAATACCAAATTGTTCCAGGTAGTCAAATTTGCTTACCCTGGAAAAGAGTGTTTTTTTCATGTTTTCATTGAACTACTGTCGGAAATGAGTAGCAGACTCCAATCCATGAAGCTCTCGCCCATCTTTAGCTTTCCTTTGAAATTGACATGATTTCCATCCACAATGTGAATAAATGAGATATTTCAAACTGATGGAAATATTCCTTCTCCTCTCTCCTTCTGTGTCATTGAAATAAAATGGAAAGAACTTTATTAATCCCCACAGGGAAATGTGTGCGAAATAGCAGCTCCAACATTGTAAATAAAAATAGAAAAAAACAATATAAACATTATAGTACACAAAAATAGTCATAACATTGTAAGCACCAACACAAATGATCTCATTTCAAAGGCACCTGTCAATAGCTGGGATAAATGAAGTACGTGAACATTTTGTCTTCCAAACTTATGTGCTGAAAGCAGGAAAAATTAGCAAGCATAAGGATCTGAGAGACTTTGACAAGCTGATGACTGGGTCACAGCATCTCAATTTACCAAATTTGATCTAAGGAAGGACAACTGGTGACCTTGCAGCAGTGTCATGGGCACCCAAGGCTCATTCATGTGTGTACTGGGCAAGGACTAGCCTATTTTTTTTTTTCAGAACACCAAATGCATCACAGCTTGCTGCGTATGGGCCTGCATAACGTCAAATCCATCAGAGGGCCAATGGTGACCCCCTGTCCATCATCGAGAGTACCAAAAGAATCACATTTTCTTTTGCATCATATGGGTAGTGCGTCATAACCCCAGCTCCAGGCCATGAAAACATTTATTTGGAAAGGACAAAATGTGCCAAAATTGAAGATAAGATATTTATTCAACTACAAGATCAATGTTGTAAATGTGATGGGTGGACGTATAGTGTAGTGTGTGTGCAGTGCAAACAAAACAATAAGGGTTCATGCGCTAATGAGGACTATGGAAGAGAGCGAAGGTCTGGAAGCTGAAGGCTTATAACCTGTGGAGCACTAGGCCCATGTGCTCCTAATTTGTAATCAGGTAAGCTCCACCTCCAAGGGAACCGCATATAGATACATTAGCAGAGCACACATACACAAGCAGGTAGGACCGTCACAAATTGGGTGCTTGAGTGTTTTTTTTCCTGCGGGAAAACAAACCACCTGGATGCCCCATGGTAAGAAGCCAAATCAGGGGTGATGCTTTGAGCAATGCTGTGAAGGGAAACCTCGGGTCCTACCATTCATGCGGGCGTTACTTTGTCACATATCATCTACTTTATCATTATTGCGGATCAAGTTCAACCTGTGAGTCAATTTCAATTGAGAAATCCCCCACATCTTACACATAAGAATTCTTAAAATGCAATTAACTTAGAAAATGTGATGCGATTAATTTGTCTATTCTTAAATTAACTAATGACAAAACTCATTAAGTCATTGCACTGTAATATGTCTAACACAGCTGTTGTATACAGATTAGGGCTTCTTAATGTAAAGGAAGCTAAGTTTCCTTATATTTCCTAATTTGGTTCAAAGCTGCTTGTGTAGGATAAACTTTGCAATATTCTTACTGTTATTCTTTTACCTGACAGACTCAAAAATAGGAGGGGTAAAATGAGGAGAAAATGCTGACTGTAATCAAATGCAAATTATACAAACCACCAGTCGGAACAGAGGAAAGAATTTACTCCCCCAAAAATGAAAACTGTAAAATGACATTCCCATTCATCCTACTCCAGGGATAAGACACTTTAGTGTTGCTTTGAAGTTTAGTGGATCACATTCCCAGAGCTACTCTGCAAAGAGGAAGAAATGTCATTTAAATATACTGTGGCATTAAATTCACCAAAATAAATATTTGTCAAGATGCTAATCTACTCATTGTGTCACTTGTGCAGGATAGGTCAATAAAACATAGAACAAGGAAAATCAGTGTGTCTGACACTTTCTCAAAAGAACATGAGAAAAGTCAAAGTGCATCTTACCCTCTCTGGGAGCAGCAGGATCCCATGCTGACCACATCTGGACAAAAAAGAAGGGAGTCCAGCAAATAATGTAGGCCAGGACCACAACAAATGTCATCTTGACTGTGCGGATCTTTGCTTTGGAGATGAGCCTGACGCTGCTCACACGAGAGAGGGGATGAGCGCCTTTGGAGGGATTTGTAGCCAGAGACACCAAGTGCTCCGTTTTGGTTTTTACATTGAAATTCTGCCATATTTTGAAATAGATCAAGCCGTAGCAGACGCTTAAAATGGCTACAGGGAGAATGTAAATGCTGAGACTCATCCATGTGATGTATGTTTTGGCTCCCCACGGCTGCACAAAGTCCCCCCAGCAGTCATAGACGCCGTTCCCGACCTCCCTCAGAGAGAAGATGTAAACTTGAGGAGAGCTGAATATCAGGCTGAGCATCCAGGAGGCGATCACGCAGCACCGATCTTTTCCCTTGTGTACTGAGCGAAGAGGCTGGCAGATCGCCAAGCACCTGTCGATGGACATTAGGACCAACATGTAGGTGGACGCGAACATACCCACGACCTGCAGGTATTTGACAAGTCTGCACAGACAATCGGGCCCGTAGAAGCGAAACGTGATGTCCCAAATAAGTTGTGGTAGTACCTGGAAGACAGCAACAACAAGATCTGCGAAGCTCAAGTGCTTCATGAAGTAATACATCCGAGAGTGGCTGTGCTTGCTGGTGCGGATAGCCCACAGGACACACAGGTTGCCAGTCAGGGCGAGCAGCAGAACCACCACCAGGACGGTGACTTCCACCTTAGCTACAGCTTCGTTTCGCTTCAAAGGGTTCACCGTGGTGTTCCCTAGATGGGTGTCGTTTCCCAGACTTTTGTTACTCCAAGAAACGTTTTGTGCCCAACTGCCGTGCTGGTGTAAAAGCTCCTCCATCGTGCGTAAAAGCGCCACTTTTACGCAGGCTTCGGTCGCATCACCATACGCATGCTAGAGTGTTTTCTGCTGTCTGAGTCTGATTAAGGTGGTTTAGTGAGGTACCATCAGGTTAAATCACCGCTTAAAAGTCAGTCTGTCCTCCCTAAACAGAATGTAGGCATCACTAATTTAACGAGATGCAGGGTTACTCTGGTACCTCACAGCTCCGCAGTTCTCGTTTGTCCCTCCAGTTTGATGTCTACTTTGCTGAGGCTCCTTGGGTTATCCAAGCAATCTCAGAACTCCCTCCCCACATCTTATTTTGATTTAAAAGATGTGGTCTGGGTTGAGCTAACTGCACTTTATAGCTCTTCTGCTCCCCTCCCTCTTCTTGTCCTGTACCTAGATTATATGTTGACCCTGAAGTCAAACAGTCTGTCAATCCAAGACCAGGGTGATGAAATATGGCACTTATTGGCCCCGCCTTCAGCAACCATAGTATATGAAGAGATTTGTACACGAAATGAGGAAAATTCCACCCAGATCCTACAGGCATTAAGAGAGACTGATTTTTCCACGGAAAGCCACTTAATGTGGAAAAAGATGCTATCTGGAGCTGACTTTGGTTGAATGCCATTACATTTAAGACCTATGGTATGTTGGAGATACCCAATGAGAGATGCAAACGGAATTATAATTAAGTCTGCTAAAGTCATGGGTTCATAGACCTGAACAATTGCAATATTTGGGTCCAGACATAACGATACTAAACAGATGTCTACAATAACAACCTGCTTTGCTGGATACAAGTGTATATATATATGTGTATATATATATATATGTGTGTATATATATGTGTGTATATATATATATATGTGTGTATATATATATATATATATATATATATATATATATATATATTTTGGGAGAGTAAGGATCTTTAGTATCTCTTAGCCACAAAGAGGCTGGTTGTATTTCTTCAATGAAAAATTACTTATTGTCTCAACCACAGCATGAACTTGTGATCATCGTGTGAATGATATGAAGATGTTTTTTCAATTGGCTTTATTGACACACCAGTTGATCACTGGCAAGTGCTGCATTGTCAATCTATTGTTCAGCTGACCAGCCATCATGAAAAATGTGCAGTTGAATGGGTGCAAGATACAATCTGAGCGGACAAATTGAGAGAAAAAGGGATCTTTCTGTAGTCCACATAATCACGTGACATATAGTAAGCTCATCACAAAAGAAAAATTGCGGAAAAAGATTAAATGAGATGTGAATAATCAAGATATGTGGTTGGTTAAAAGGTTGTTTGCAGCGTTCATGTATCTATGGCTGAGGTGAACACCCTGAAATTCCATTTGATCCTATACTATGAAATTGGCTATTCAAGGATGGTCCTGGTTAAAGACTTTGAGTACTTGATTGACTAAGTTTTGAATGACTGCACAAAAGGAATCACTGAAAAGTGCATACATATTTAATCTCTTTTCATTAAGTTGAACATAAACGTGACTTTTATTTCAATACATTTCTTAAACATATAACACTTTTTTTCCGCTTATTAGGAAATGATAAACGGAAGAAAGGAAGTTCCCAAAGTGACATTGAGACGCAACAAAAGAAACTACAGTAAATGTAGATGCCCACTACTTAAATGGGGATATGGGCCATACACTGGAGCACAGATACATCTTTCTTTAGAGGAAAGGTTTGACATGTACAAAGACCAGACAGCATGGTAGCTATTGGTCTCATGACAGCTAACAATTCACTCAATTTGCAACCGGCCTCCCACACCACAAAGCCAGGAGAGTAGAAAGGGAATTTCTGACATGCTGAAACGTATTTCAGGACATGTGCCAGATTGATGATGTGCATTCTTTCTTTGAATCCATACAAGAGAGAGTGAGCTGCCACAAATGTTCTCGATAAGTTCTGGTTGATAAAGCTGTCAGACAGGGTCAACTATCCAATATTTCATTAAAACAAGCCAAGGAGCCAAGATGGTGTCCTGCTTAAATTTCCATTTTTTTTTTTACCTTTTAACCCTAACCCTAACATTCTTTTAAGTCTGAAGAATTCTTATTTAATATTAATGTGATGGAATAAGTGACAATCAAAAGTAACTTTGAAATTATACCGCTGGGTTATTCAGAGTTTATGAGAACTAATCAAGAGGGTGCGGTTTGATCAGATTTGATTGACAGTGACCTACAGGCAACCCCACAACTTTCACCTAATTTTAATGATTTCATTGAGTTCCAGTAAAACAGAAGAAAAATCTCATATTGCACAAAATAACACCAAAATTAATCTAACTTTGGCATTGGTCTAATTTGTTCATTTAAGATCCTGTCACTCAAATGAAGAAGCTGGGTAAGAGGTTTTCATCACAGTGAAACTATCAAACAATGTATGATCGAAAACAGAACTGCATGCTCCAAGAGCTTCCTTTGTTTCCCCCTAAAGGCAGCTAAAAGTCTTTGTCATGGTTTAATGTTTACACTCCATGCAATATACCAGGTGTCAGACATAAGGTACTAGAACTTTACACCATGGCCTCATCCATTACTGTTTGATTTTCAAAAACTGTAAAATAAATATGCCCAATTGCTTTAGATCAAACCGCTGAAGATTAACATGACCTGGATGAATAAAGAATCCACAAAGCATGCGTACTTTGTGGAGCTTTAATGCACATAAAACAGCAATTGGATAGATCCAAAACTGTTGGCTTCCTGCCCTGTTTTGTACAAATTCAAATAAAAATAGAAATAGAAATAGAAAATGTCAGGTCATCGGTCTGTGAGGTGAAGCTGACGCGCAACCGGGTCATGTAACAAGATAATGACCCCAAGCAAAAGAGTAAAGCCACATCTGAATGGAAAAGAATAAATCAAATCACAGATTTGGACTTGCTGCATTGAAAGCTGGACGTAAAGGCATTGAGATGCTGGAGTCAGACCCATGATCATAAACTTGCAATGTGGCTGTATTGAAGCAGTTTTATGAAAAAGAGTGGGCCAAGAGTTCAGTTAAGTGCTGTGAGAGAATGATCTCCAGCTATTGGAAGCATTTTGTTCAATGGCACAACCAGCTGATTGATAATATAATGATTATATAATGATTAGATAAATCTGAATTTATTATGAGAAAAATATTAAAACATTCATGCTGCTTTTTTTAAATAAGATTCTATTATATAAAATATATTTCTTCAGCATTCTGTTTGAAGACGTCAAACAGTTTAAATGTGATACACAAAGATAGAATAAATCAGGAGTGGGCATAGTGCTCTTTCACAGCAAACTGAACATGAGATTGATAAGATGAGAAGTGAATGGTAAACTTAGAATATCTTTTCCTTCTAAAGATGAGAATCAGAACTGAACAGAAGTGTGTGGGCATGATCTCCTACAAAGGTCAACATTTTCCCGCAAAGAGCAGGCCTTCCATAGATCATTGGGGATTTCTGAGGGGATGTTTATGGTTTTATATGCATCCATTTCTGATTGTTAGCTTACCAGACAAGTGTTCCGCTGTATTCTCTGTTTGTCCCATTTCTTACACATGATACAGTCTGACAAAGATTATATGACAAAATTTGAGTCTGAACAGGACAGCACAGGCAGCCATTATGCTTTCCACAGAGAGATGAAGGTGGCATCTCGAGAGGAATATTGTTTCACTGTATGTATGCAAGGGCTCAGGATTTTTGCCAGACTGGAGAAATCCCTTTAGCTTCACTTTTATTAAAGAAAATAATATATAAAATGTTAAGTTTTGCTGTAAAAGTCTGCAGAACGTGCATAACTGAACACTTCTTCAGACTTTCAGACTCAAAGATACAAAAAATATTAATGAACTCAAATCAGACAAATGCACAATGTATGAAACAAAATCGTCTTTAAAATCATCATCGTTATTAACAAACAAACAAATAAATATCTATACACCAACAAATAAGAGAAGAGCCCTATTGTATGGGTAAACGGCAACTATTCTAACCACAAATCTGTTTTCTTGATACCCCTTTTAACCCTTTAATGGCATTGCCCTTGAAAAAGAACAATGTACAAATATTTTTTCATTTTTGTTAAGTCACATTTTTTAATTCATAAATAGTGACTCAGAATGTGCTCAACCAAACAGTTGAACGGGGCTTGTAGCCTGTTGGTTGAAAACTACTACTAACTAAGGAATTTAATAATCAAATTAAATTCAGGTTTATGAAATCCCCCTTTAATGTCCATAAATATATTTAATATTAGTATGCTATTTCTAATTCAAATTCAGACGTCAACTTGCCGTTAATAGTTTTGGTCAGGGTGGCAGCACTCAGTAAAGGGTGGCAGTTTTCATATCATCCACTCAAAATGGATGGTGGTAGGACCGGTTAATTAACTTAACTTAAGACTTGTTTCTAATGGAGGTAAAAGATGGTCAGCCGCCAAGTGTCTCTTTCAGCTGACCTCTCTCTGAGTGTGAGTCTGGTCCACTCTGTCAGAAGCTGCTGCTGCTGGACTTTGAGCTGGTGGTAGATGGCTGGAGGAACCATGGCATCTTCTTCATCTGAGAGAGATAGATGATGGTAGGTATGATGTGAAAAAGTAATTAATTTGCCTAAAATGATTCAACATGTTGCTAGTAGTATAATTGAATAATGTACTCCATTTTGACACACAGGTCTTCATCCAGTGCGTTGATCATTTAAAGAGAGGTGGATAAATGTTAGACCTGTGGACTCATCAGTACACTTCAGGTGAAAGAACTACTTATATCCATACAAGTCCAACACCCATGTCTTTGAAAAGGTCACATTACACACACCCAACTCAAAAGATTTACGTGATCAGGAAGAATATATATAAAATTTCCAAAGACCAAATATGTAACAAGTTTATATCAAATCAGGTAAAGCAGATTATTGGACAAAAATGTAATCTGGAACTACTCAGGCAATCTTACATCGGTTATTATGGAGCGATACGTGACTGCTTTATCACAAAAGGAGCATGCCTGGGCTAAGTACTAGTGTGAAACTCTTATCTGTACACCATTCCTCTTGACGCTCCGAGTCCGTTGTCTCCACAGGGGAGAAGCCCTCAGCTGCAGCCAGAGTGAGTGGGCCAGAGAAGACCTTCAGGTAACTTCAGCCCTCTTTCTCTTCTTATTGAACATCTAACCAAAACACAGGACACTATCAAGAAATATTAATAGTACAAACCAACACTTTTGGTAAGGTTCATTGTTAGCGAATCAAGGGAGAGGATACGATGTGATCCCAAGGTTTAACTAAGTTTTAGCTGATTCTTAGAAGAAGAAGAAGAAGAAGAAGAAGTAGAAATCCTTTATCGATCACGTACAGTCATACACAGTACAACATAGTGAAATTATTCCTCTGCATTTGACCCGTCCCTGAGGGAGCAGGGATTGGTCCCATATCACAGATCTAACAGTGTGCCTCATTCATTCATTAAATGTTTGCATAAATACTGAGTGATGCTAGCTGTCTCTGAGCGATCGCTTTCATTACATGCTAGATTACTGGCCTGCACTCTACTGTTTCTAACGTTTGTCACTGGTATTTGCCGTTATGAAATAACCTGCTGAAAATGCCAGATTAGTGTTTACTGCTATTACGTATTTATTGTTATGAACCTCATCATTGATTTTACTTTGTGTGTGATCAGTCATTTAGAAAACCTTACCTCATATGAAATGAGCCCTGCAGAGCCGAGAACTCCGGATGGTTTCATCAATCCAATCCATCCTCGCTTTGAAAGAAAGAAAGAAAGAAAGAAATGTAAGTGTCTGTACATTTACATTTACATTTATACTTTGCCCGTTTAAACCTTTATCATTTCCAAAGCTGTTGAGTGACTTTTTGGCAAACTGAAGTTGTTTTATTTCCTTGTTTGCCCGAGTTCACTCCAACATTTTTCTTTAATAATAAAAATAATTGTGTTCATGTTACCCTTTCTTTCAATTTTTTTTTACAATAAACCGCTGTAGGAACCTCAGTTATTTTGTCCCATCTGGGAACTAAATTCCCGGGTCACAAAATGTTTGAGATTGTACCTTCAGTGAGAAGGTTGGGTCCAAAAGTCTTTCTAATCTTTCTGAAGACAAACCAAACAAAAAGATCACCCAGAGATCTCAAACCTTGGCTAAGGAGCAACAGGGCCAGAGGTAGACATGGTGACCAGAATGAATTAGATCACTCGATTTAGGAAAATGTCAGGCAGATTCGCCTATTAATTTCGGAGTTATTGTCCGACTGAGCCCCCTGCTGAGTCCGACACTCATTCATGCAGGTATTTGTCAACTCTGTGCATCATTACCTCATCGGTGTGTTCTAATCTCAGGTTACCACATTGTGATGGTGGTTTGACTGAATGACGTAAGTAGAGGCATCTTGCTGTGGGAATGACTGTCAAGCTGAGCGTCTCTTCAATAAGCATAGCAAACCGTTATGTTGGTACAGCTGCCCCATGGTTTCCGTAGACTCAGGCAGCTATAAACCAGCAGTCACTCTCTTGTTCCTAACCTGAAGCATGTGTGTGGTGGTGCAAGGGTCAGAAATCACATGAAGAGCTGAATCATGTTGGCATCACGAACACAACGTTTGTGTGAAGGCTGCCAAACTAACCAAACAATGTCTCTTAAAGACAGTATTTTTTCATCCCAAATGTGTCTGCTGTGCGTACGGCATGTTTAAGGATTGCTATACATGTGTTAAGATTTTACTATGAATCATGTTTTTCTCATTTTAGGATATACCTGTGGATCATTTAGTAGAAGAACTTTGGTCAAGAGCGGCTCAGAGTTTCTATAATGTTTGCTCAATACCTGAAACAACAAAAGTGTTCAACACAAAATAATTTAACATATTAAATAAAAAACTTGCAACTCTAATTACATCCAATTTCTGTGGTGGAAGTGTTTACACCGAATAGGGAAGGACCCCGTAGGCAACTAACATGGATAGGGTAACTTTTATTGTTGTTGTTATTTAGACCTATGTCCGGGTTAAAACACGGACGTGGAAACATTGAGGTAATCAGACTACATTTAACTATAAGATTGAAAAGGTATAATCAACAGAAGGAGAAAAGAGAACTGTTTGAGATGTCAATCATGTAGATCCACCCCTCAGGTTGTACTAGTTTTTACAAGTGCGTAGGGTCTTTTAAGGGGCTTCAATGTGTTATCGTTTATCATCCAGCACCTATAAATTTTTCCCTATGGAGAAATTCCTGGTCTTTCTTTTGTAGCAGATTTTATTACTTTTTTATCACATTACCATAATAATTCTCTTGATACTTTTATTAACTGTTATCTGGAGAAATTCCTGGTCTTTCCTTTGTAGCAAATTTTAATTACTTTTTATGAAATTACCATAATAATTATTTAGATATTTTTATTGACTGTTATTTTGACTCTGTACAGAGATCTTGTATCTATCTCTGTCCACGTGTTTCAGACCATCCAGTGCTTCATTTTTTGTATTTAATCTCATTTGGTTTTTACAGCTTTCAATTCAGTCTTGCATTAATTTGGAATTAAGGCTTTGGGTTTGCTGTTCTTCTATTACCTTCTGACTTTCTTGTATTTGCCTTTTCTGTCGAATTACTTTGATATCATTCTTCTTGTTTTTCTTCTTCATTTTTTTATATCTATGCTTCGGCAATGGCAGGACTTGGTTCAGATAAGAATAAGGGAACGATCATTTTTAACGCAGGTAATCGAAATAGAGCATAAATGGAACACACACATTTTATTTTTACAGAGCTATTACAAAAATGTAATTTTATGCATATCAAGGATTTAGGAGCCTCAAAAAGTTCTTTGTTTCTTAGCCAACAGTTTCAACAATTCCTTCAGCATGTGGACCCAATTTGAGGTAACAGGGATAAAAGCCAAGTCCACAGAGAATCTGTGGCCTCTGGCCAGTGGCAAACTTCAGAACCTAAAATACTACTCCTATACGACAAGCATCCAAACACAGAATCCATATTCTACCTGCTGGTGTTGAACCCTTTTTTGCGTATGCTTTTATTTTCAGCTCAAATTTATGGTAGATGAATTCAAAGTTTAATGGTTAATTTTACTAAATATCAGTGGAAAATAGCTTTTCACATGGGATCTAGATCGTCATTGAAAGTTTCCTTGGCCATCTAACCTTTATTGTAGATGCTTCTCCAAATCATCATCATTTAATCATTCCAGGTAAATTTGACTTGACATGGGATTAACCGCCTTTTGAGGGAATTCACCTCATGGCTGAGCCCTGCCAAAAAGAGTTGGAGTGAAATTGAGTTGGCCACCGATTGATTTTATTACCTCATGTAAGACACTTGCCTGTACCTGTTTTGGATTATTTATATTTTTTTGGTTTTAATCATATTATATTCTTCTTTCGGCTGTTCCCTTTGGGGGTCACCTCAGCTCATTAACTGTTTCCATCTTGCCCTGTCATCTGCATCTTCCTATGTTACAACAACCAACTGCATGCCCTCTCTTACCGCACCCAGAAACCCCATCTTTGGGCTTCCTTTTTTTTTCCTTTTTTCCGGCATTCTTCCACCAATAAATCCACTATCCCTCTTTTTCACATGTCCAAACCATATCAATCCGACATTTCTAATTTTTTTCTCAACAACATCAAACCTTGGCTGTCTCTCTGATGAGCTCGTTTCTAATCCTGTCCAACCTTGTCACTCCCAGAGAAGATCTTAACATCTTCTAGTTTGCGACCTCCAGCTCTGCTTCTTGTATTTTGGTCAGAGCCTGCTTTTCTAAACCATACAGACGGTCAAAGGTCTGTCCTGTAAACCTTTCCCTTCACTCTTGCTAGCTCTCCTCTTTCACAGATAACTCCGAACACTCTTCTTCACCCTTCTACTCCCCCTGCCTGCACTCGTTTCTTCACCTCATTTCAACACTCCCCATTGCTCTGAACAGTTGACCCCAAGTGCCTAAACTCCTGCACCTTCTTCACCTCTAATCTTTGCATCCTTGGCCATCATTAGCCTGATTAGTGCCCTAAGCGGAATTAAGTTGTGGATAAATATATGTTAAATATGTGTTTTATTAAAAAAAAAACTTCAACCTGAATTAAAAAATAGATAAATAAATAGCATACCAATGATACTAATAGCCATTCCTTCAAAATAAATAACTTACTTCTATTTAAGTTTCTTCAACTTCAATGAATATATTTTGGTAACTAAAAGCAATTAAATAACAATTTCAGAAATACTAAATTTATTTAATATATAAGTATAAAAATATATGTAATTCAGCTGTGTTTGTTTTTTTCCTTTATAATAATTATATGTTTTTATATATTTTGTTGAATATATATATAACAAAAATGTTTTATTATCCTAACAAAAATGATCAACCAAAAAATATAACAATAAGATAATATCCATAATAATATGATTATTATTTTTATTGTTGAGTGTACTCTCAACAATTCTCTGAAAATGTTATAAGTTATATTATATGACTGTTATCAATTAAATCTATCAACTGATTTCAAAATAAACAATATAATTGTTTTTTACCAAACATCTGAACCCAAGACAAATGTATTCATACAACTCCCTTGACATCCGGAAAACTCGCACGTAATATCTGTAATGCTCTTTCTTGACATGAAACCATACTGCTGCTCACACATTCCCACATCTTTTCTTGATGTAGCTCTAATATTGAAAATTAGTACTTATTTAAGCTGGTTCTAAACATTTTCGCTTGATCTCAGGCTAATGGGTATTGAGGACGTTTTGTCAAAAGTTCATACTTCAGTTGTCATCAAAGGATATTCCTACATTGTATTTGATCCTATCTCTATCAATGGACAGCCATAGCAAACAAAGAAAAATATTCAAAATAAAGTAGAGATTTGCACATTCTTGTATTATCACTTGCCATTAATCAGCACTAGAGAAAGCCTGTCATATATAAGTGCCCATGCTCTGGACCAAGCTCTGACACATCATTTAAACAGATATGGTTGCATTGGTACAATGCTATCAGTATGATGGTATGGGAAAGGTGAAAGGTCAAACAGAGTCTACTTTGTAACTATTAAATTAAACCAGATGGGGTTAATCCAGGCTGAAGGGCGAATAGGCCAGAAGTGTGACCCTCCTCTGTAAAATGAGGGAATGTCCTATTATGCAACCAACATGAAGAAGGTTTGTACATTGCATGGGACATGGCCTAAAGCTGCTGACGCAAAGACACCGTGAGGAATCAATGATAAATCTCCAAATAAAACTGTATCCAATTGAATCGAATATGTTTTGAATTATTTCAGCAGTTTTGGATGAATTTGTCCTACTTAATATAGGATAACAGCAAATTATTTATGTCCAAGTTCATCATAATTCATCCAGTAGCTGCTGGCAATGACATACCATGATGAAAATAGACCTCAAATATTGCCTAGTTAGTTGCCCGTGGTGGCATTATGCCTAAAAACAATGCTGGCATAAACATAACATCATTGAGGGAGATGGAAGAAAGGGTGAAAAGAAATACAAAGGGCACTAGCTGCATGACAATTACATTGGTAGACAGGCTTTAAGACTTTTCTTTGACTAAATTTCACACATGATTGTCAATCGTATGGGTGTCATGGAAGTAATTTCCATTTAATATTGAAATCACGTTCACTATGATTCCCTTCATTATGGAATTGATGTTTTTTCATCAGTAAAGCTAGATGTATATTAATTTACAGTGATAGTATTTTGTTCAAATGTGGCACAAACATGAGCTTTGAATGAAAAAATGATTAAATAACGACAATATGTAACAGATCAAAATAACTGTGACATTGACTTAATGAGTTGGGTTTAATTGGTGCCCAACTGTACGGATTGTATACAAAATAGTTTGTCAAACATCCAGATTTAGAATTTTTTGCTTCCTTGTATTGGTATCTGAGGCTTTGGATCTCTAACAGCCTGGATATATTATATTGGTCTTGACAACTTGTACGTGGATATGGATTGCTCTGAGTGATGTGGCTGTAAGAGCAGTCGGTATTCATTAGCTCATTACTTTGATTATCAGATATTATGAGGAGTAATGTTCTATTTCAGTCTGGAGTTATGTCATTCAACAAACCTCTGGATTCGATAACTTTAATTCACTAATTCATATAAAATATGATTAACCATATTATTGACCCCATTTCAACACACCAGCACTGAAAAAGCATTTTTTCTTCTGCCTGCCTTCTGCCTTAAAGCTTTCTTGGCTTCAGTCTGACTTTACCTTGTCATAGGATATTCATAGATGTTTTCCTCAGAGTCCGATAAAGGGAGGAATGTATGTTGATTGACTCACAGCGATAAATCACTGTTGTAATCGGGTTGTGGTGGGTTGATAAGCAAAGGTTTTCAACTGTCTGCAGCCTTTTCTTTTTTTTTTATGTATGAAAAAAATATGTATTTTCCATCTTTACTTGAATAAATGGATTATGACTTGTACATAATTGTGGCGCATAGGTGTCAGGAAATGTTTACATTGAAATAAAGTTTTGACTCTGAACAAGGTTAGTGTACAAAACCTGATTTTCCATTGACACAAAAACCTAAACAAATGTTAATCAGCCAGTGTGTTAACTTTAATACAACCTCAATACACTCTGACAGTAAGACAGGAGATTACATCAAGATCTCGCCTCATATCAGTGAGAAGAATTTAAAGGGCTTAAAAATAAATTC
Source organism: Lophius americanus (assembly GCA_037951165.1). Classification (NCBI taxonomy): domain Eukaryota; kingdom Metazoa; phylum Chordata; class Actinopteri; order Lophiiformes; family Lophiidae; genus Lophius; species Lophius americanus. Next base: position 8,354,014 of record JBBDHG010000021.1, read on the forward strand.
CTGGGGGATTTCAGACATTCTCTTCAATGTTTTGGGCTGATTGAATTTAAACAAGAAAATTAAATTTAAAGCTCACTTTATAGGGGAGAATTGATTATCTTTGGTGAAATCTCTGGGCCTGTCACATATGGTGTTCATTAACCTTCCCCCTCTCCTTCACAGAGGCTGCTTCACATGTTTCTTATCCAACCTGGAAAGATGTATCCAGTTCAAATACATAGTTTGACTGCATCCAAGGACGAGTTCAACATTTTGGGAAATATGTTCATGTTTTTTGCTTCAAGAATCATATAAGAAGATGAAAACACATTCAATTTAAATCTAGGGCCAGCAAATCATTTGGGCATGCAGCATAAACTCTACAATTAAGCTTTTTAGAGATTAAACAACAATTTGCAAAATTAGTGAACTTTACTTAATGAACAAAAAGTAATCTAGATCACATTAGAAATAAGAAATTCCTTTTGGACATCCGTAAACCATAAGAACCCAGACCCATCTCTCCTTTAATGAAAAATCAAGGGGAATGTGAAATGGACCACATTGAACACATTTTTAAAAATGATTTATTATTATTAATAATTATTTATTAGGTATTTAAATAGTGCCTCTTGCCCATGATCTGTAATGCTACATCTGGCTTTGATAGTGATGTTTTTTCCTCATCTTAAAATAAATCAGCATGGCAGTGTTGTTTTAAACTTAGGAACACAGATTTCCTTGGTTTTCATTTGCAATTGCACAATATGTATCAAAATTGTAACTTTGTTGATGAAGTGGTCAACTTCAAAATATAACAATATTAATATCAAGCTGTTATGTTTTGTTTTTTTTAAATCAAATTTTTCAAAATATGTTAACATAACCGGTTAACATTCTTTATTGCAATTCAATAATGACTAGAACTCTTTAAATCCCTAAAGGAGTCTTCTGTTTCAGACAGCAATTTCTGCCTCTTTTGATTCAGTCCAGTCTAACTGACCACAGATCATACGCTCTATCATCTAAATGTACTGTCTGAACAACGGTAAGACAATATTTGGCTCTAATAATACAGTAAATATAATAAAAGCTAAAATCAGTTTTAGCTTTTACCAGAGAACAACAGGCATATTTTCTGACATGCTTTTTCCAAATCAAAGGCATGTTTGTTGTGTTGTATACGTCTGCATCGGCAGCTGGCATGGACAAACTTTTTTTCCTCATCATCTCTTGTTTTCAATATCTGCCTGTAACTTATCACTGCATCAAGAGAGGAAATGAAAGTTAGTCACAGGCTATGTTTATAGAATGAAGTAAGAGTGCAGCACAAACAAAACTACAGCTTACATACTGACCGAGAAGATTTCAGTTTATTACGATTGTCTTCTAAGTCAGTTATTCCCAAAGACCCGGTCCTGACCCACTCTTGGATAAAAGAATATTTTATTTGGTTTGCCAAATTAATTTGTTGAATTCTAACATAGTAGAATAAATGTGCGGTACCACTTCGAGTCACATGAGGACTCTATAGATACGTTGCTGCTATACACGTTGCGGTTTCTGTAGCCCTTTTAGATAGAAGGGCATGAAACTAGCGTTTTGCCGTATTTATAAATTTAGCAATTCTTTTTAAATCTTCATCTAACCTAATGAAACCAAGTCAGTGGAATTAGTTTCCCCTTCTTTGTATTGATGTAGAAATGCATATTTGGTATGGATTATGTTTGGTCCCTATTACTCAAGCGATTAAAGTTATTTGTATTATAACCACGTTACACTTAAAGTCGAATACTTGAGTGAAAATTCTATTTCTCCAGTACAATGAAAAAGTTTCTACAAAAGTAATAGGCTCTTTATTATCATATGATATCAAAACACTGTAGTCACATGAGGAGGAGAATGGAAAATATTGATATGCTAATCTGGACAGTTTTTTTTTTCACATTTATTCAGCAGTCAGCTGTTTGATAATGGACCCCTAAAAAACAAACATGAGTTTAGTCAATTGAAATCCTTAAGGTGAGTTACACATTACGCACAGAATCACACAGAGGCCTGCGGGTAAACCTTTCTCATTATATCTTGTTATAACAAGCAGTGCACAATCTAATTTCAGTTTGAAAGTTTTTATTTTGATTCCCAAGTTAGTAGTTAGAGGAGTATTTCTCCAGGAAGTCACAAGCAGCAAATCACATGAGAGAAAAAGAAATGAGAAATTCCAAACAGGCCCATTTTAAAAGGACACAGCAACAGTAAAAATAAAAAAAAACATGAAATAAATGTATCGCAGACCGAAAGCAAACAGTTACTGCCTTTAGGCTCAGTTGGTCATAAAACAACAATAAATCAAAGACTAACTATAACCACGCCCTGTAATATGTCAACACCTGCAACGAGATAAACGACAGATCCACTTAATCAACCTGGTTGTGTTGAAAGGTGGTTTACGACCGATCTGTATTTTATTACTAATAAGTGCAGATGTTGATTTATGGCACATGTTTGCATTAGATCTAGTATAATTTGCTGTCATTGGATATTGACATCCGAACAAATTAGCTATGAAATTATTTGCCAAAGGGAGTAAGATGTTTTGTAGCGGAGTCAACTAAAGCACAACACATGAAAAAGGCATAATTTATAAAAAGAAACATATGGAATAGGATGTTGCCTTTTAAAAGTAGTTTAATTTAGTTATTGACTCCTGCTTTAACCGAGGCTTATCTTTTATTATATTATTTGTTGTCTAAATAACTAATGGATACAAAATGCTCTGTATTGGGTCCAACAAATAGCCTCAGCCGGCAGCTGCAAAACCAGCAGCAATCAGGGTCACAACATAATAATGGAGAGCAACTGGAAATTGCAAACAGGTTGGACTGGAAACTGCAAACACTCTTTGCAAACGCTCTTTCTAAATGTGTTAAACACATATACAATGGGGTTTTTATTTCCTGACCTTAGTTGAAGCACCTGAAAACAAAAACAATCATTGTTTTTACCTTGGAGGACAAAATATTTGCTGTTTTAACCCATTAGCTGTCATGTTGTCATGTTCAAACTAATGTGTCTGGGTTATGCAATATCTGAGATATTTTATATCAGGACTAGAAAAAGCACTCAGAGAGCACAAACTTCTGCCAAGGCACAAAAGTACCCTAGGTTTAGGAAAAATTCATGCCGATTTCTCGATGAATGTCTGAGTTAATGTCAGCCTCTAAATCTACAGACAACTACTAACTACTAACTCTAACAAACTTACGGAGTACCTCTCAAATACTCTGTAGACGGTCGCTCCACCTCCAAAGGAAGGATCAACGGCATCAATAATGGACTGAGCCACCAGTCTCAACCCCAAAGGAACATCCAAGGAATCAAATGAACAACGGCAGTAGTAGGTCACTAATCCAAATGGCTTATTACTTTATTTTAATTTATTGCAAATGCTGCAAACGTGTAATGTCAACAAAATGTAAGCTCTAGGATATTCCAAACCCTACCTCTGGGTAAAACGTCATGCAAATCTGTCCTGTTTTCGGTTAACCTTGCTCACAAACAATCAAACAAACAAACAAATGCACGATAGTGAAACTTTAACCTCCTTAGTGGAGGTAACAATGGGTAAGCTTAAACATTTTGTATTTAATCATTTCTGTCAAAGATCTCGAAGTAAAGGTCGTCTTTGATTTAGACTAACTCTCTCAGCCAACCTGACATCCTACTATAAAAAAGTCACCGGATATTTTTAGAGCCTGTCTCTTGCCCACATATCCCTGCAGAATGGTGGTAATTTCTTTAAGTAAACAAATGCAATCAGAGTTTCCAGTTCTGCCTCATGAGACCTGAGTAAACAATATGAACAGTATACACTACCCCCAAATATCTCCCTAAGAAAATAGAGAATACATGTCAATAGACAAACAATCATGAAAAACCACAATTATGAGAACTAAAGTGACAAATATTTCTTCACACATAAACTAATAACCACATTGAATAACATTAGATGAAAAGAGAGTATTTTTTCTGCTGGTCAAGCAGCAGAATAAGACAGTAGATATTATATGTACTATAAGAATGATCACACTAATGCTAGAAAGCAAAAATAACCTAGTGGCATGTGCATCAGAGCATCAAATATATGTTCAAGTGATCACAATGTGTTGAACTTTATCCAGTCACTTCCAGCAACACCATAGCAGGAGCTTTCGATGTTAGATCATAAAAATGATGTCTTCATAAGATCTCCTGAGTGAATCTGGAACGTGTTTGTAGCTGCTGAGACGTTTACATTTTTGGATACGTATGGAGAAGCAGTTCTGGTCACAGACTATAAATATTTACATGCTGTGTAGGACCAACTGCTTGCAAGGATTACTATTGTATTTTAATCAGGTGTAATTCAATGCTTAACATCCTTGTTATTTCTGTTCTCTGTCAAATGGGACCTGACATTATCAGCATTCTTCATCATTACATAAGCCTAGCTGAAGTGAAACATCTGAGCCTATGACTCCAGGTATTGATGTCTCCATATCTACATATGTATCTATGTGTATCTACATGCCTAAGAATCTATGTTTCTGTCTGTCCCTCTATCAGCCTTTTTTAGTATATTTCTGAAAGGGTTTCCGTCTAATCTCTTTCACGTTAAATTTAAGAATACTCATTTTAGATAAAAACATCAATATTATAAACGTTGCAGTTAATAGATTAACAGCCAAGAGTAGGACAAGTCATTGTGTGTTAAATGCTGGTCTTTTTCACATTTGACTAAACTAGGCTGCTAAACCTTTTCATGTTGTGTTTCCCCTTATCTTAGTTTAGTGTGTTTGCATAGTGAAACTGGGAACTCTTTCAATGAATACCTCCCACTATTATGTCATGGAAGCACTCATAGTGAATTATAATGCAGTCATAACTCTTTATGACTACACTCGTATAGCAAACTCTGCTCCCTCTTGCACTTTCACTTCAACAGTCATCAAACATAAGCTTACAGACAAAACTTATATTAATTGTAAGGGATTCTCTAAACCAATGGTAAGTGGAGATGCACCGATTGCAATTTTCTTGGCCAATCACGATCTACGATTTTAATTAAGTCTGATCGGCCGATACCGATTTTGTCTGATTCCCATTTCACTTTTACTTACCTTAAATGCCTTCTACAGTATGTTACAAATGAGACACATGCGAGCAATGATTGTTAGAACAGGAGCTGTGGTTGTAACATGGCTAAAAACAGCATCAAACAATCAATGAATGTTTCACACCCAAGATGTGATCAGATAATGTGTAAAACATAAAGATACTGCTACAGTGTACACGATGTACTTGTTCAAAGATTTTGGCCCTTTCTTGTGGGCAAGCACATTGAATAAATCTGCACAGTCAGCAAATTTGATTATTCCAGATTGTAAGAACGCTACTCAACCCTACTAAGAATATATGGAGTATATGTGGATGACAACTGTCCAACATGCATTTTACAGAGGCCTGGGTTTAATCGCACTGACTCTGGAGGGTCGAAAGTGCAACACCCTATTTTACATGTTTTCAGGATGCTATAGCCATGCATCCTTTTTATTCTTGCAAGCCCTATCGACAAAGAGCAGATATACAAGTTATAAAGTGTCTATTGGATATTTTCATAAAAGTGAATTAGTCAAGCCGGTAAATCTAGGCATGTGATATGATGATAGTGCCCATGCCTTGGTGTTCTTTATGGACCACAACTAGGATGCATAACATCCTACGCAACAACAAAATGAGCTAAATAATGAAGAACAGATTCATGCAGAGAGCCATGTGGATCTGGCTACAAAATATACAAATACAGCTTATATTTTAAAGAAATCCCTATATCTGTTGATGTTAATCATGGATGTTTAGTAGACCAGCTGCACTGATTTATGATACAGAATGGACACTTATTTCAAACTCTGAGTCCCTCAGTAGATTTTCAGAAGTGTGTATAGATGAGTTATGATGAGTTATGAGTCATAAGTTATGAACCATTAAATCATAGCATTTTATTTATAAATGATCATTTCTATGAATTACTTCATAATACACTAAATTTTGTGAAAATGGTTTCTGATTATCTCTGAATAGCAAGTGAAGATTCATCCTTGTGCTGCGGAGATGCTCACAAGCCATTTTCTGTGAGTCCAGTCCAATCCAAGCTGAATTGAATGTATGCCACCCGGTCTGCTCTGAACAATAAATAGCTACTGATGCATGTGAGGAATGGAAGTGCATCATCAATCTTTAATTGTAAATTGTTTATTGCTGTGAGTCCACAGCAGTAATTAGTAATTTGGTATATAATCCCTTTATTACAATGTAATTCCTGTGTCAGATTACAATGTAATCTGATGCAGGAGTCTTTGGTATTCCCTACATAAGGTTTACCCTTTACCCACAAGTTACCACAGAGTTGTTTTCACTCATTTGCGTTTTATTTGTCTGTTTTTTGTTTGTTTGTGGGTAAGATTACAGAAAAACATAGAAGTGCCATTACGTATTCCGCAGCAACTAAAATAACCTAAAATAATAATTAGTTTGTGTTTGGAGTAGTGATGTCACAATGTGGCTATCGCTGCCTATGTTCCTTCGATGTTGCTTTGTGGGTGGAGCTGGGGGCGCAGTGGGCTGAACAGAGATGCTGAAGTGGAAGGCACAGCAGACAAAGGTCTACAGAGTATTTTAGAGATACGGAGAGAGTCTGATTGGAGTTGTTGGTAGATTTACAAGGTGGGAATAACTGAAGACTTTAATAGAGAAATCTGCATACAGTTTTCCATGCTTCTGATGTACCTTGGTGGACAGTTTGCGCCCTCTGAGTGCTTTTTCTCATTTCACACTGTAAACACACACCTTGCGCTCTAAAAGGAGTGGGTCAAATTTCACTGTATTATGTCCAGGGTTTTTGAATGAGATGAGGATAAGTACCTGTGGAAAAGACGTAGGGTAACTTCATTCCATCCTGGGGTTATAAAATAAAGTGAAAACAATTCCCAGATCTAAACCTTACTCTGGATTTACTGCAAAATTCAGAGATCAGCTTTTCTCAATATAAACATTTGAGCGTCATCAACCAAAATGATCAGCAAGATATGTCTTGAAAAGTGCTACATGCTTTGCTACATGCCAAATCCTTTAACAAAGGTTAAACAAAGTCTGGCAAATGTGTAATACATAGAATACATAGAAGTGGTGGAAAAAAGATCTATCTCATAGTGTTGTAGAAAGTGGAAGTAAACCTACTTGATCACTACCCACTCTTTTCCCTGACCCACACTTAATATTTAATGGGTTCTTGCCTGCCATATGCACAACACTCCCACTAAGTTTCATGAATCTGTTGAAACATTTGTGTAATCCTGAAAAAGCAAGACAAACAAACCTTAATAGAACACTATAACCTCTCTGGCCGAGGTAATTGAGCACAGCCGAGAGGTCATGCATGATTGGGATGTGCGATACCACTGACTTTCGTTTCAATCCGATACCAAGTAAAATACAACTTAATATCACCGTTATTGAGCCGATATCCATGTTTTGAATAAAGCATGAGGTGCTCAGAAAGGGATCAGTGGGGTCTGTAGATTTCCCACCTGGCCCTTAAGCGCTATACTCCTGAAATTAAACTGCCATCAAATAACTTTCACTTGCATAAATTTTAATTATGGTAAAATGGTAAATGGACTGTACCTATATAGTGCTCTTCTAATCTGCCCGACCACTCAAAGCACGTTACATTTTGAGTCAGCATTCACCCATTCACACAAACACGCATACAGTGATGATAGAGGCTGCCATGCAAAGCGCCACCTGCTCATCAGGTGTGGTAACCATTCACGCCATCATTCACACACCAATGGAACAGTTATTGGGAGCCACTTGGGTTTCAGTACCTTGCTCCAGGACAAATATATGAGTGTTATGGATAATAAATGAATGAATGAATGACACGCTCATAAAGGACACCGCTGCATTTCGGTTCCATTAGAAGTTCCTTCTCCACAGACATGGATGTCGGTGCTGACAGTCCTGGCTGCCAGTCGTACTTCCCCAATAAGTTTTCATTTATTAGTTTGCAGAAAATAACCGCTTGACAGAGGCTATATTAGAATGGACCGCTTTATGCCTACTGACGTAATTAACTACCCCAACACAACAAATTTGAAATCCGATTGGTTCAAAAATGTCAATTAATTTGATGGAGCAGTGATTCATTTGATCAAGAGAAGTAGTTCCCACTGCTAGATTCTGGTTACAGTGTCATCACTTTCTACCGTGTCCGTAGTGATAACAAAGATACACTTTTCCCACAGATTACTAAGTTTTAATATAGATCTTTTAATATGAAAATTGATTCTCGAAGAGAAAAGTTTGTATCGGAAGCATCGATATTCTGGTATCGCTCCGCACACCACTAATGCCTGATGCCGCATGTAAGAACCAATATGAACTCCAGTAGAGTAGTGCTGGACCGTCGAGTATTAAACATTCCCCATGAATGTATGACGGTTTGGAGCAAATGAAACCTACTATTTTGGGACACCTTTCTCCTATCCGATTTAAACTTTTCCGAACTGCAATGTCGGTCGCCTGTTTATATGAAATGATGATCTTTTGCGACCCAGTGTTTACATGCAACATTTTCTTTCCGATTAAGCGCCTTTTCCGAATCCAGTCGGAGTTAAGCTTTCAATGTAAACCCACCAACTGTTACGTCTGAGAGAGGCTCGGGCCCAATGCTCCCCTACAGATTTTTGGATTTCCGTGATCTACATATATACATTTTAAGACATCTAGAGGGCAAGAATGGTTCAGAAACATACATATTCTGTAGCGCAGTAATGCATGAGAATAAGATTAAATGTTGCAGTGAATGATTCGCACTACAATCTGGAAATATAGAGGAGATAAACATAATCACCAAACATCTGAAAATAAAAGTTGACAATATTTAATTAAGACTTTCGCTCAGTGCATGACAGGAATTATCACTACTCTTTGTGCAACTTGATAGGGTTATTTGGCAGGGATATTTTTGTTTTGTTCAAACTCCAATGCAATGAGTCTACATGTATTTGTACACGTATTTATATTGTTTTACAATAGTGCTTCCAGAAAGATAAATTCAAGCTCACTCAACCAGACTAATTCTAGACACGTTCAGGTTGTCAAGTTTAATGTACGTGCTTGTTATTCTCAAGCAACCAAGTATTCTCACTTTCCCATGGTAATGATCAAAGTCATGACTGTGTTAAAAAGTGTGGTAAACAAATCGCCTACCCATTTTGTCAAAAAATACTTGGCAAGTGCAAACTGGTCAAGTCGATTTCCCGTGCCGCAAAGCTTGTAGCAAGTCAATATCACAATTTATAGCCAAGGGTTTAGTACCAGCTGCTCAGGTGTCAAGCTATTTTTCTCAAGTCCCCTTAAGTAAAGTCAGGAAAGCTGGGCAGACCTACACAGTGGTAGCATTGGTGAATGTCCGAGCAAGACATTTGTAGTGGGATGAAACTGTCCACTGGCTCGCCTCCGGTCCACAGGAAGAGCGGAAGTTAAGCAAACAAACAAGCTCCGACTGGAGTATTCCATAACACTTTTGCATCTCAAATGTGGGAAACAGATCCCACATCTGTTTCTCATAATAAACGGAGACAGATGATATGCATGAAATCGATTCTGGGGAGCTCTCAGCAGTGTAATCTAGTAATAGGGCTCCAAGCTTTTCTTGGGATGTATGAAGAACTATTTGTATCAAATCTCAGTCTGGGCTGCTCCTGGCCTTTTGAATAATAGACCCACTGGACCTTATGCTTGAGGGACAGACATTCCAGATTTATGCTAAACAGATGGAGGCGAGAGAGGGAGTTCTCATCCTTTGAGATAATCCCACTTTAGAAATGTGTCAAGTCTCAGTTTATGTAGTCTGTGCGGTGAAGATATTTTCTGTTGAAACAGAAAACCCCTGACCACATTTTGGCTTCTGAGATAACATTGTGTCCCTGAATAGATGAAAACGGAAGTAACACCTTAAGAGACACTTGACCTTTACTTCAAACTTTAAAGGTGAAATATCCAAACCTAGGGATGTAAATTAAAAAAGGAAAAATCCATCTTTGTTTGTGATAGAGTACCATATCGAAAATGTTTGCCTCAATAAAAATAATCCCAAAATTCCTATTTACAATTGGCAGCATTCACATTGAATGTGTTTTTTGAGGATGCCTGAAAAACTGATCCAATGTGATCTGCTGCTGCTGATCATGACATGTACCTTTCATTCCCAATCTCTCAAAAGATTTTTTGATGGACTCATATTGACATGGCCATAGTATTATGCCCCAATCTAGGAAAGGTCATTCATTAGGCCGTCTAGCCATGTTGAGGGAGGCTCAAATCTAAAGGGTATTCTTCTTTTTATGCTTTAATGTCTTTATTCTCTTTATAGAATATCTGTTCTTGTTATCATCCTTTTTTTGTGTGCATTTAACATCTTTCTGTCATCTTGTCTTTACATTTTTTCCTTTTCTGATTCTACCATCAAAGTTTGTTTGAAAAGTATTTTTTATGTAAAATCCCTTTGCAAACATTTAATTTGATTTAAATAAAATTTCTTATAGTTGAAAAGATAGAAAAGTACATTTAAGATAAATGTGATCTTCAAATGACAAAAGGTTAGACAAAGGGACTTTTTGTCATGATGAAGTAATATGTTTTGCACCTGAGCATAATGTTTGCATCATTTACTCCTGCCTGAAGAGGTTTGAATATGAATCTTTAGTTTATCCAAATGTTGAGCTGTCAGGCTGGATTCTCCTCTAAATTGCATCTTGTACATGTCTGGCTTGAATATAGATAAAGGCTATTGGTTTGATGAAATCCTGCTCTCAGATTCTTCTTGGCTTTTTTCACTTCATACCGCTTTAAATGTATAACGTATTTTTGCTGCCTTGGATGATTGAATCAAAGTTAAACAAACAGTTATGTAACAGATGAAGACTTGGGGTGAACCGACAAGCAGATTTGTCTTAAGGCCGGCCATTTCAGGAAAACCGAGATGAAAAGAAATATGCATTTTTCATACATGGCCATGCAGATAGTTTACCTGCAGAGCACAGACACAGCAACAAGACAGAAATGAATATGAAAATAATTGTATCAGTTATTCTGACCAACCGTCTAATATTGAATACAGATTTAACAAAGAAACTTAAAAAATATACAACATTCGATTCCAGGCCATAGTAACCCATACTCAGTATTTTAAAACATTCAAGACAGAAACTTTTGTTTTGTATAAGGGTTTTACTGAAGACAACCTATATATGTTGTATCTTTCTTTGAATAAATTAAAGATGTGTTCAAAATAAATAGCATTTAATTTGAATTTTGATCAGTTTATTTTTTTCTTCAATGAGGACAATGTTGGCCTAATTCCGACAAGAATGTGACAAACCAGCTACTTTCAAGCTATCCCCCTGAATGAACTCCTCTTGTTAAATCTAAAGTTATGTCAGAAAAGCAGTTTTTCATCAAACCCCTACCAGTAGTGAGTAAAATTTGATAAATAAATATTTTTTTGAGAGAGGTGAGAGAGGTTAATACATCCTTTATTTGTCACATTTAGTCACACAGTGCAACATAGTGAAATTATTCTCTGCATTTAACACATCCCTGAGGAGCAGTGGGCAGCTCCCTTGAATCCACTATCCAACAAGTTTAGATAAAATAGGATCAATGGCTGCAAAGTTATAACGTGAAAACGTTTGAAGATAAGGCTGCCGCTTCCCAAAATTATTCCACTTCTTCCTCACCCTAAGGTCTATGTTGGTATAAAACTTGAAAATAGTCCATGAAATGGCTTTTTAGTGATCGCGTTAAATGAAGGATCTGCGCCAGTGATGCAAATTCCATTAAAAAAAAGCAATATCACATTGTTTAATGCAAGGGTTTAACTTAATTTGATGCAGTTCAGCATACTGGCCATTTTGCCATATATTTATTGTGTATAACAGACCATTTTTTAAAAACCATGAGTGCCCATACAGATAAATATATTTTTTTATACTGTAGATATAAATATTTCAGCTGGCTGAAAGCCTATTTGACTGGAATGTTTAAGGAACATGTAAAATGTTTTTTAGTATAAATAAGATGATTTTTCTGATTTTATCACTGTTTTTCGGACATAACATTTCATTTGAACGGTTCAATCAGGGGGACTATTTACACAATACAGGGGATTGGGGGCTGCTCGGGGATATAGCCTATAGATGTAGTTTTTCATAGGATGGGAAGTGGAATCCTGCAGTTTGTTTAACTAGCTTTCGTTATTCCTTCAGTTTGAACTTTTTGAATTATTGAACACTGAGCGACGTTGGTAGAGCAGTTGACCACTTATCTGAAGGTCAATGGCTCGAGCCCTGGCCACTGCAGTCTACATGTCGAAGTGTCCTGGAGCAAGGTATTGAAACCCACGTTGCTTCCATTGGCTGTTCCATTTGTGTGTAAATGATGGCGTTAATGGTTCCTGCTCCTGATGAGCATGTGGCGCCCTTCATGGCAGCATCTCTCATCACTATCACTGTATGAATGTTTGTGTGAATAGGTGAATGCTGTTTTGTGTTGTAAAAGCACTTTGAGTAGTCAAGAAGACTGGAAAAGCGCTGAGTAAGTACTGTCCATTCACCAATTTGCTGTAGTGAACCATCTCCATATTTTGCTCTGGCAACTTCAGCCCATGTCTTTGAATGCTATTTCATGACAGCACGCACTTCTTTCAATTACACTGATGAAATACAAACATGGAGTTAATCACATTTATGACACTGAGATGACTCCTGGGTATTTACACCACTGACATAGCCAGCTTAAAATGAAGATGTAATTAAAACTGGGCTGGATACTTTTCTTCAATAGAGATTAGATACATGATGAAATACCGTAGCTGTAGTGGATATTTTTACTTGATGCATAGTCAAGAATGGCATTGATTAGGTTGTCACATTTATCTAGCTGGTGCACTGTTAAGAAATGTTGAAATGTACAGAAATTTTCAGAATTGGGTGTTGAGTTCATCTACACAATCTTGAAAAGACACTTAACCTTGACGTTAGAGGACTTTTTTTGTCTTATAATTTGAAATGAAATAATCCACTCTTCTGTGTTTCTCTTAAAGCTTTTCCCACAATGTGTTGTTTTGCAGTTATTTTACCACTATTTGAAAGAATCAAGAAAGGGCAAAAGTGTATTTTGCTTTTGAGATTTTATCTTGGATTGCATGTCGTTGTTGGTTTAGTCACTAGAGAAAATTCCTAGCTGAGGATGACGGTCACTTTCTCCTTAGGGCTGATTGTCCCTTGTGAGAAGATGTGCCACTGATAAAGAGTTGTGGACATAAGGAAGAGTTTAGTATTATTGCTCTTTCCATAAGGATAGAATTCTTTCCATAGGGATGAAAAAAACTTTTGAAAATGTGTTTTCCTGTTTATTTTCCCATAATACCAGATGTGTGTTACATTGTTGCATTACGATGAAAGCTTTCTCTTTAAATCTGTTCATATTATGTCCATTCTTCTAAATAAAATTTTCTTCATTGAAGTAATAGAAACAATAAACTCTTTGTGGTTGTGTTTGTGAATTCCACTTTCAAGATTGGGATGATGGTCACAGATGCACAAGATGTTTTTGAGCTCACTTCATTTCTACCCTCAGAGGAACTGTTGCTTTTATATTTTCCCCCCATGGAGGTTTTGTTTTTCTTTTTTTTGTCTGTATGTGTTTTGCTTTATCAATAATATGACCCAAGATGCAAATACTCGGAACACAGAGTCCGAAGATGTTTAACAAAAATTAACCAAGTAACCAAGATCTCCAATCTAAATAATGTATACAAAAGATAAGATTATTAACTGGGCTGGGATCAGGACAGGCAGGGAGTATCTTCAGTCTGTGATAACAAACTCCCTCACGGAACCAGGCCCAACTCAGAGGTTTGATCTGAAGGGTAGAAGCACTTAGCCAGGATCAAGCAGGAACATGGGTTTAAAAAAAAAGAAAAAATACAGGATTCATTGTCAGACGTGTTACCACTGAATGTAGCTGACGCTTCAACAAATACTGAATGAAGAACCAGTGCTTCTTTACTGTGGAGACCAGGTGTAGCTGATGAGGTATTGACTGCAGTTGATCCAACGAGAAGGATGTGGGAACAAGCTGGAGGGAGTTCTGGACACCACGCCCTGGAGACACGGACACACATTTACAGACAGGAGGGAGACTGACAGGAACATGAGGGACAGGGAAAACAGGGGAAACATAAAGATCTACACACTGAGTGCTTTCTAGTTTTAATAGATATTGGAGCCTCTAGCAATATTATTCCTGCTTCCTTCCAGAGTGAGAGCAGCAATCACTATGCCAGAAGCATAAATTAAAAAGGAAAATAAAGACTCTTAATGACTAAAAACAGTGTGGGAACATTAGTGTTTTGGCCGAAGGGTCACTGCTGCAGAACATAGACTAAAAAATATTGAGAGGCATAACAGTGAATATTCTTTTTAACCCAGAAGGTTCACTTGTATTTCCTCATTGGTTTGTTGTTGTTAGCAAGATTCTTCAAAAACTCATGACCTGTTTTCCAACCGATCAATCTTTGGTGCAGGTCTAGATAGAGGGTTGATCAAAGTTTTTTTTATCTATCACAATAATAGTAATAATCACTGAGACTATAAAACCCAACCTTGTGTTTGCTGCAACTCTACGGTGGCCTCACTAATCATATCCCCGCATGAATGAAAAGGTCTTTTGAACTAGGAGGCCACAACCTATAAAGCTGGCTGTCAGTCCACGGGTAGCCGCATATTTCTTTGAAGCCATCCATGCCTGGAGCTGAGTCATAATATGATTTTGTTCCACATTAAGCTCAATAAACACACCTAAATTAATTAAACCTGGCTGTGTCTGAGAGTTGGAAACGAAAATAAAACCGCCAACCAGAATGAAATTGATCCGGATATGGAAAATAGAACAAGACTGAGAATACAAGGTAGGACTGTTTTATATATCAATATCTATATTTATATCAAATTTTCAATCTGAAATATGTAATTTAGGTTTTGATAATCCATGCAAGCAAGGTGACACAATGACTAGTAGAGCAGAGCAGAGGTGGAAAACAATATTTAGCACTGCTATGTGAATATATTTATTTTGTACTACTTAATATCAACTTAATTTCTACACTGTAATAAAAAGTGTTCACTGGTCAAACAAAATTAAATTAAGTTTTATCAAGTCTAAAATTACAGTTGAACTCTTCCACCAATCTGCTCACTATAAACTGTAAAAAAAAAGTTTCCACAGGTAATTCAAATGTAAGTATTATAAAGTCAAAATTTTTAACTGTATCACCAGCGGAAATCCTTTTATTAAATCACTAACGTTCCACTTCTAACAGTATGTAATATTTGACTTAAAATGTTGCAGGAATGAAATAAAGTCACAATCGTTTTCATTCTACAGTGCGTGATTAGACCCCAAAACATAAAAAAAGATCATATTTCAACCTTCCAACCCTTCCAATCCTCTTTCAAAAAAACTTGAACAAATCAATTAGAACTTCCGTGTAGTTTCAGATTCAACCCGGTTATGGTAGTTACTTAGGCTAATGTTGGATAGGTCTCTTGTTTTCAGTTCTGCAATGCTTTGTGTGTTATGAATACCTTTTTATCAGGCATGGCACTAACGTTTTCCTTTAGCAATTTGTGATGTAGTAGCTTTTGTATGGGATCGCCTTGTTTACACAAGTTGGTCCACGACAAATTCGCTCAGATCCTACAACACTGAGGAAAAATGTTTGCTTGCCGCCTGAAATGTCCGACCCACGGACAGGTGCCATTGTAAAAATGGATAATGAAAGAATTTCCACAGTGTACTTAAGTTAATTTGTCTCAATTTGTTTATAAGTTGTACTGACAAACAATTTTTTCATTAAAAACTTGATAAACTTATTAAAGCATATACTATTTGAGAATAAACTATTGGTCTTTTAGGTGAAAGTGTTTACCAGAAAACAAAAAGGTATCATTGACCAAACCTCTCAGTGGAATTTCTCTGCTGAAAGTAAAGAGACATTTTCTGTCAGCACTTAGATCCCATAATATAGCTACTCTGTCTTTGGACTCCAGCATTACAATGGCTCCACCCACAGGGGAGAAGATGTAACTGAATGTTTGGATGAGTTTAAAAAAAGTGTATCTAATAGTATAAAGGAAGTTAAATAGATAAACTCTTGTAAAGTACATCTGCACGACAAGTTGCACATGAGCTCAGAAGAATGGATCTAATTTTGGACAGAGGGGCAAATTAAGGAATTTATTGAAATTTCACGACCTTTTTAGCGTATCTAAAAATATGCATCTTCCCGTAATAAGACTTCTGCCTAGTTTCTATTTTTCTACTGTGCACAATGCTAGATTTTGGATAAAACAGTAGGTTTTAGTCTCGGTCAACAGTTGCAGTATGCGTATAAAGCTGCCTCTAGTGAACATGGGTGGTATTTTGCAGCCAAAATCCCCCTATAGGGTAAAAATCCCCTTGTTCGGAGCATTTGGTTACATTGATTAACCAAATGGTTCTGAGTCTTCCTGGTCGTCAGTCGATGTAGAATAACAGAGACTATTCAAGGCCTTTATTTTCCAGAATATCTAACAAATTTGATGCAGTAGTTATCAAAGAGTTTCTGAACAAATGTATATTTTGTTTTGCATGGTCATACTGTGATGTAATGTAGTTTTAGCATTTGTTAACATAATAGGAAAATCTCAGGTCTTACCTGTTCAAATTTAGCCAGAACAGGCTAAGTTTGTGTATTAATTATTTGCACTTGCAAGTAATTTTCTACAACAGCGGTTATGGTTTATCGATTCAATCAAAAAATGTGTTTTTCAATGAGTGGAACAATCTATCTCTTTGCACACAAATTTTCCAGCGGGCACTTTCTTAAATAGAAGCTTGGAAGCAGTCCTTTTGATTATGCAAGTGTAGTTTTTAAATTTTGATTAAGTTAAATTTAATTAAAAGTGACTGTTGGACCTTGGCAGAGGTAAGCACTCTTTAGAGAATTCTGTTTTGTTATTAATAAAATCTGTATTTACCAGCAAGAAGCAATTAAGAGCCATTCTGATCAATGCATGCTAACCCGTGTCGAATGAAGTCTGGTATTGTTACTTAACAAGGTTGTGTCTCACTCACTAAAAAACATTCATGCAAAGTCATTATTCTTCGTATAGATGCCCTGTATGCATTTCCAATAAATTAAATAAATTATGTTAACAATGGACTATTATTGGCATTTTGTTTCAGAACGTCACAAGACAAAAAGACAAAACTTTTCTCTTAGGTTTCACTTATTTATTTTTTTGTTAATGTTTGTGCAAGGATAAGAGTTACAAAAATCTACTGACTAGACATGATAATATATCCTGTTCCTATTATACAGCGTTATTTATACAAGTATACTTTAGCAGTATGTACGTACCTATTACATTTAAAAGATATGCGAATCATCCTTATGAGACATCAAACACCACCAACAGTAAACAAGTTAATCTAAACACCCACACAGCCTGAATCGACCATGTGAAATCATGTGAGCTTCAGTGATACTGATGTGCTATATCATGTTTCTAGTACGACTTCATCAAATGAGAACACAGAGCCTACAAATGCAGAAGTTCCCCCTACGCATCATAAGTGCATTAGTCACTTAAATAGTAGGAGAACCTTTTTACTTGTTTATTGAGGTAACAGATAACTTTTTAATAGAAATGACTACATCAGAGGAACACTTAACTGATTTTCATCTTTATTTTCCTTGTATTAGTCGTTGGTGTGGCATTATGCTATAACTTTCACAATAACTCACTATGTCTTATCTTTAACTGCAGCCCTGAAGCCTGATGAGGAGATGATTGAACGGAGGCAGCTTCATGCTTAGATGTGTTTCTTTGTCTGGTGAGGATTTAAAAGTACTTTTTGAAACAGCTTGCCAGTTCTGACATGCAGTCATCGGACATGGGTGGGTAAATGCAACAGAGAGGCAAAGTCTCAGTTTTGATAATTTTGCTGCCGTGCCGTAAACCCATGTTAATGGCCATGGGTGGCCAAGATTATCGCTAACCATCAGATGGAGAGGATTGCATTTTACTGTTTCTTCAGAACTTCTTATCTTCTTGAGAAAATAAAATGCTCAGCATTTAGCTGGAGAATATTTCCATTCAATTTTTAAAAAAATTAAGTATGGGCTTTTTGTAGAACGAAAACTTTTTTTTTATTCGTTAGTAGAAGATGTAGCTGTTGTGGGGCAGATTTAAGCACTTCTGTGAGTGACGTCACTCAGTTGTGAAAAAAGGGGATATTTTTTCTATAGTTACTCTTATATACAGTAGATGTAAATTCATTAAATATAATGAGATTTCAAACACAGTCATGGTGTTTCCATGTTGTTGGGAACTTTTGACTTGAAGTGTTAATCTGGCACTTTTGGACGGACTCTCTAAGGAAGCTTCTCAGTGGATATAAATGGTGTAATCTTAAATAGAATACACACATTTAACCACCAAAGACTGGAAGTTAACATAATTCCTCGTAGAAAAAATACTCCTTCAAGTTATCTCTCATAATGGAACATGACACCTGATATTAAGACCAAGATGTCCCATTGTTGAGCTTCAGTACTTTCCAGTGCATTTTATCCAGCATGAATTTTCAGCATAACATCCCATAAAAACTTTTTTTTTCATAGGTTTATATCATATTCCTGTGTAAGATTGGTATATAGTATATTAATTTGTACACCAGCGAGTCAATCAGAATACAGTAGTAGCTGTCATACTCCTTACGTGATTAGTGGTAAATAGTCATCAGCATACAGACCTGGTGTGACGGTATCAACATCACTCTGTATCGGTACTGTGCTTCAACTACTGACTGAAGCTACATATTACCCTGTTTGTCTGATGATGAGGAGGAGGTGGATGGTGATGGGGAGGGAGGTTTTGGAAACATCCTGTCAGTGGGTGTGATGCTTGGGCTACCGAGACCAGAGGAACTAGAGCTGCTAGAGCGGTGTGCTGCCTGGCTCTGTCCAATCACAGGAGCAGGCCGGACGGGTCTGACAGGCGGGGGCCTCAGAGGTGCGCTTGGCCTGCGTCCTAACAGAGCAGGTTTGAATGTGGTCATGGTCTCAGTAGAGGAGCTGCTGCTTGTACGTCTCAGGGCTGCGTCTGGATCCCTAATCACCATGGTGTGTAGAGGGCTGCCAGGTAGGTCCCGGTCTCCATCGGGGTGCTTGAGGGGCTCAAGTGTGTCCAAAACAACATCAGGGGCGTGTTTTGCTACATTCTGTCGCTCCAGCTCCCGCAACTCATGAAGAGCAGTATTCATGGTTTTCTCTATATCCTGACAAACATGAGCAAAGGATAATGTTGGTGTCAAGAAATCAATATCAAACATTGAGGCAAGTGGTAACCAAAGGTGTACGTCAATAAGCCAAAACATTAATACCAGTTATGGGTTTTAAAGTTGTAGCTGATCGGGGTGCTTGAACACTTTCTGAAAAATATTGATATTTTGTGATGAATGGAGATAGATCGCGTTGGATGCAAACAAATAAACATCACTGTATTATAGTGCCATAAAGTATACGTTATACATGATCAGCCACAACATTAGAACCAGTAACTGGCATTGAATTTGTGGCTGATTGGTGTAATTATATATTTGTGACAAAGGCAACAACTTCCCTTTTTAAAGTCCTAAGCATAAATGTTTGTTAAAGTGAAGCTACATGTGTGATATTGATCTGTCTTATAAGTAATAAGTCCCTTGATAGATTTTTATCTATTTTTTTTAATTAGGAAAGAACAAAGGGACTAGTTTATGGGTTGTTTTGTTTTGGTTGAGGACCTGAGTAGAACTAACATTCACCTCAGCGAGTGCTTCAGCCTCGAGGGCTTTGTGATCTCCTAAACTTGCATGCCGAGTTGTGCTGGGTGAAGATCTCTGAGCGTGGCTGTTGAGAAATGCCTTTCTGTCTGGGTGGTTGACGCAGCCAGCACTTCCAAACGCGGTGAAACGCCGTTTCTCTGGACTGTCTGTTGGGCCCTTGCTAACAGCCACTTTGTGTGGGCTGCAGGGACGAGGCATAACCCTGGGGGGCTGCTCTGCAGCTCGGTTGGGGCTGTGACTTTCAGCGCTGTTCCTGTGGCGTGGAACTGCGGCTCCATCTGATCGCACCCTCACCCTACGAAAAACCAAAGTTTCAGAATTTGACTAAGTCAACTTGTATTAGATTATTTGGAGAAAGTTGGGGGCATAGAAGAATAACGGTATTACTAATCACCATGTACTGTAGTCAAGCATTGCACGGTTACTTGTACTCTCTTACTACCCACAGTATAGATATACTATATATCCCATGGATTTCAAATAATCCCACCTTCCAAATGCTGCTCCAAAGCGGTGCTCAGGTGTGTGTTCGCAAGGGGATTGTCGGTCATTTCTGGATGACAGTCTTTCATCGTGGTGGGGTCCTTTGCTGGCTGCATTGTCAGCCCTCTGAACATTATCTGAGAATGCATCATCCCTGATACAGACAGACAGAGGAGACTGATCTATATTAAGGGCTTCTCTCCGCAGAGAATATCAATTTTAACATTTTTTTCAACTATTGAAATGCACCTAAGAGCCCTTACTAATTACATAATTTCTACAAAACAATATGGAAGCTCAAATTCCGTCGACGCAGTGCAAAACTTCATTGACCAGCCAAAATGAATTACTTCAGTCACAAAAGTCTCTGAAAGACAAGTAATCAATCATCCTTTTAATATGGTTTCAATTTTGCTACCTGCCCTGTGGTGTGTGAGTGCTTATAAATATGAAGCAGAAATTAAATACTGATATGGTGTTTCAAAGTACTTGACCAAAAAGGACATGCACCTCATTTCTCAGTGAAAACAATTTGCTTTGTTTACAGTCACAACTACACAGAAAAGCATTTAAAAAATTAAAAAATGCATTTACACTCACTTTTAAAAAAAGGTTTCATAAGGTTGATACAGCTTGAGAGGGCAATAAGAATAGAACCAAACTTTTGGGGAAAATAGAGCAGTGTGCATAATGACCAGGCTTAAAGTAGAAGTTGTCCTGCAGCAGACATACAGTACTGTGTTCTTGACTGGATCACGTTTATGATAATGTTTGATACCAAAATGCTTCTTCTTTAATGTCTGTTTTGATTTTTCTCAACAGATCCAACATTTCTTACTCACATATCCTGTACCACAATGTACTGATGTGGGATCAGCCCATCCACTCCATTATGTCGGCCCTCCCACCAGTCCTCAGACGCTCGAAGGTAAAGTAACAAGGACGCTCCCTTCTTGAAGGAAAGCTCTCTAGGACTTCGGCCCACATAATCAAACTTGGCAATGGCTTCGATCTGCTCCACCTCTGCCACAGAAAAAATACAGGATGAATTGGTAAAGACATAAGTGACATAATCCGATTTGAGAACTCTGAGTGCGTCAGCTCTTACAAGTACAACGACACTTTGTGTTTGGTGTCTCACCTTCATCGCTAGTGTTGGGTCCAGTACCATTGTCTACCTCATCAACAGCTCCTGGTTCACTGTGAGGGCTTTCACTGCATAAAGGAAAATAAAGTCACATAGACACAAAACATCAGACATCTCTGCCCAAAAAACAAACACTGACTGATGATTTTAGTGTGTTTCACATTGAAAATCTTTAAGCACAAACATTACATAAAGATAAATAAAAGAAAATCTTCATCAATTACCAAATGAAATGAAGGAAAATATGACATTCATAACTTTATTTGGCATTTAAGTAGTAAATGCAGGGTTCAACTGAAAAAAATATCTCAGTTCTATTCTTTTTTCCTAATAAATGTAAATATTTTGACACATTTTTGCGCAATGGATTGAATATCAGTCAAACTAGACAGGTAGTTAAATAGTTTTCGCAAATTAATACTTCAAATGCAGAGTAGAGCACATCTTTTTCAGGCCCATATGAATATATGATATAACAGATATTTAAACTGTTTTTATGATATTGTTATTACAGCCTATTATTGGGTTTCTTGGTCATTCCACATAATCTTTTCCCCAAAAGTAAATGCTTTTTTTATCAAACAAAGCAGTGGATAAAATATTATCCGAAATCATCTTAAGAGGAGTAACTTTCTTTGATATGCAATATAATCAAGCACCTGCAATCATCTAAATCTAAGCACTTTTGCCATAACCAGAAAATGTTTTGATATTGTATAGAACACAGTAGAGCACATAGTTGGATTTTAATTTGGGAATGAGTGTTTTTCTCACACCTGAGGGAAATAGCTGGTAAATGGCTGCATATAAAAAGAGCTTTTGTGTGAAGCCATTTTCCATGCCAAACATGTCGGACACCTTTTCTGGCACTTACCAGTAATCTTCCCCACCAGCCATGCACTTTTCATATACAGGCCCGTCCAACTCATGCTGCGTCGGGTAGATGGCCTCATGGTGGATGATAATTGTCTTAATGACTTCATTCACATGCGCCTGGCAGGACACAGGGTCCTGGTCATCTGGTATTGGCATCAACGTGGGACCAAAGCAGATAGCCAGATTGTAGGGGTCCATCATGTTCTCATCACTGTACTGAGAAAGACTGGAAAGACAGAAACAATTACAGTCGGATCACTTCATTAGAGTCAAAGGGAAACTCGATATGACAGGACTCACTGATTCAAAAACGCAAACAGGTATCTCATGACAATGATCACAGGCCGCTGAAGGGTCCCAACTATCTGCTGAAGGTGGTGAGCTCTTTCTGCACCAGAGTCAAGCTCTTAAATGAAAGAAAATACACAAAGAGAGGGACTTAATTATAATTATACTAAATAAAAAATCCTCACAGTTTACACATTTTCCTGGAATGTGACTTACTAGTTGTGGATATCAGCTCCAGGAAGAACTCTTTTGGGAAAAGGGGGTTTTCCAGTCCCCTGAAGTAGAGCTTAAGAACTCCTGCCACAGAGTTAATGTCATGATCGGACTGATCATCCACCAGTGGATCCTCTCCTATAAATATATGCATTTAATGCACTCATTAATTATTCACTGCAATCAGTCTCCATGTAAAGGCACTGACGCGATCCTTAATGTGTATTGCAAATACTGAGGTTAATATAAACACTGAGAGTGCATTTATATTTCGTCTTTTAATATTAGCACAAGATGCTGATCTTATGTATTATGCATCCAAAATGGTTTGTGTCCATTACATGTTACACACAAGCTCTTTATTTTCACTTTAGAGGCCTGTGGGAGAGACTGAGGCTTTTGAGGTGGACAAAGCGCAATTTAAAATCAATCAGGAGAAGGCGGCCGAGCTCACTGGTACTGACCTCTCTCAAATGAATTCTTAATATCGTTGACTTCGACCTGGGAGCCTGGAACTCGAAATATGCCTTGCTGCTGAAGTCCTGTGTATACAAAGAGACATTAGAGTAAAATGGAAAAACAGTACTAGTATAAATGTCCTTTAATTGAATTTTTTGAAGTATAAGAATATTAACCAGTCCTCACAGTAAATATATTCAGCAGTCAAAGGCAGAAGGCGAGGCACACGGGTAAAAACATTGAGGCTACATTGAGATAACACCATCAGAGGTCTGTATGGTGGCCATGCAGAACTCCTGATGGTGGCCTGATAGGTGTATCCAGTTTAGGCATATGATAACATTTTTTTAGTTTTCATATAGTTCTCAGTTGACATTTTTAGTGCCGTGATTGCTCACCCTCATTAAGTCTCTCCTTATGAAAATGAATCAAAACCATCGACAATCTTTGACTTTTATTTCATATTACAAAATGCAGAAATTCCCTGCGAACATAGACAGTAAGATTCTCTGATGAAGCCACTTCTCAAAAGTATTACTTTCATCATAAAAACATTAGCAAACACATAAAAACGAGGTAGAGCCAGAGAATGACAAAGTACAGGTCACTGTGTGCATAGCCATCTTGTGGTAGGAGAACCCGTAAACCGAACAGGAACATACCATAGAGGTTGATGTATCGAATGCAGCTCTCAACCACCACAGGTATAGGCTGCCCTGTGTCCTAGAGAACAGATTCAAATGACCATTATTGAAAGCACATAAGCAGAAAACAACAGAGAAATGGGTAGTCAACCCAGAAGGATGTTATCATCAGAAGGGTAAATATGCAATCACTCAGATTCATTAACTTGATAGAATTGAGAGAAGAATGCTGATCATTGAATGATGGCTTATGCAACCGATGTGAGTGTGCATGCATTAAATATTCAGACAACAAAATCATGCTGGTATTTGAAAATTCATATGTAATTGTTAGTACTGTATTTTCACAGGGATGACAAAAGGACAGAGGCAAAGAAGTATTGATGAGCAACATAAACTAAACACCCTGATTGAGTACCTGACTTCTGGCACGGACATTCCGTCTTCCCCTGGGCAGAGAGCGGGAAACAGAGGAGGAGAGGAAACAACCACAACATGTTAGTGAAGAGAGACAGATTTGACCGAGAGAGAAAACCTAGAGGTATTTAGGTATATAGCCCAACATTGCTGATGCATGCCAAGAACCTCTGACTCCCCAGGAGATAGAACATTAAGAAAAGACCCTGCACAGAATCAGTGATTATGTAAGCAAACCACCTCCGAAAATTGTATGAGTGGATCGCACCTCAACCTGTCTTACCCGAATTGCAAAACTGTCAACACAAGGCCATTAGCAAGAGGAGTGTCAGTGCACCATTGAACCGACATAAGGGTGAGAGAGAGGGCAAAGGCGAGAAAAACCTCCAAGGACTGATAGTGAGACAGCTGAGCTCATAGAGAGAAAGAGCACAGATGGACTAATACCTGAATGAAAGCCTCCATATTGCCATTAAACAGCTTATGGCTAAAAATGGAGCGGGGTCTAGACTTCCGTTTTCTCTGGGGTTTAGGGGGGAGTGTTGGGGGCCTGGGGAGATGGTGGAGTGTATCAATGGTACATCGAAAATATGAATAATAGAGCAAATAATATTACAATAGATCACGCAATACAATATTTTTTGGATTTATTTGGCTATGTCCATCAAAATCAGACATTTGAAATTTTTAATAATTTGACAATTAATATGCTTATTTGCTTTCTTACTCTCATATATGTATGGTGATTATGAGGCACCAGTAAAAAAAACACTAATCATTTACTGTACCATGACACCTTGAAAAACACACACCATGCGATTTCGCCATGATAATGTTTTTTCACAGGGATCTGCCTTGTGCCAAAATTGTACGATGTAATACTATCTGATTTGTTGACTCTGTAAAACTCCTTCTATCTGGAATAATCAATAATCAACAGCAGTTCAGGAATGATCAATAGAAATGTGATTTTTCATAAAAATTGACCCAGATCTATTTTCATGTAGAATACTTCTTAGCTTTCACAGATACAGGAAATCCTTTTCAAAGACTGTAACTCTGCATTATCTTAACTTAGCCCAGGACTTGAGCGCTGTTATCCCCCTCAAACTACATGTTCTTATCTTCCAGATCAAGATTATTCACTGGATCTGGATGCAGTTGTGGCTAGTGCAAGAATATCACAAGCTGTGTATGGCATATGCCTCTTCTCAGTTTGATTGTATTATTATTAGGGCCTAAGGTGATGAGAAAAATGGTACAAATTAATAACATGGTTGTAATTAACTAATCGAATATAAAAATATTTGATGTCAACAGCATTCAAAATTGTTTGAATGCAAATTTGTATTTTTATAGTAGCAAAATAATGAATATAATGACACTATAGACAGGTAATTTATCCAAATTCAGAAGATTGATTCCACTGTTCTAGTGAAAAAGTCCTAATAACAAAATCCTAATAACTATGGCGTTATTTTTGTATCTAATTCTAAGCATGCATTCCGTTCACAGTAAATCATATCTATAAAATATACTTCTTCAAAGAAATACCTAACCTGAGCAAATTAAAATCTATTTTATCATTTCGTAACTATCCTAGATCTCTTTTTAGTGTGGCGAGACACATCTGAACTGGTGCACGGTGTCTCTCTCGCTGACAATGGCTGGGATATTTAGCATAAAATCATGAGAGCGATGGTGCTCTGTATAACTCTGGGCAAGAAAGCAGATAAGCATATGTCTGAATCTAGTTCTTCAAGCTGATGTAACAAACTTGACAAGGAACACAGAAATCATCACACAGAAATTTAATGAATAAGAAATAGATATTACTGCTTTATATTATGAACCAAACATTTTTTTCAATAAATAAGAGATAAATGAAGACTGTTCCCAGTGAGCGATTTCCTCCAGCAAGATCATGGGAAACAGGAAGGATTTAACACATTATCACTTATTTATTCACTGGACACCTTACCTCGTTGTTCCATATTCAGCCCTCTCCCCTAAAAGCAAAGAAAAAAGCAAAGAAAGAGCTTAAATTAGTGTTTGCTAATTGTATTACCACAGAAGTTAGCTGCACGCCTCAGTTCTGACTATCTAAACAAAGCTGGCAGATGGAGGTGGAAAAGAGGTGCAATGAGAAAGCGAACATTTATTCAACCAGACTCGATGGGATGACTGCCATGAGTGCATTTGGCTCTAACCAGCCAGCGGTCATTCAGCGGTCGCCCTAGAAACCGTACTAGAGCACCAGGACGGAGTAGGTTGTCTACTAGCTCTCCAGGGTACAAAAAATGTCCATAGCCAACGAGAGAGGGAGGTTGTGGGAGCTGATGGTTGTGGTTAGGGCGTGATGGTTTCATGAAATACGCACCGCATGCGCACACGTACACACATATCTCACTGTACGCAAACAAATTAGGGCCTTGCTTTGATAAGTCAATCAGAAATGATTGTTTGAGATAATGTCAAGCGTTAAGCTGCTTCCAGCACAATCCTACTTTATGTTAAACGTACATAAATCCTAGCCTGAAGCAGGCGTTTGCAGTCTGGAGTACAAACACAATGACGGGGAGTATTATTTATGCACTCTGTTAGCCGAGGCTAATGCACACTATTTATAACAAATGTATGAAAAGAAATCTCCTTTCAATAACGTACACAGAGTCCAGGGTTTGTTCAGTCTTTTCTACCCGCTGACCCTCTTTAAAAGTTCATTGTCATGCTGTCAAGAAAACGGTTACTTTTGTATTAGACAAATGTATCATGGCTGGAGCTCAATATAAGTTAAGATGAACAAATCTTCAACCTGTAAACAACTGTTTTCCTTTTAAGTGTTCAGAATAAAAAGGTCATCTGTATGAAGTTAGTTGCATCTTGATAAAAAAAAATCTAAATAAAATGATCAATCCAATTCCACCATGTTATAAACCACAAAACATCCATACGATTGTGGAAAATATTATAACGTAAAACAGAAGCAGATGCTTGCAAGATGTTGAAACAGCAGCACACTGACATGGGAAAATAAACATACTTATTCACACTTTTGGTTCAGGTTATTGTGTACTGAATTTATAAACAGAAGTTGACATGTTATAAACATTGTTAAGCACGTGACAAAAACCCCACTATTACCGACACTTTACCTGCCATACCACAGTAAGTCTCACCTTCTCCGAGCGTTTGCTTCAGAAGGTCATGCTTGGCCTGCAGTTTGGAAATGAGATTGCTGCCATTCAAGTATTCCTTGTATTTCTGAAACAGAGAAAGAAAAGAATAGTGAATGGAGTGTTTCTCCTTTCAAAAAACTCTTTTTTGCTCTCATTTTTCTTACAACTTACAGTGAAGTAGAATCCTTCTGTCTCCTGCTGATTGGCTCGTCTCTTGCTGATGTTAGCTTTGCTCATGTAGGAATCTGAGGAAGCTGATTTGACCGACTCTGTGGATTGGCTGTGCTGGAACGCCTCCGATACGTCAAAGTCCTCCACTGTGAGCATGTCCTGAAGGGTCTGCATGGTGGCATCCAGAGTCTTCTTCACCTGACAAACACACACAGCAAACACATTTGAAACTTAATTTCAAACAGTATCCAGAACAAATTGACAATATGTGTACTATAGAACTTGTCAAATCTGCATGAGATTATAAATTTAAAAAAAGTATATATTATAATTTTATACTTAATGTCAAATTCAATGTCACTCACAAATACATGTTTTCAGGGTTACAAGTGAGCTATTATGTATACATACGCCAGCAGTTTTATTCCACTGAAGGCCGTATTCACAGCACTTTGAGTGACACTCCATGAATGACACAGTAATTAGCTTTCTCTCTTGAACCATCCTGACATGAAAAATTAACTGTGCTCCTTCCATATGTGGCACACAGGGAGGCAGTGTGTATTTCTATATTTGTAATGGACAGACACATCCACACACCGAAGTGACATTTCAATAGATCTATGTGAGTCACCGTGGCCTTCGTGACTCTGCATGCTGCGGTGCCCCCCAGTGGAGGCAGCCCCCTACCCCACAGGTCAAAGACAGAATAACTCTGAACGTACGGCCACAGTCCTGAAGACTGGCTGTTTTGTTCTGTTTTGCATTGGATTAATAGATGTGAGAGGGACAATTGCCAATTGTTTTTTGGAGGATATTTGTGCTCACTTTTATTGTGGCCATGATATATTATGACATTAACTGCATGGCATCTGTTATTCTAGGCAAAATATTGTTGAGGATGGTTCATGGTAGACTGCGTGTGCAGTGCCCGAATATTAGCACAAAAGCCGCAGCCAGGAGTTACATTCATAAAATAGTGCGTAGGATTTGTGTTAGAAGGTGGCGTACGGTCAAAACATGGGAGGGACATACAAACATATTCTGATTGTATATTACCTTCTATGCTGATTCCCTTTTATAAATCAAGACCCAGTGGAAGTGTGGATTGGGTGGGCCTCATGCAACGCCCACTGAATCTCATAAGAATAAAGTCAAACCCCTTTTATTAATAATAATGAGTACTTTAGGTTATGCACAGCAAATTTTGTTGTACTATATTGTGGAATGACAATAACTTTCTGAAGTCAAGATCTAATAAACTTTATCTTTGTTAAAGGTACATTTCAACACTTTCCGAAAAGGGATAATTTCTTAATACTCAGAGAAGTACAAGAATATTTATTCTCAAGCTATATTTTAGACTACAAAACTGACTTTAAAACCACAATAAAACACCTTCACACAACATCTAAGGATTAAAAAACTGAGATACAGTAGTCAAGTGTTAATTATTGATCTTTAGCTGCTAACTGCTGCAAGGTTTTAACAGAAAGAGTTAGGCTTTTTCACGCTGTTCCTAGTCCCTCGACTTTGCAGGTCACCTGCTGGTCATTAGCAATTTTAAATGGACACTTATTAATATAAATGTTGAAAAGCTTTATTAAATTGTAACATTTTGGTTAATAAAAATCTCAAATCTTTGAAATCTCTCTCTAAATGACAGGTGAACATTTTGCACTTCTTGTGCAATACGCCACGACTCTTGCTATTCCAGACATAACCACCTTAGCTCAACAATGTCACAGAGTAAACCCTGAATTTATCACCAAAAGATTATGTAGTACTCAATGAGGTTTAAATATAGTCATAGTGTACATCAGCAGAATAATGTTGCTGCTCTAATCTTCTCCCTTCATTTTG
Source organism: Lophius americanus (assembly GCA_037951165.1). NCBI lineage: Eukaryota > Metazoa > Chordata > Actinopteri > Lophiiformes > Lophiidae > Lophius > Lophius americanus. Next base: position 8,383,773 of record JBBDHG010000021.1, read on the forward strand.
GGATGAAACACTGATACTAGCACCCTTCAGCCCTGTGAGACTGTGTGCACTCACCTCCTCATTTTCTATCTTCAGTGTGGCCAGGCGGGACTGCAGCTGGTGATGGCGCATCAAGAGCTCTGTCTGCACAGGCTGCTGTGCACTAACCTGACACACCTGGGGTTAAGACAGAAAGAGAACTTCATCGGGAAGATTTGGCTTGGAGACCACCGAGCAGGAGCGAGATATCCTTGAACCAAACTTACGACCCTATTTGTTTATGACTCACCTCATCCCCCATGTGTTGTTGATAGTCAAAGCATGCTGGGGGACAGAAGATGGTGCTGTGTGTGTCCATAAACCTATGCTTGTCTCCTCTGATATCCATAGCATCTACTGCTCCCTCCAGCAGGTCTAGACCCTCATGGCGAGAAGTCTCCAAACTATACTCTGCAGAAAGGTAGGTTCTCAAGGTGCGTGCAAGGCTTGCATGATAACCCATGTCACAACACTGAGGACATAAAGTAAAATATATGGCAATTAATAATGACCAGTACAAGGCCGAGAGATTACATAGGAGGCATTGATTATAGGATAATTTTGTTTACTTCAACATTCATATTTTCTGACAATAACAACTTACATCTATCATGTCTGAAATGTCGTGGATGTAGTATTTTGCCACCAAAGCATTTGTAGCAGACAGATTGAGAAGATAGTCGTTCCTGGCCTTTGTGCATTTTAGCTTGTTTTCTGAATACTTGGCTTGTCTCTGAGGATAAAGAAGAAGAGAAGGTCCGATGAACCTGTAAAATACTCAAATGATGCATGACCACATAAGCCTGATTTTTTTATGAAGCTGAATATAATATATGTAATACTGTAATGCACAACCAGACAGACCAACCACACCTTCTCTTTCATTTTCTCCATCTTCTTGACAGAGCTCCGTCGATGTGGACGTTCGTCATGGCCATATCTCAGAAGACCAGAGGTAATGTCATTGGCTTTGCCGATGTGCTTCTCCTCCTGTTTCTCTGCTTCTTTAAGCTTGTTCTCAGCACTCAGACTCTCAGTATGGTACATGTGGTACGTCTTCATTACCTGTAACGACATACATCCATCTCATGTACAACTGTAGCTAGGGGCAGAGCTCCATACCAATGAAATGAAGAAAGTAGATATTTGCAGAATCACATGCTGTATCATTACACTCATATCAGTTACATTTGAATTTAAATTGTGTTTGATAAACACAAAATGAATTCATTTGCATACATTAAACAATAGAAATAGACAAAAAATAATATTGTCATTATTGAGAGTAATGTAAAAATAGATACAGTTTCAAGGCCAATCCATAAATGATCAACTGTGTCCAAAGGCGGAATTTTTTAAAATATATTACATACATTTATACACAAAGTTCCCAAAGCTTTTTGAAAAAAAAAACATCCTTCTCTTTGAGTCACATAGAGGCAATTCACCACTTTAAGATAGAATTACCTTTAAGTAGTTTTTAAATGTGGGCTCCCTGATACTCCTACTTTTCTTACAGCAGACTTATTCTTAACTGATTATTTTAGAGATTAAGTTTAACATCCCCTTACAAAAGGTTTAGGCTATGAGACTCTGTGTTTGTTTGTTTTTTTACCATCTGTGCGGTCGACTTCATTGGTGTGGCAGTTAATTTTTAAATAAAATGTGCAGATCCTCTTGGGTGACTATTAAATGGTTAACTTGAAAACTATAATTATTTCCAAGCCCTCAGGAACTGGTGTAACCCTGGTATCTGTTTTCATTACACTTGTAAAGGTTAGGGAGTGTAGCTTACTCATCCTATTCGTGGGAACATCACACTTTGATTGGTATCGACAAACTGTCTGGAGGTTTTTGCTGGGTGTGTCTGAAGAGTCAACAATTTTCTGTTTGTTTCTCTTCACCAAAGCATTGCAATGGGGAAAAAAAAAAGAACTGTCAGCAGCGTGACTTCCAGGGCAATCCTCGTTCTCACCTGTCAGTTTGCTTTTTAGGAATTACATATAAATACAGATTTGTGTTAAGGTTGATAATGAAGTGATCACATGTAAATGTTTAAAAAGTAAACCTGAATCAGCAGTACGATTAAACAACATCCGCTCCTCCATCATTGACTCTCAAGTTCTGGTTTCCAAGCAACCCAGTCTGGAACCAACATGCAAAGGACAGTGGGATCAATAAGTAGGGGTAGAATGACGTTACTAAGTGACTGTTAGCAGCGTTCCTTTTGCTCTCAGTGAAATAAGAAACTACTTTGTTCCCACAAAAAGCTAGCAACAGATCATTAGCATAGAGGAGCAGACTGACAAAAACAAACCCATTCTTATTTATTTTTCTTATTTATTTAATTAATGATGATATGAACAGCCTATATGTGTATTGTAAGTATATCAGTTTCATGTAAGCTACATAATCTTTTTAGAAATTCTATATGTATATGTTGCAGCTGCAGACAGGCATTTAATAATGCATGAATGCAAGAAGGGGAGAAAAAAATCCATATCAGTTAAGTGTTATATACTTTTGCACATGATATAATTTCTCATATGGTTTGTATTGTGCAAGGAGTCACTACATTTTCACTCATCCCTAATATCCTTCTAAAATGAGTGTGTAGTTGTGAATGATCACTCAAATTGCACTGCATTTAAACATAATACACATTGTATAATGCTTGCACAGAAGTGCAAAATTCTAAAAAATACAAACAGCTTTTGGTTTGTTGTCACATACCTATCTTTATAAACTGAATCAAACACAAGCTTTACTGTAAAATACTGCTAAACTCTGGTGCAATTGTAGTTTTTGTCACATTCAGTTCTAGAGCACAGTGATAAATGCTGGTGATTAAGTTTGCAGCTAATAGCCAAAAATATAAGAATGGTCTTTTATACCTGCCAGGTGAAAAAGACCATTCATATCAATCAAGAATTTGAATCCATTTGCAAATTCATTGTAAGAACTATGAAAATTATCCTTTAGTCTTAATACGCTCTCCCTGGATGCAGTTACAGTAATTTTGGCATGCTTTTATATGTTACGTTTGTTATTTTATTTCATAACCTGAAGTTTCCTGTTTGGCAGTTGTATGACTACCACAATTATTACATCATCATCTGATTGTAGATGATAGAGTTCACCACAATTATGTTGCATAATCCTTGAATTCAATCCTTGTCACATGTAAACTGACAAATGTAATCAGTTTTTATGATTTTGGCCACAGCAAATGCACCGGGCGATATTATGTTTGATATTGCCAAACAGTTTTACGGTTTATGGTTTTTAAGTGTTCCCTTATTTTCAGTGAGTAGAATGGACATTGAGTTGGCCACTGTGTTATGATTGTTCTGATTTGATGAGAAAAATAAAGTACGACAGGGCCTCCTCATGTTAGGTTTTTTATTATTTTGTATTTTCAATGTATATTATGGACATAATCAGACATACGGTTGGAAAGTAACGGTCAAAAACCCACTAATGAGTGAATATGAACTATTACACTAAAATATGAGATACAAGTAAGATCAACTTGAGGTGGTTCATTAACAAACATGCTCCTCCTAGTGAGTAAAATATGAACTATTAGAGTAAAATATGATATTTAAAAAGAAATCTGATCGGGTTGGTTCATATGCACCAATTTCTGAGTAAATCGGACCACGGGTCAAGAAAATATGGCCTGTAAACTTTTAGAGGTAAAGTTCCACCTAGTAAGAGATATATGCAACCAGCCATTTCCGACATTAATTTTGTTCTCCCTCAAACTGAGTTCTATGGGTGTAAAATGTGTAAATGAGCCATGAAATAGTTTTTGAATTATTTCCAGAAAACAGTGTTTTTCCCATAGTGAGTAAAATATGAACTTTTGGAGTGAAATACGATATTTATAAGATAGATCTACTCGAGTCGATTAATCGACTCACAAATTTGGAGATAAAAGCACCCCCTAGTGTCAGAAATATACAACCTACCTTACCTATAATAACGGCTATGACAATTCCATACCGACCCCGACTTTTTGGGTATAAATTGAATAGTTAATCACAATTGTTTGTGTCCTCAGCTTAAATTTCATGATCATCATAGCCATAGTCAGTTGATTTTAATATCATTTTCATAAGAGCTCAGACTTACATGATCAAAATGATAATTTTAACTTCCTCCATATTATGTACAGTATGAAATACAACAATGTATTGGGTGACAACTTTAAAGAACATACAACAGATGTTTGTACTTATAACATAACAGCAGCTCATGATTGCTGCACCACTGCAGCACACGCTGCTGAGTCTGCTCGCAGCACAGACAGAGGCAGGAACCGATCCAACTCAAATTCACAGTGCAGGAAAAATGCTAATTTTCTCCTTACATAACCTCAGGAAAAGCAAGGAGGGACCTGTTAGAGAGTGCACTGCTGACACGGCATATCTGTCATGAGTCTCAGGCCAGCTGCTTCACAGGTAAAAAAAAACAACAAAAAACAAAGCTTGTGCTCAGGTTCGACAGGATGGAGGTGACTAACATGAAGGAAAAACAAAACAAATAGGCTTCTAATGACTCTGACATGACTGGGCAATGATATTTGTAACTCACTGTGTAGAGCTCAGTGGTGACTTTCACCAGCTCCTCGTGCATCTGTACTCCAATGTCTTTGCTCTGGAAAAGAGAAAAACAGGTCATAGTTTTATGAGTGACAATAATGAGACTTTTAAAAGACAAAGAAAGGCAGGTGCTGACAGGTTTTAACTAGGTTACTTATGAGATTTGAATTCAAGGCTGTGTGCCAGTACTATTTTCTTGATGAGAGATTTCAGAAGCTTAGATATACTGCCATTATTTTTCCACCAGAAACGATCTAAAACCCTGCTCATAGCACACAAACACTCAAATATAGGACGTTACAATAACAGCAGAACATTTCCTAAGGAGCTGTGTCACAGTTTCAGCTCGGTTACATGGGCTCAGAGTCTATGATGAATTGGCCATGTCCCATGACGGGGCTTATAGTGCTGGAGGATGCATGACGCCGCTGAAGAGAGACTGGAAATCCTGTTGAGGGGATATGGAGAGACTCTTAGCCCAATAAATCCTGTTCTTTAGCCACCTCTCTGGGGCCGCTTGTCAAAATAGCAACCTGGGCATTTCTCATGACTAGAATTAAATATTTCAGCACATCCAGAATTAGATAATCCCCTTCTCTGTATGTGTAATTCATTAGCTGAGAGTCTGCACTCCAGTCGTTACAACATAAAAAGATTACTGTTTGGGACTTTGTCGTAATTTGAGCAGATTTCTTTCAGAGGGAGTTTTTCATCGGGGAGTTAGTAGTCCTCAGCTTTGCGCTGGTGGCTAGCCAATCCATTCTCACTAATTCTGTCATCTTGACAGTGTAGAGCCCCCTTGAGGGCATGAAATCTCACATTGCAGTCTAACAATACTGATCTATCATTCCTGGAGGAGATTTTTTTTTATCACATACCCTGAAATACAGGCACTCTGTGACTCACATGAACCCTGCATTGTGCACATGGATTATGAAACGCGATAGAATAACCCAGAAGAAGAGTGCTAGTCAGATATATTCTATGATGTGATATTTTGGACTGAAAAGAAACAACCTGTCTCTGCAGGCATGTTACTGTGTGTTCGCTGCAAGCTACTGCCTGACTCTTGTTAAATATAAATCTGCTGAGAAATGTAATGAGTGGAGTTATGGTGACAGGATTGATGAGTGATCTGAAAGACACAGCAAACTCAGCATGATATTGACGATGAAAATACATATGAAAAGGGGGAAGGAAGAATAAAGAACAACAAAATCTCTCATCCACCAATTTGAGCCTTACCTCATATACTTTCATTACAATGACTAGTGCCTACTGCAGTTTTAAGGAGCCGACAATGGGTGCACAATAAAACTTATTCTACTGGTATATATCTGTAAGAGTGATTTCTGATTACTTTACGTTTTACAAAAACTTGTTCATTTGAAAAACTTCATTAACACTTGTAACTCTCATATTTTCCCCGGGAGTCATACATCTGTTTATCAACTTGAGTGTGTGGCAACATTTTGGTTTTGAGAAAATCACACAGGAAAGTACAGTTGATCAAAAGTGAAAGGTAGAAAATAATAGAATTACATTATTATGGTGATGGAATACACTGGCCACAAATAGATTCATAACTATCACAGACACCGAACCTGCAAACGAGTTGAAAGGTTTATAATTAAACATCATTGGCCTTACAGGATCTGTGACTGGTTTCAACATCTTATCAATGCACTGGAGCACAAATACACAACATCTAGCAGGAAACAGTGCTCTTATGTATAACAGGGCGATATGTTCGAGGTAAAATTTATCACAAGTCCTAAATCTACAGAGGAGGTCATGAAATGAATATCAAACCCTAAGCATGTTAAACTAGACCTATGCTGTCATCTCCAACAGCAAGCTTATATCCCCCAACACTCCCCTATCCCCTGCGTTCTACAAGCAATGCCCGTATTGAACTCCTTAAATTAAGTTTGAAGTTATGTCCACGAGGTATATCCCCCCCGAGTGGACTCATATGCAGCAAATTTGGTGTAAATTGGTGTAAATTGGATTATGGCGCAAAACATTTGGAGATAAAGCTCAACTAGTCTTCGAAAAATACAAGCCACCTATGCTAAAATGAATACAGTTATTCCTCACACAAGAATCCATGGGGTATAAATTTGGATGCATTTAATAGTTTTTAGAGAAGAGTTCTGTCCAGGATACAGTTTGGACTAAATGGGATCATTAGCTGAAGATTGATGGCCAAAAAATGTTTGGAGATAAAACTGCCCCTACTTTCAGGAATATACAACTAATCATTCCAAAATGAATCCGTCTAGTTCTTCGCACTTAGGTTTATGTGGGTAAAAAACCAATCAAATAGTTGTTGAGTTCTGTCCATTAAACTAAAAATCACAGTAAATATATTTTAAATAGTAAATAAATTGTAAAAAACATTTAAAAACATTTGTGTGCATGTAAAAACAAAATAGGAATTTTCTAATATGTTGTAACATATATCGCAATACCCCAACAAATATTTCCATATGTTTCAATAAAAAAATTGGCGGCAATAATCAACACTAGTGGGTCTTCATTCGTGAATTAATTAATTCCCATTGAATGGACAAAAATTCCTTGTGACTGAAGTTTGGATCACTGATCATGACAAGAGACAATGACATAGTTAACCTAATCAAAGGATCTGCTGTCTGAGAACCATAAGGCATGAAATATACTGTATGCCCTGTAACAAGTAAATGCATTTTTACAAATGTATATTTGTTGGAAAGGGCGTCAACCCCCCACTGAGGGCATCAGTCATGCAGTTTGATAAGGTCTGTGTGCGTAGTAACGGTCAGGGTTGTACGCTCTCATCCATTCAATTCAGATTCCGACCTTTTTGAAAAGTCTGATGACATCCTCGCCCACGTGTGCCAGACGGACAATGACGTTGTTGTTGTAGATGTCACTGAGAGTGGCGTGGTCCCTGCTCTCCCGCCTTGTCTGCTCCAACACCAAATACCAGCAGTTCACAGTCGACACAAGATTCTGGTCCTTTCTGAAACAGCAACAAGGAAAGTCACTGCAGACCAATATCACTGTAACATTCAGATCATAGTGGCCTTTGGCCAAAAGTATGCAAATTGTAGTTATTATCTCCAACACAGACTAAACAGTAAACCTAACGCCCTTAAAATACCAAATCTGGCATAATTACTTAAACTTTACTAAACTTAAACACTAGTAATCAGGGTTTGGTGGCTATCACGTGTGTGCTCAGACATAAAACGGGATAAGAGCACTGCTCAAAACTAACATTAGATCCACTGGTGGCAGCCTTGGGGATAAGACATCAAAGTGTGAGTTATACACATTAATTTCCTGGGGATTTACTCCAATCCTGACCACTTCTTCCTCAACTCTGACCTTATTGGAGCTTGCATTCTGCCTGAAAAGCAGGCTAGTCTACCTGTTACCCCCCACCCCCCAACCAACACACAAACACCCATACTCAAACACAAGCAAACGCACGCACACACACACATACACACAGAAGGCTGCTGACTCAGTTAGCTCCGTGCTCGAGGGAGCATGTGAGTTCAATTACATTCACACCAAAAAGTTCCTTCTTCATCTTTCTTTTATAGAGAGCATCGACTGTTTTCCTCATCTCCAACAATTGTGACCTCAATATATAAGTGTTATATCATGTTACTTTTTTTTCTCTCCGCCTGCTTCATATTTGTTGGTTAGGTAAATTAGGCTGTTGGCTGGTAGCTGAACTATGCTGGAAATACAATCCCAATCCCTCTTTTTTCCTCCTTCAGTGGGTAATGAGGGGAATAGTGGAGGGGAGTGGTGGAGTTAACAAGAGCTGGTTTAACACTCTCTTGAGCAAAGCTGACACATTTATAACTTTCAGACCTCCATTTTCTAAAAAAACCTCTTAAATATGTCAAGCTGAATCCTGTCATGCTGCTTGTGAACTGTAAACTTGTAACTTGTGTTAGTTGCCCACTCATCAACCACATCCTGGCCATGAACCTACTACACTACTACCGCTACATCATTACCTATAAATAATAATTCTGCCACAATGATTTTTGCAGGATTACTCAGTCAAGAACTGCTGTGATAATTAAGATATAATACAATAGAAATAACACAACAGAGGCATGGTAGTCATTGAAATGCATGACCAATGCATCATTGAATGACTATTAACAGTTTAGTATTAAATAATAATGTATGATTCAACCCCAGTATAAAGAAGAATCCAAAAGTAATTCAACAATTGTTAAATTATTTATCTGTCTACTCTAGCTTTAACAGTAAACATTATAGAAACAGCTAATTTAATAGTTCTGCTTTTTACGTGGCTTCCATCTATTCATAACTAATTTAAGGAGGCTTCAGCGACACATTCTTCATTGCTTTTTACTGGCATGAGAACTGCAAGGTTACATTCTGGTTTCTTCATTATTCTGTATGTCCATCTGCTGGTCAAATAAAACCAGCAAACCAAATAAGGAATATGCAGACTGCAGACTCACTTAGTGAAAACATGTGTGGGTCTCTGTTTTATTCAGAGTCATTTGGTGTCTGTTAAACAATGGTACAATACTCCAGATTCATTTCTGGACTCTGTAAATCCTTTAATGACAAACTGATCCTCGGTAACTTCTAAGACTGCTACTGGAGACACAGAAATTATTTTTGACTCAAACTCAGTTTTGAAGATAGAAGACGATTCTTTAAATATTTTCCTGTCCCTTTGAAGCACACTCTAATCTTCAGATTATGTCAAAATCCACACTTTCATAACGAGGAGAGACCAGACTGGCCCCATTATAGATCCAAAATTATGCTGGGATTTAATCAGAAACTAGACTCCAACCCACTGATCAGTCATCCTAAGTTCTGAACTACAAGCACCTTTGATCTCATGTTTCAGAAGTTCAAACATTTACTGTCAGTCTACATATTCTATCACATGTAGAATGATGGATGTCATATATGGAATTTGACATTATTTGAAATGACAACTGGATTAGTAGAAGTAGTTTATGACTTTCATTTTGTACTGAATGATTCTGTATAGGCCTGTTACAATTATTACATAATCGCAATTACTTGAGATTACCACAATTATTTTACATAATCATAAGAATCACCTCCATTCATGTGTAAAACACATCTGTCTGAAACAACACTACTCCCATGCAGTGTTATTTTTATTGATGTAAACATCGGGGATCATCAGCTTGCAAAGTCAAGCACCGCACTGCTGTTGGTACAATTTAAGCCAAATTATCATTTTCAGCCTAATATCTTGGAAGAGGGAATATGTCAAATTTGCAGCACAAAGGTGGCAAAAACAATCTGTCGATCAGCCTTTTTACCAAATGAAATGGCCTTCGACAGTCTGGACATAATCGCTGGTCCAACCAAGCAACTCAATGAAGCTTTTAGATACGAGTCAAACTCTATTTCTGCTAATAAATCTCTCTCCTTCTTCATAATGTGTATTTATATTATTACACAGTCATTAGACTGACAATATAACGATGGGATAAAGTGGGCAGGGGAACATTAAACTGTTTAGCACAATTGTTTATTTGGAACACAATTTTCACCTAATATTCTCTGATCATAATAGCCTTAATTTTGAAAAAGCCGCACAAATTTAAGACAGCAAGACATCAGTCTGGAAAAGTTCTGTGTTGCTGAGTTACACAAGGGCACTTGTGATGAAGATCCTGGCCATCAGCATCTTCTTTCATCTTTTTATTTCATCCTTTGACAACAAAATATGTAAAAGCTATCCCTTCAGGCCCTCCTGCCGAAGTTGCTCTTTAATGAAGACAAACACTGTAGTATTCAAAACACAATGGAATTGGTGTAGAGGTGCTCATGGAAGATTACGGTAGATTTTCAACCTGACCGCTTCAAAAAGTACAACAATGCTCAGTTCAGAACATGGTATCTTATTAGAATGCACCACCATGAAGTGGGGTGAGCAGACAGTACAAACACATAATGCAACTATTACGTATAGTAAACCTTTTTGATGCAAATTGTCTTTTCATCGGAGGTAAACAGTCATTTTTTGAGGAGGTTTTGAAAGGGTTTGATGACTATGTCCTCTCAGCCTTTTTTCTCAATCTGAACTTGAAATGAAAGTCTGAAGGACCAACCGATGGGTAAGAAGGAAACTTTTCTAGTACAAAAATAATTACAAAACACTAGAGAGTGCAGAATAAAATATTAAGAGAAGACTTTGGGGAATTATTAATAATAATGCCTTAATTCTCCCATTGTAGTATGTGAGTCTGAATGTGTGCTGTGACATGATGATGACCATTTAATGTGACAGGGAGGAATCTGGGACAGTCATGCAAACAGAGCTTCTTTCTGGGGTCTCTCTTTAGAGAGAACGATCAATTTGACAATGTCCCAGTAACGGCAGCTCTCCGCCACTTCCATGTCCAATTGGCAAAAGCGAGAGAGGGGAAAATGAAAGAGAGACGGAAAGACCTCTCCTGAATAAAGCAACGAGTTTGTTACACATGACTGACATAGCCGGGTCACATGAATGGGTGTGCAACTACCTATGAATCAATTCAGAAATCTGAACTGTAATTTAAAATGGTCTGTTTTAATTGCAACAAAGATTTTTTTTTAAAAAAGATTGGATTCTTCAGATAGATTTTATTTTGATAATTTATTCTAAACTTCAGATTCATTAGTGTAAAAATTTGTATAATTAAACATACTATTTCTGATTTATTTTCCTTTTTTCATGGACAATGATTCATATAAAACATAGAAAATGATCTATTAGTCATATTCATAGTCATGTTTTCAACACTTTCCATGAATTTGATTCTGTTTTAAGTTTTCGTTAGACTCCTACACTATGAATATTTGGTGGCGGTCTGGCATGAAGTTTTCTGAGAATGGAAATGAAAATACAGCCACATAGAAAAGCGGTGGTGGTGCTGGGGGTTGGATGAAAAGTCTGACCTAGTTTGGAGAAACATAGCAGCCTGAGGCCACAAGCTTCCTTAGCCCTGGCTAGATTTCAGGTCAATTCTTCTGCTGTTATCCCTCCTCTCCCTCTGTTGCTTATCCCTCCTCTGTCTTCTTCTTTCTCCTTCTTTTCCCCTCTGTTTATTCCGTGCCAGTGATCAGAATTAATATCTAGCTTTTTTTAACCAGTCAAACGCGTTACATAAAGACATGTTGACACTCACTTTAAGTGTTGATGTTCTCTGGAGGTGCGGATCTTGGCAGAGTAGCGCTCAGCCAGTTTGTCCAGGCCTCTCGAATACTCCAGCTGCAGCTCAGCCTTGCGACGGAAGAACTCCTGCAGGTCCTGGAGAAGCTGTAGCCGGGACTCAGACTGCTGCTCCAGACAACGGAATTGCTCCACCAGCTGGTTGCGAATCTCTGCATATGAAAAGGGAAATAGTTACCCTCTGGTGATTGGGTATGTTAATTTAGAGGTATAAGTCAACATTTGACCTCTATCATAGATAGAGGTCAAATGTTCAAATGGTCAAATGGATAGCTAACTACACACATATTTCAGAATATGGTCATGGGCACGCACTAAGAAAACAAACAAAGTTATCATAGTTACATAAACCTGGATGTTAACGTGTATCTGTCGGCTGTGAGTATGTGGACGTATAAAGGGATGGGGGTAATGTAGGATTGACTAAATACTGGAGTAGCAAATCGGCCTATGAGATGCATGTCTGGTGATTGCAGCAGACAGAACGGAAAAGTAAAAAATAGGTCAGCTTCTCAAAAAGGATTGTGCGTAGGGAGCCTACACAGAAGTTCTGTTCTGATAAAACAGAAATTATTGTGATGATAAAATCACTGCTTTTTTGCCAGTGAGGTTTGGAAACTTGTTGTCTAGGAATGAGCAAAAAATCAAGCTTTGAAATTTAAAAATCAAATTTCAAGAATATGGTTGATATTTGATATTTACAGATTTCTGAAAGAGATATTTTATACAAGTGCAAATTTACAAAAGAAATGCACACATTGGGATAAAACAAGTATCTTCCTACTTTTTGAGATAAGCATTTAATTATTATTTCAATACCTGTATCCTTCACTGAAACTTTCACTAATGTCGATTTTGCACGAAAAGTTTACTTTACTACATCTATATATCTCTAAATGACTAGGAATAAATATCCTTAAGCTCCCTATTGGGTAATTGGCTTTATAAATTGGCTTTACCTAAGCAATACTCCTTTGGTGGTAAAACCATCCAAAGGAGTATTGACATCACCTTAATTGACGTTAAATAAAGATGTAAAGGAATACAAAAAACATTCTATTTCCAATATATACCGGTCAGTGCAAGGTTGCCATAAATCGATTGCGCAACTGTTGAATGCAGTAGTGTACACAAACCATAAATCAGATCACACGCATTTCTTATATAAACAGAATATGTCAGAGTGCATGTGTGTATGAGAGAAATATGTAGAGTAATAACACCCCTAAGCAATGCAAAGCTGTTGTTGAGTAACATGCAGAGGACCATTATGACACAAATTCTACAGGTAAAATTTATTATTCTGCAGAAAGTACTGAAGTTTAAAAATAGCTTGTAGACAGAAAAGTAATTTTATTCTTTTCAAAACACTGTTTCTGTATATGTGAGTGAAATGTGAATGAAAGAGCAAGGTGGTCATGAAAGACAGAGTAAATAAGCTGTCCCCTGCTGTTTTGAAATATAACCATCACAGTCCCCATAGTTGCCCAGTCGCCTGGATACAAGCCCCTGGATGCATCTCAATGAGGGCAAGCCATTTCCCTGTTCTGGCAGTCACAGCAGTCAGTCTGTGTCACGTGGTTGCCAAAGACAAGGGCCACTTCCTCCAGTAACAAATAGTCAATAGAGAGCCTCACTGATTAATGCGGCAGCAATGAAGTTGAAAATAGTAAATGTGATGCACTAGTCCTAGGATAAAATAGTACACACTACTTGAAGGAGTTGGCAGAACGACCAAATCCAAAATTGTTTAACTCTATATTTAATCAGTGAGAAGCCAAACTCATAATACTTGCATTTGGTCTCTTGTTAGCATGATATTTTTAGAACTTCAACTGTTCCTGCACTACATTCAATGAATCATTCAAGCAAGTAATACCTGATTACAAGTAAGATGGAATGGAGTCCAAGTGAAAAATAAACCAAGATGTAAACCTCACAAGCAAAAAGCAGATGCTTAACAAACCTCAGTGTTTTTTAATGTCACAATAGTTAGGAATTATGTCTGTTAATGAGTATGCGGCCAAAATGAATAAAATGTTCCACATGGCTGTGCAGTTTTTTAAGGCTTTATCACTTCGAAAGATTTATTTTTCTTCAAACTTCAAACATCTTGATTTGTTCTAGTGACCTCAACTAATGTGAATTTGACCATAAATGAATTGCTTCCAGAGGTGAGGGGTAACCTCAAAGGAAAATGAAATGAAGAATGTTAATTATCTTGCTGGTTATGTCACCTATTTGGTTCTGATTGAGTATATGTGACATTGATAAACCAGAATAAGATGCTGAGAGGGATGAGCAATATGAGTTCAAATCAATATTAACATTATCTCCAGCTTTTTCCTTCATTATGATTATTGATTTAATTATTGCATATGCCTTACTATACTGTCAGTATGCTCCTTTGAAAGCTGGGATATTATTTATTTTGGTTCAGTGTCATTTTCGGTGAAGCAGAAATGTGTCTATAGAACAGGCTTTATTTACGGTACAAGCTACTCCCATTGAGACCTATGTGTTTGCACTCATCTCATCACGCCACTTTGCATATACCTTCATTTTGAGTGAACGTGAGTTAAAGTTGACCTGAAGGGACGAATGCACCGGGCTGTACATGACATATTTTTGTAGGACGCTTCATGAGCGCACACATTGGAGAAATGAATAAAATTACACATGAGCAAAATGAAGACTTTGAGAGGTTCTAAATGTTGGTTTCAATACATCATCAGCTAATTGCCCAACCAAAGAGAGATCACGCTGAAATACATATAACAAATTTTGAGCCACTCAAATACAGAGTGTGCCTAATCTGAAACATCATCCCTGTAACGCACATAATTTAGTCATGTGTTACTGCTTTCTGAGAGTTTGTTCCTTAGAAAAGCAAAGAGTCTTCCGGAGCTCACACACTGAAGTGATGAAGTCTTGACTTCCCCTTTCACCATGAAGTTCAAGCACAGTACGTCTAAAGAGCCCACATGCCTGTTTCCCGTCAAAATTCTGGAGGAAACTATTCTGCCATACAAAAGTTTTTTTTAATTTACTTTTCACTCTGACACTCCAGAAAAAAAACCCACAAATGGGCATTTTTGCAGATACTGCACTAGTAAAACTGATGTAATAGAGAGCAGGAGATGTTATATAGTGGAGGGTCCTTGACACCACTGAAGTCCCCCAAAATGACCTAGCAAAGCTTTTATAGTGGCCAGTAGCAGTCTACAGGCCATGTCTGTAGTTAGTCATGCGTGACTAGTCACTTGTGGCCTAACCCGCAATGACACGTTGACATAATTTGATATAAATCATGGCTGTGTTCTGTGAACACTTGTCTGCTGAATGCAGTAATGGTTTTGGTATGCCTTTACAGTCTCTTTGCTTGAGTTCACATTTCATCCTCTCTCTCACTCGCCATACAAATACCTCTAACAAGGAAAGCTGTTGCTATTTATGCAACCAAGAGACAGGAAAATCCTGGACGTATGGACCAGAATTTCAAGCAGCTTTCTTTTCAGATCTTTTAACTGAATATTTCAACACAGCGACAGACAAGACACAGGAAACAAAGACATTTTGTCTCTGTCGTGACACAACACTGACTTTTCAAGGCGATGTCAGTCTAAGCATTCTCTCTACACGATGAATACATAGAAAGGGTGAGTGTGTACATTCTGAAGATGATAGCGTATGACTGCCAGTCATGGATATTTTGCTTTTGTGACATTTACTGAGCTATTATAGGATCGTAGGACTTTTTATTTAAAACATTTTACTATGGTTTGTGGAGAGATGTGCCTGTAAAATCAAAACTGCACAAATTCCACATTGCCATGCACGCATCCAAAATCTTACAATGTACAGTTTACAAAATACTATAGCCATTAGTGAGCGAGATAAGCAGCTAGGCTGCAAACACATCAAATGACATAAAATGTCATAGAGCTAGAGGTATAAAGGATTATAAAGGGCATCCCCTCATTTCATCGTCTTTTGCCTTGGAGCATCAACAGGAGGCTTGGCAATACTGGGCTCAAATATTGTACAAACAATAACCTGTATCAACCTCCTCAGAAAAACTAGTCATGTATTGGTTACAAATAGAAATATATAGATTTTAGCTGCTGATGTCAAGACTGATGAGACTTCCAGTAAGAGTGATTATAAGTCATGAATAAATTGGGGATTGCTTGTGATAATCGTTGTTTACACACAACTAAGCCTGTAAAGCTTTGCACTCAAGCTACACACCAGCACTCCAATAAATGTTACTCAAATGTGATGAAGACCTCGCTATCTGCTGAAATATTGACAAGCCTAAAACTACCACAAAGTGCATTAGGTCTGTGCCTGATTGAACGACTGTGGAGTCAGCAACTCAGCATTATTGGAGGCCAGTGTCAGTGTCAGAGTAAAAGCCCCGCAGCTCGAACTGATCTAAACCCAGTTTGCAAATTAGCTTAAGATGTCAGCTTAAAAGCTTTTCTTGAAAGTGAGACGCGAGACAGAGCTGTGATGGCCCTCTCACAGCCACAAAGTTGATGTTGAGACCAGAGAGAGAGAGAGAGAGAGTGTGAAAGAGAGCGAGTGAAGGATACAAATAAATAAACAGTCGAAGAGACCGCAGGGCAAAATAAAATGTGTATAATTCTCCTCACTCCTCAGACATGCTGACAATTGAGGGCATTTCCACAAATGTTTGAAAAACAGCTGTAAGGTCTATCTGAAGTACAAGGAAAATTTGACTTTGGTGAAACTTTTTGTAAAGTATATATACACCAATGTTGCATTCTTTGGCAACATCATTTCATCACGTTTAATGACTAATTTTTGCAGTACTGACATTAATTGAATAATTCTGTGGAACAATACAAACGGATACATGGATTACTTTTTATATCTTGTTGTCGGATTTGCAATCTGAGAGTAATACAAATTTATGCATTTACAAGCCAGACACATTCAATTGAAAAAGTAATTGCAAATTATTTTGACTGTAAATGTATTATAGCCATATAATAAACATCAATTTACAAAATATAAATAAAATGCCACATTTTCTGAACTAAAACAGAAGGGTGTTGTCATAACACTGTAATATCTATTTGTACAATATAACGCCTAAGTCAGAGGCCAAGTAGCTTAGCCCAACAAAAGAAAGAGGAAGGAATGTGTAGTTCACCAATTTAAACTTTTATATGTTGTTGTGCATACGTCTGCACAAAGAGTCAGTGTAAAAATGAGTTGCCGTTTTAGCAGCAGGTTATGTGCAGTACTACTAAACTTACTAACTTTTTTTTTAAGTAAGACAAAAACCTATTTTTGTGAATAAATCTTATTCTCAAAATACAAACATTTTTAAATCATGTTTTGCATTTGAAAAATAATCTAATCTTAAGAACATATATCAAACTTTGTATTACTAAGATTTGACACTTAAATTAAGCTAGATTTAACTAGTAACAATTAAGGTAAAACATCTATTGTATTGTCAATCTATCTTTTTTTCGCTGTCAAAGAGAGCTGCTGCTTTGCATTTTTCATTAATAATAAAAGAAGCACAATATGGATTACAATCCAAAAACAGTGTTAACAGTTCTTTGGTTTTTGGAGCTTTTCAATAGCTATGGTTAATGCCTCATCCTCGGTGGTCCCTTTGACCCGTCGAGTCCCCCAGGGCTCCATCCTTGACTCCTTACTCTTTAGCATTTACATGCTGTCACTGGGTCATATTATAAACACATTTATCCACAAAAAAATACTGATTCAAAATGTACTCAACCAAGGTGTTGAGCAGCTCATTAAACGATTAAGATTGATTTCTTTCAAATGAGGATATTGGTCTCCTGATTGGGCTGACTTAAATAAACTAGACATTGAAGGGTTGGCACGGCTGCAGAACGAAATTAAGGTCCTGGTTAATATCCTAAAAATTGAGAATGCGCTAGGGTAGAAGATATCAGCTCCAGCCCAATCCTGCAAAGGATAAGAAGTTTGAAAAAGTGGATTAATGGGAGGTTTATGAAACAGTGCTTTATCGTAGGTTGATTTTTTAAACAATTTATTCATGTCAGGCTGAGGTACTGCTTCTTAAAATCAGCCCAATCAAGAGACTAAAATGGTCATTTGAAAATCTGTTTCAAACAGCAGAGCTTTCATTTTTATAAGCACAACTTGCTTCAATTTTTTAGTGTTTGGGCTTATTTTAGGGACCATTGGACTCTTTCTGTGGCTCGACTTATTTCTAAAAGTCAAGCAAACTCAACCCATTGGAACATTTTTTTGCTCAATACAAGACTACTTTATTATATTTAAGAATATAAATTTTTTTTCTATCAAAGCTAATTTTGCAGTAAACCTTGATTTTGAGTCACAGTCACCAACAAGAAATAAGAAACATAGTTGCCCCGATTTAAGTCTGTGCTAAGCAAGCTAAATAAACCTGTGTCAAGAACTTCTCATATACGTGTAAGACCTTTCTAAATTGCTTTAGTGGAGGGAATGTGGTAAATGTATACAGTTGCCTTTCATTTGACTGTTTCATAAAATCTAGCTATTGTTGAGTTTACTGGATATATACTTAACCAACTAACTTCAAATATACACTGTCAGAGTTATCGTGGTCCTTTTGTTTACAAACTTCTATTAGATGGAAGCCTTTGCTCTGTCTGTCTCTGTGAATAAAAATGAATGTGTGCACGACACAGAGAAAACCACAACTTTGAGAAGGCGTGCATTCAACTGCAAAGCTTTGACAGCCTGAAGTTGCAAAGACAATTGCTGAGAGGACAGCCCACCTACATACACTACATCCTGTGCTGATCTATACCAACACATCATTCTGGTTTCTCTCTCTCTCTGGGTGCTTCACCCAGTCACATATTTAGACTATGAAACATTTTCATGGTTCATTATTCATATAGACAGTATACAATTTTTATGAACTCTCTTAACTATTTGCTGTGTGATCCTGTCAAGAAATTTCTGACATTTCATTTTTTCCTGGAGTTTGAGCAAAATAATCATCGTTCATCCATTTGAAATCATGTAAATCTGAACCTTTGAATAAGGGGCATGTTGTAATATGTACCAAGATGTCTCCTGTAGAACTATCCTGTATGAGCAGGCCTATAAGAGGAGGTGCATGGGCTTCTGTCAGCTGGAAGATTGCAAAAGGTGAAGTAGTGCATTCCCTTTTTGGGTGTGCAGCATTAGGACCATCTCACTCAAATCCCTGCTATACTTTGAGAATCGAGCCGAGTGGCTGCACATACGAGGCTAGGCGTGTTTCAAGCACGTTATCTCCATTACTGGGAAACCGGTCCAACCAAGGAATATCTTTTTTATTGTCAAACTAAATCCCCAAAATATTCTTGACCCACACAAACAGAGTTAATATTTTCATACAATCGAGCTTTTAAAAAGATGACTGTGCCATACTATAAAACCTGGTTTAACCCACAGCCCCGCTGAAAGCCATCTAAAGCTGTGTGGATAAATTACGCAATACCCACTATGACAATAGGAGCAGGCCTGCACGACACCAACCTTTCACTTGGGTCTCATATTCGCCAATAATCTCTTTGTCCTTCTTGACTTTGGCCTGAGATGACATTCTGGGGAGGGTGTGCAGTCCTCTGCTAAGAATCAGCGTCTCGGTTGTCCCGATGCAGCGTCAACACTGTCCGCAGTCCTCAGAGGAGAGTTGAGCAATGATCAGAGGACAATCATCACAACTTGGGAGATGAGACCTAGTTGAGGCTCCGCGAGGCTGCAGCACTGCGTTCACGGCGACCTCGACCTAAAAGTGCATAACGATCTCCGTCCCTGACCACTCCTCTCTAGTAGCACTCCTCGGTGAATCGGAAAACAACTCACGTCTGATGCACATTTCACTTAAACAAACAGCTACGGCAGCCTCCGCGGTTATACCTCCTTCTTCTTTAAAACACTGCCCAGCTCTCTCCTCCTCCCTCTTTGCCACTCTGCAAGTTCAATGTTTCTGCAGAAAAGGCTGAATGGATGCTAAAGTCAATGTGAGACTCCTCCCCCAACCCCCTCTTCCTCTCTTCACCCCTGCTCTTCTCACGGATGATTCAAGATTTGTTGTCTGAGTGAACTGGTAGCAAAGTTATGGAGCCCCCCTAGTGTTAGTTGAGTAAATTCGGGGGCAATTCTACACAAACTAGGTGATCGATGGATGTGACTGGGCGGAAACGTTTGGCACCATGGAAGAAATCAATAAATATTGAAAGTCTATCTGGATAAAAGGACAAATTAATCAATTTCTGTGACATAATTTACCTCTGCGAGAGGGAGCTTTTTTCTGTATTTTTTTTCAATTATGCATAAAATGTTATTTAAGTTGGTAAAACAATGAGGCATTGAATAAATTTGAATCTTTATTTTTCTGGCAATCTACCAATCATTAATCACCAATTTATTGTCAATAAATATTAATCTAAAACATTGACCAAGATCCATTAGAGAACTGGTGTTCTGTCTGCCCAGTGCCAAT
This sequence comes from Lophius americanus, assembly GCA_037951165.1. Taxonomy (NCBI): domain Eukaryota; kingdom Metazoa; phylum Chordata; class Actinopteri; order Lophiiformes; family Lophiidae; genus Lophius; species Lophius americanus. Next base: position 8,404,165 of record JBBDHG010000021.1, read on the forward strand.
GATGAACTGTAAGTTCATCACAGTTTCTTTAATGTTATTATGGGCCCTGCTAGCAATCAAATCTAGATCAGTTTCATACTATCATAAAATTACAAAATGTTCCAGTTCATACAGGGAATAAGAATGATAGGAAACATATCCCCAAATAAAAGTTTTAAATTGTTTCTGAGTGGAGTAACCTAATGTGATACAAGTTAATGTGGCAATTACTGAGCCTGTCCTCCCAAGCAGAGCTGTAATATAATGATGATGATGATGGAGATCCCCCAGAGAAAGACGGGTAGAGTGAATGATACCCCTCAGTGCCTCACTCAAGCACAGTCTTATGACAAAAACTGTTAAATAACTCTGTGTCATTCCTAAATGCAACTGAGTGCTACCGTATTTCATGACAACCGCCCGGATGTTTTTCTGTCTGAAGACATTGTAAACTGAGAGGACGAAGATAACCGAGCACTTTCTATTTGTAAGAAGATTGTATTTTGAATTGTGTCAAGATCCAAGTCGTTTGACACCTAATTCTCAAGAAATCTATGTGTTACTGTCAACCTGTAGCATGACTGTGCAAGCTGGAAGAGAGGCCAGGAGAAATCTACAGAGTCAGGTTTTCAGTTAACACCACACAATCTCAACTTCAACTTCAAATTTCCTGGGCAAAGGTTACTGAAAAATCCTCTGGCAGCAGAGCGTGTCTGACAAAAGTTGGGGTAGCTTTGAAAATAATGTAAAAAAGCTGTGTCTAACGAGGCCATTGAACCTTACTCAACACTTTGTCTAGCTAGGAAACATGAGCTTATTTCAGGAGGTTAATAAAGATATCTTTCTGTTTAAATGTATAAATTATAGTAGTCTAAAGAATGAAGCAACGCAGGCTCATTTCTAGTTTCTCTCTGGCATTTTATGATACAAATACAGATGAGTTTTCTGCACATTCCATGTTTATTGTTTAACAATTTACCAAAATTTGATTAATATAAGTTATTAGATACTGTATTAATGTAAGCAAATATTAGATAATAATTAAATGCATACAATCATAATTCATTATACATATCTTAATGAATTAAATAAATATAAAACAATATTAAAACAAAATGTGTATGTGGTTGTATCCCAGTGTCATTAACATAATAACACAGTTTTTCCTGGATCACAGTAAAGATAGTTATTTTCCTTCAGTTGGAAATGGTACAGTCCATCCATCTAATTTCTTAATTTATCAGGGGGGTTTTGGAAACATTTCAAGCCAAATGAAATATGTAATCCCCCCAACAAGTTCTGGTTGTACTATGAGGTCTGCTCCTAGTTATATTTACTTGAGTAAATAAATGTTTAAAGAGCACAATGTTCATCACAGCATTGGCCTCTGAATTCTGCTCTCAAAGTGCACCCGATTGATGGATTTAACTTTAAAAGGCTCATCAATTCTTCAAGGGGAGCATGCCCCCAGACTATCAGACAACTTCCGAGTTTCAACCTCCACAGTTTTTCTAAATCCTGTGGGAGACACTGAAACATTCAAACTAAAAAAAAAACGGATTTCACTACCAGTTCAAATTATTAAAAAAAAGATACAGTGAAGGGATGAGGCATGGTGACAGTAAAGAACATGAGACCGCAAGGGATTATGTCATTGTGGTGGTGGGAGATACACCTACAACTACAGGTCCCTACGCTTTGCTATCTTTCCTGTTTCCAACACATCAACTTTGAGGATAAAATGACACCTGCTGACTTAAACCACTGGCACGTAGCACTGTACCGAGATAATCAATGTTTTATCTGACTTTACCAGCCGTTTCAATGTTATGACAGAAAATAAAACTTCAAATTCCGGCGGAACTGTTTTTCATAGGAACCTTGTTGTAGTCCGGTCAGTCAGCGAGTCGTACACGGAATGTTGATGATAACACCGCCTAGCTTTATGTTAACAATGGCCTAAAGCATGTAATTACCTCCCAAGTAACATAGTGATTTATTGTTCGTGTAATTACCCCCTCATTTACATAAAAAATAAAGTCGTTATCGACGACTTTATTTGCACTTCTGTATTTAACAATTTACCATTTCACGGTTAGTTTGTGGCGAAATTAAGTTAATTTATGCACGATTGCAGGATGGTTATCAAAGTTGTTGGCACATAAATTGCTTTTTGCGGTAAAGCGCATTGACAGGGATTTTCATTTTCAGGAGGAAAATGCGTCAATCCCCACAAGAGTACACTCGAAAAACGTCAAAGCAGTAAGAAGCTAAACTTACTGTATCGTCGCCACAGTGGTACAGTACGGTCTACACTCAGCAACCGCCCAACTCTTTTTTGAATAAGCCCCACATAAACAGAGAGACTTCTTCAATCCCATGCTCTGTATAAAAATTAGAAATATCTATATTTCACGAATTTTACAACAGTCAAGCTGGCGACTGTATTTCAGCATTGGGTCAACGTTTTGGTTTCCGCGTGACAGTGTCTTCAATACTTATACTGTTCTGCCGGTGGTACCTTATCTGTCATACTGCACTGAAACGTGGGGAAATACATATAAAATAAATTAGAATAATGAATAAAGCTGGTAATCAGGGATCTACCCAATTTTTTATTAGAGTTTCGTACACCTTAAAATATAAAGAACTTGTGTTTTAAAAAAATTTGTAATATTTTTTCGAGTTGTGATCAACAGCCTTCCTGAGAATGTATTAATAGGGTTGTTTATTTTTGAAACGGGTAAAGTCAGAACCAAGTTTGAAAAGGGTATTGAAATGTGAAATGATGGAGGATTTTAATGTAAATTGATTAGATTGTTTAATATTTGAGTATTATGAATCGTATAATATAATTTGTGTAACGTAATTCTGTATTATTTTCCGTCTAAGATGTATTAAGCCAAAGTAAATTCTATTCATTCATGCATTCAATCATGCTTGTGACTGTGATGAGGTCACAGAATGGGGCAACTGTAAAAAATATTTCACAATGTCAACAGGAAACTTAATGTTGACATATAAAAGATTCGCCATCAACAAATTCCAAGAACAGAGAAGTATGACATCTCACAATACACCAGGAAACATGATTCCCTTAACATTGGTGATGTCACTGCTTCGAAATGTTCATGCAGGTGGATTTCCCATGCACTGTAGTGTGTAAGGCAGATTTTGTACAGGCTGAATAGATTATTTTGGTATTCACATCATTAAATCTTAGTTCTAAATTGTACTTATAGTAAACAACTGAAAATAATTTCAGTTTCTGTGGTTCAAGATGTGGTGATTTAGTGGTGTTTCACGAAACAATTTTGTAACACACTGTGTAGCAAGCCACACCTTTCCACACCTCCTTACAAATAGTTGCAGCTGAACCGGGCTCACAGATGCAAGTGCGTTGCCAGCAGATGTAGAGTAAATTATCTGCAGGACAGGACAAGTGTTAGCCTTTACAGGAACATGTTATGGACAATACTCTTACTACTTAATGGACTGCTTATAATAGTTTTCCTTTTCTCCACTCGCACAAGGTAAAACCTTACTTTGTTGATATTTGATTGATTGGTAGTCGTCTATGAACTGACCACTGCTATAAACAACAAAGCCTTATTCTACAATGGCCTGTTTTGTATTTGTGGATTATTTTATTTATTTTTGTAAATTCATAGCTTCATTATCTGTAACTACTTATCCCGTTCAGCGTCACAGTGCTGGACCCTATCTGAGTAGATCTGTCTGCAATATCGCTGGCCTTGAATTACCTCATAAAGGGTAAATAGAGTAGTTTGAATTTACTTGTAATTAATTTAATTTACAGATATTGAATATTTGAGGAAATCAATATAAGACTCAAGTTATTCTTATTTCTTATATCATGTGCTGCAAGCTACCTTAACTGCATGGCTTTTCAACCACACAAAAGAAGGGCATGTTAACTCTAAACCTGTTTTTTGAGATTATTGAAAGATAACAGAAAACATACACAACATTTTGCACATCTTTCTTTCCCCTGAACAGAGGAAAACATGAGCCACCTCTGGACAAAGGTTGGGTTCCATGGTTGGGTCATGCTCTTGAATTTGGTAAAGATGCAGCAAAGTTTTTGGCTCGGATGAAAGAAAAACATGGGGACATTTTTACAGTAAGTCCTGATAAAGCCCCAATAAAGAATGGGCGTGATGACGAAGGTTTAAGGATATAGGAAGTTGTTTTGAGATTTTATGAACATTTTAATGTCAAAGAGAGTACAAATTAGTATGTAATGGTTTGAAAGGAATTGGTCAAATATGTTTTTTTACACAGGAGAATGAAATATTTCGACTGATCTGATATTGCAATTTATAAATCTGTAATGTAGAATACATCATTATACACGCTGAATGGCAGTAAGTTATATAGTATCCCATAATCCTTTCAGTTGTAATTATCTGAAATGCAGAGGCCCCTGCAACTTTTTTTTTTTTTGATCTACAACAGCATGCATGTTTCATTGAATACACCTTCTGTAAAAAAAAAAATTAACTACCCTTCCTCATAGTTTCAGATTAAAAGACCAAACATGGAGTTGTAGTTGAAAACAACGAATGTCAGAAAAATCTAAATGATGTCCTCACAGGTCTGTGTCGCTGGTCATTATGTGAATGTGCTGCTGGATGCAAACTCTTTCGATTCTGTGCTAAATGACACAGTCTTCTTGGACTTCACCCCCAAAAGAAACCAACTCCTGAAAAGGATCTTCAGTTTGCAGCTACCAAGCATCAATCCTACCGCAGCGAGAAAATGGATGGAACAGTAATGAATGCATCTTTTAAACATAGACTTTCCAGTACTCTAAATGGTAGGATAAGGAGGGCTGCAGATTTCAATATCCTTTCATTATTTCCCCAGGCATTTTGAAGGACCTTGTCTCGCCAAGCTCAGCAGTTCCATGAACACTCACCTTAAGGACATGCTACTGAGTGACCAGCAAGGTTGTAGCCCTTCAGAGTGGAAACAGGAGAGGCTCTTTAGCCTTTGTTACAGTTTACTCTTCAGGTATTATAGAGCATCTCCCCCTTGAGAATTATATAAATCAAATTATATGAGTCAGAAGTGAAAAGAAAAGATGATATTTTACCTTGCTGCTTTGCTCAGGGCTGGATATCTAACAATGTTTGAAAAGGGAAATAATGCCACTGCAGTCTACAAAGAGTTCCGAAAGTTTGACAATCTTGTCACCAAACTGGCCCGTCCCTCACTCAAGCCAGGTAAGCTGCAGATGCATAAATTAAAGAATTATTGTGTTACTTTCAGTATCCTATCTGACTCCATAGATTCGCCATCATTCACAACATTAACACCAGTTATCAGTTTTAATGTTTTGGATGATCAGTGTATTTCAACAGACACAAATCCAAACAAAGAAACAAAACAACTACATTGCCATAAATGACGAAAGATGAACTTGTAATAACGCTGTGGTTGATGGGTGTCGGTGTGGATCTCTACCAGGTGTTAAAAAAACAGCCATATTATCTCGGGAGCAACTGTGGGAGCTGCTTTCGTCAAACAGGATGAGCAGAGCAACAGAATCCAACTCCTTGCAGCAGAGTTACTCTCATTTCCTGCAGGAGGAAGGAGTAGATGCAGAAATGCAGAAAAGAGCTACACTCTTGATGCTGTGGACCACACAGGTGAGAGCTGGTTTACTGCCTACTGCCCCACTCTCACCCACATAAATACACACAAGGTCACAAAAAACAATACAAAAAGAATATATATAAACTTCCCACGTCCACACTGTATTCCTTGCAAATATGCTCACCCTGCCAACAGTGAATAAATAGAAGGCAATGGATTCCTCTCTGCCAGCCACTCATAGCTTCATGCCTCAACTTGCACTCAGAGAGCAGTTATACTAGTTTTGATTGTGTGAAACAGTTGCCATAACATTGTATTGTGTTTTGAAGTTAAGTAATTACACACAAATGGCATGCATAAGAGAACTGTGTTAGTCATTTAAAGTTGCTTCCTCTATTTCTACAGTTTCCGGCACTCATGTGTTAATAGTCGGGTTTCCATTGCTGAGGGTGAAGTTCCACTAGAAATCTATGAATGGATATACAAGTTGCTCAAATAAAATACATTAAGCTTTGCATTGTCTGGTGCAAGTCTTAGATTAATACATAGCTCTAAACATCACGCATTGACTAGTATTGCTGTCAAATATTAACTTAGTTAGTTTCAAATATAGACATAGCTGTGAATACATAATTGTTTCTTGGCATCACCTGATCAAATATGTTTAGATCAACAGGATGTTATTGCTCTGCGCTGCCAGCTGGTGGAGATAGCAGGCTATATGAGGTTGGGTCTTGTATGCTGCAGTTCAGTTGTTAAGGCCTCAGCCCACCCTTAACCCACCAATCTCACTAGAGCTGAGACAAAAGATAGAATTTAAGAGAGCAGAAGCCTTTCTAAAGCCACTCATTATTAAGGTCTCAGTTTTTGCTGCTCTTGTGATTTGGAGTTACACCACTATTCTTCCTGCGTGTTTTTTTGTGTGCGTTGTCATGTGTATTGGGATATTTGTGCATACCGAGTGAGAAACTAGAGCACCACTTCCGAGAATAGAGAGATTAAATGTGAGAAGAGTGAGAAGGACAATATGTCATATCCAGTAGATGTGTGGCAGGCTGATTGAGGTATTTCCTGCACAAGCTGGTGATGGGTTTCTTTCCATTTGGAGCCAAATTAAAAGTATTAATTTGAACATGTTGAGTGTTTAGTGAGTCTTTCCTACCTAACCTTTCTCGGTATACAGCTTCCAAGTAATTTCCGACAGAAATAGATTGAAATTTGGGGAAATATTCTGATGCTAAAGATGGTGTGTCTTTGCTAAATACTATATATTATATAGCTGGAGCCAACAGTTGGTCATCTTTGTTTAAAAGCCATAAGTGGAGTTAACAAATATGGCTACCAATCTACTAATTAAGAGGATGTGTGTGCGACTGAAGCATTAAATACACAACAGTAACTACAGTCTTAGCAGACAGACACACAAATAGAATTGAAATTTTTATCTAACTCCCAAAATATATTTTCCTAAATGCCAAAGTATTCATTTTTTTTTAAATTGTCTGGTGATCTAAGAGGGCAGCAAAGACATTATGGTGCACCTTTAGTCACTTTTGGGCTTTTGCCCTTGCTGTCAATGTAGAGCTGACCTCAAATGTGCCCCTGAAAGATAACAGCATATCCCATAGCAATTATAGTCTGACAGGCTCAGGCATCTCTCCCAGACAGGCTGACAGCATTTTCTACAAGGTGTAGACTGATTCAATGGCTTTTCCTCATATCATTCATATTCAGGCAGCAGCATTAAGAGCGAGCTGAAAGGAAGTAATGCTTGAAATAATTATTAGTGCCTCTGCAGGGCATGGTCTGTATTTACACATATACAATATGTGCACTCACTTTGACAGTTTTTTTTGTTGTAGAAGCTTATATTTTGTGCTAGGTTTGGTGTTCTTCCTTTCAGTGTAATGTCGGACCTGCTGCGTTTTGGTTCCTTGGCTTCCTACTCACTAACCAGGAGGCTATTGAAGCTCTTAAATCAGAGATCAGGGGTTTTTCTCTCCAAGACACTGCCCTACAGCATCCCCCCATCAACTTCCTGGAAGCATGCAGAACACCTGTGTTTGGTACTTAACAGCTTGTATCCTTTTCACTAATTCACTAGAGCTCTTCCACCTAAGGCTTTAGCCACTTAAGTGAGATGGAAACAAAGGATAATTTAACTTGTTGGAAATAACAACAGAAGCACGGTTTTAGTGAGACAACAGCAATGTATATATACATTTGAGCTTTCATTCTTTTAAATAATGAATGCTTTATTTAAGATACTCAGTTACTTATTTAAGATATATGTTTGCAAACGTTTGTACATGTCCAAATTACACTTTAGGCCTCCTCTGATTTAACTTATACTGAAACCCCTCGGACATCATCCCCTCTGTTTCCATTTTGTTCTGCAGATAGTATTCTGAGTGAAACCTTAAGGCTCACCAGTGCAGTAATGATTAGTAGAGAGGTGATTAAGGACAAGGTTCTGCGAATGGCCGATGGACAAGAGTACCACCTCAGAAGGGGGGATACAGTGTGTCTGGTCCCCTTCCTCAGTCCACAGATGGACCCAGAGATATACCAAGAACCAGAGGTACCATTGCGGACAGAGCAAAAGTACACTTACAGGGACCTTGTTAGAATACTTTTGTATGTTGAAGAATGGGGAAAGAAGCCTTTCCCATTGATATGCATGTAGTTGTGTTCCACCACTGTAATATTTTGAAGCAATATTAAGCCATAAGCGCACAATACTACTAGATAGCGCAGAATTAGGCATTGTGATTGGAATCATTAACAGAATATGTCATTTGGGATGACACACTAAATTCTAACACACTGAAAAACAAGCAGACCAAACTGAAACATCCATCTGTTCCAAGTTTTCATTCTGTTTTCTTTGTCTCCATTAGTCAGATAGTTGCTCATTATTTTTTTCAGACAATATTAAGCATGAGACATGTGGTCAAAACTATTTGCCTGATAGGACAATGCATATGTATAGGCTACGCATTTTTTATATGTATTACTTTTTGTCTCTTCTTAACAGATTTTCAAGTATGATCGCTTCTTAAATAGTGATATGACCGTGAAAGATAAATTCTACAAGAATGGCAAAAGGATGAAGTACCACACCATGCCCTGGGGTGCAGGGATCAACTGTTGTTCCGGCAAAGAGTTTGCTGTTAGAGCCATTAAACAGTGGGTGTTCAAATCTGTGTTTTTGTTTTGTTTTGTCTTTTTTAGATTTATATCCTTCCATGAAGTGATGAAATGATGCAAGCATTTTTTCAATTTCACCCCCATTACCAGACCAGCAAAATCTATCTCCACACAATATGCCCCTTATTTTCAGTTCAATCCTGCTTTCAAGCCCTCTACCATCATCAACAAAAAGCTGTGATATTGTTATTGATCAGATTCTGTATTAAAATGTATGAAAAGGGCAAAGAGAAAGTGAGGCTGGTCAGAAAATCCTGTCTCCTTCAATCTTATGTCAAAAGGTCAATCCACAAGACAAAAAGAGGAACTACTCAGCTAGTTTTATCAGTTGGTTTTATTTGTTAAAACAGTCCAAACATCCCAAATGTCCCACAAAATGCCATAATGGAACATAACAGTTCTATTGCATGTCTGAAGAATGTAGTAACTCACTGAATATCCTTAATTCATGGCTGCAACCCTCGTTGTTTTGTCAGTAAATTGAACAGTGTCACAAAAATGATCTCAAAATAGTTCACTTAGATTTTTCAGATTTCACATATGGCGTGTTGTTTGATTTGAAGTATCAGTGATGTACAAAACTGTAAGATATACATATTTGTATGTACTGCATTTGTAAAATACAAATTTATATACAAATCAAGAAAGAGGCTCTAAATCCAAAAGCTATTGCATCTTGTTATTATCCATATGCACAGAGCTTATGAATACTGTATGCATTAATATCTAATTAAACAACTATCATCTCCAGGCATTCATCAGAAGCCCACGAGAGACAGGTTGGATTAGTAGCGTCAAAATTTGAGGAGAAGGGCTGGCAACTGGACAGGATGGAAGTGCAAAATGAAAGGTTTAGCCCTTTACGGATGAAAGTTTGAAAATCTGAACATAATTTTTACTATCCAAAATGCTGTGAAAACACATGATCAGTGGGTTGAAATTAAAATTTTACCCAGAAAAACGTTTATTAATAATATTTATAATAGTAATAACAGTAATAATAATGTATATTATATTTATCTCTACAACAACAGTGTGAAATGTATTCTCCCCATTTGACCCATCCCTGAGGAGTAGTGGGCCTCCACTGTGAAGCACCCACACAGTTGGTTGTGCTCGAGGAGCCACTCCATGTAGTGCCACGGGCCGGTTTCAAACCCCCAATCCACCAATTGTGGGAGAACCACTCAAACCACAGAGCTAAAGCTGTCCCCCATTTGTTAAAAAGGAAAAAAATCAGTTAAAAGAATGCGTTTGATGTAGGTTACCGTATAATTGTTCGATTGTGATTCATATTTAATTAGTGTCATCTGGCAGGTATTCTGCCAGTGTTAACATGACAAATATTCCATGTCATAGATAATTGTGGAATAGAGCACATGTTCAATATGTTGCATGTGATGGCTCAAATGATGAACCAATGTATAGAGGTTGTGAAGAGTGTTGTCCTTTTTATGGCCAATGGACTTCATGAACGAGCCATCTCCAAGTATTTTATGTGCAAAATGTCGACAATTGTCCTCCCTTTAACACATGCCAAACACATGCTTAAATGTAGAAAAAATGTGAACTGTGGAGAAAAAGGATACTACTTGCCCATAAATTTGAAGGTTTGTTTTGGATAAAAAAGTGATTCTCAATCACAAATTGAGCCAAAATTAATGTTATTCTAGACTGTGAGAACTTAAAGAATCAGTTACTTTTAGTCATTTAGCTGTTCATTTGAGATTGGTTGATTTTGTTGACGTTATGTTCTGTCTTTGACTGGATGTGTGTGAAACCTGCAATTCATCATATTATTAATGAATATACTTATTATTAAGTACAGTTTCTCAGTAGGTGATTTGAAACCTTTTTCTAAACTGTTGTTTATTTTGTGTCTGTAGATTTGTGTTCTTGGTGTTAACCCATCTCAATCTGGAGTTGTGTGACCCGGAGGCCAAACTGCCACCAGTTATTTCCAGTCGCTACGGCTTTGGGATGCTCCAGCCCGACGGCGATCTGCAGGTCCGATACAGACTGAAGACACACCCTGACATTTGATTTGAAAATTTGAAGAACTGTAAAAGTTGTCAATTGAAAAGATTTTTTTTTTCATTGATAAATCAATTTCTGTATAATAGAATTATAGACTATAAATTCAAATGGATATACAGTTAATGTTTTAATTTCATAGTTAACGCTAATTTGATGTTTGCTAATTTGTAAATCTACAAAACAATATCATTCCCAGTTGTATTGGTAAATCGCTGTATATTTACAGTACATTCACTGTGTTTGATTAAACAGTATGTACTCTACATAAAGTACGTGTAAAAGACTCTTATATCCGTCCATTCATCCAGGTCTGCTACAAAATTGAATGTGTTACTCACCTCCATTCATCAAACTCTCCTTGTGTCATGATTCAAGTTGGGTTTGAGTGATTCTGCTAACAGCCAGGCACACATACAAACCAATTATGGTGAAACAAAACCTCTTTTAATAAATAACTTTTCTTATTTCACCAGAAAAATACTCATTAAGGTCCTTTTTCACTACTATTACTTTACCTGACTGATGATGACAGAATGTCACTGTAATACTACTAATAAAATTGATTACTAATATAGGGCCCCTCTATTTTGACTGACCACTCACAGCGGTTCACAACAAAAGCCAGCTTTAACACACACACTTATATCACTAAAGGCAAGGCATGCCCCCATCTCTACCACAACTACCACTACCAATTCTACCAGTACTACTACTAAAGCTAACCTTACTACTAGTACCACTACTACTATTATCATTACTACTACTACTACTAACTTTACTACCACTACTACTACCATTACTACTACATCTACTGCTAACTCTACTACCACTACTACTACCACTATTACCACTACTACTAGTAGTGTTATTACTACTACTATTACCGCTACTTCTACTAATGCTAACACAGCTACTAGCAACACCATCACTACTACTCCTTTTTTTTTAACCCCTTACTTTATTCATTAATTTATTCACACCGTCAAAACAAGACATGGAAATAAAATGCCTTTTGCAATGCTTTTTTTTTAAAGTACGTGTGAGGGTATGGTAGAAACCCCTTAAGGCTTGTATAAAAAGTATACAAGCCTTAAGGGGCTTGTATAAAAAGTAGTAAAAAAAAAAGTAGTAAAAAGAGTAGAATTACATACCAATAATACAAAATCACCACTATGTTTCAAAAGTTGGAATACTAAAATGCCAATTTTATCCTTCCCGGGCTTATGAAATTACAGTAATATTTGATTCAGAATTATATATTGTATTTATAATCTATTTATGATTTATTTAAATTAAGAGTTGATAAAATTGCGACCCTGAACAGGTTAAGCTGTTACGGATAATGAATGAAAGTTATAAACATTAAAAAAAATCTGCTTGTGGATGATGACCTTTTTCTCAGGGTATTACAGTAACATCGTCTGCCATTGTGGCAACATTTTTGTTGCTTACCAGGAGCACTTGTTCAGTTTACTCTTTTATTTTAAGATTAACATGTTAATTAAACTGGGTTTCTTTGTCATTTTTACAAATGATATTAACTTCCAGGTTTGGAATTCTTCCAGCAAAAAACTCAAAATTTAGAATTAAATTATTCAAGGAGGAATTATCTAAAAAAAAATAATTTAGTTTTCACTCAACTTCTCATGATTTACTGAGTTACTGTTCACAGTGTTCTTATTCAACAGATATTCTTTGGATTATTAAATTAAATGATGAGAACTATTTTCAAATGATAAAATGAGTTTCTTTCAGAATTAAACAATATGGTTGGGCCAACTTAATGTATTTGGGTGAGAAAACTCCATTTAGTAGGGTACTGCAAAGCTAGTAAAAACGGACTAAAGTCGTATCTAATTTATATTCAAAGTGACTACATTGAATCAACCCATATAAGCTAAGTTGGAACAAATCCAAGTAACAAAAGTTTGACCCTAACCTAAATAAATTATATTGACCCAACTCGAATAAATTGAGTTTGACCAACATAATTGCTTACAACTGCAAACAATTTCAATTATAATCAAGCGATTTTTTTTTTGCTTTGTTTTTGTTTTTTTGAGTGTATCCTTCCAGCCTGTAACAGGGACAGCACACTGGCGTGACGTGCTGGCATCAGGGTGCGGAGATGAAGGAGTTAATGGGATGGGGAAGGAGCGTTGAGCAGCGGTGGATCCACCGTCAGAGAGATGCGGCGCCTCCTCACACGGCTGACTGAGAGACACAGGTGAACTATCCGATCGGGCTCGCGGCGTACTTGTTGATCTCGGGGCGAAGCGCTGCGGAGAAATGCGGGGTAGGAAACCGTCGGGGAGGCAGTAGATTGCGCTGAGAGTCTCTGCCATGTCGGAGGCAGAAGAGGGGGAAATGGATCGGGTGAGACCCTGACAACAGTTAACCAATAACAGCACCTCATTTTTAAATGCTGCTGCTTCATCTGCGTCTGTAACCCGGCAGCGGATTGATTGCTCACAGAGCGGTACGTGCTGGTTTGATCCAGGATTGCAACAACTCACTACGGTATTTTAACGCTCATCCCCATCCTGGACTTCGAATCATATGTAAACTAGGTATTGTAATGGAGTATCAGTGGCATGTAGGAGTACTCTGTATTACAGCCGCACCGATATGGAGCAGGCAGCCCCTGAAAAAGAGAAATGCTCAATGCTGGAGGATTTACATTCACAACATTGGAGATCAGTAAACATCCTTATCTATCTCGGTGCAGTGTAGGCCTATACAGGAGCGGGTATATTGATTTAGTGGTGCATTAAATTAAATTTTACAGAAGTTTGAATTAAATAATCAGGTATCTCACCTTCAGGTTTCTGCATACACTACCCTTATTCATATATTCTGTGGAAATGTTTGTGTTGCATGTGCTTTCTGCTGTAGCCTGTTGATATAAGGCTTAGGCCTGATTGTGTTGGTGAAGTATGTGAAACTTTGTGTGACAGTTATCACATCTGCAGGATAAATACATATACGAACAGATGGACAGCACACAGTTCTGAATGGATTTTTAACAACACGAAGGTACAGGCTATAGGCTGGATAGCCCGCCTACCTCCTCAAGGCAGCTCACCTTGTTTCAGGGAGTGAGATCTTTCTGGTGTTTCAGCACCATTAGAGTGGACAGCGATCACACTTTGTACCACACTCATCACTGTGGTGTCCTGTGTCCCCACCCACAGCTCTGCATGGGCGTCACATGAGAAGGAGCAATTATCTGCCAAACAAACCAAACCACTGAATTCAAACAGAGCAACAAATAAATCAGGATATCATTGCCTAGACTGATGTGCACCCACATCAGATATATTTCAACCATGTCAGACATTTTTCAGGCCTATCAGGGCTTGGGAATGGGACTAGATGTGGCTGGGTAGCACTAAGGTGCCTAAGGGTCCATGCTGTGTTTCTGCCACATCCCCTTTTGACTGGGATTCAAACCCCAGTCTCCTAGACCAAAGTCAGCAGGGAAACCCACTGAACTATCCAGCTGCCACATGCAAATAAGTAGTAATTGGCAATAGATAGTTGTAAAAATGTCATCATCAGTAAAATAAAGTAATAGTAGTGAAAAAGGACCTTAATGAGTATTTTTCTGGTGAAATAAGAAAAGTTATTTATTAAAAGAGGTTTTCTTTCACCATAATTGGTTTGTATGTGTGCCTGGCTGTTAGCAGAATCACTCAAACCCAACTTGAATCATGACACAAGGAGAGTTTGATGAATGAAGGTGAGTTCAATTTTGTAGCAGACCTGGATGAATGGACGGATATAAGAGTCTTTTACACGTACTTTATCATTGGAAGATAAAGCTTTTTCCCCCCATTTCCATGTATTATGTGAGGAATGTGGTGACAGGTGGTAGATCAGATGGCCTAATTTTATTAAGTGGATCCAGATAGAGGAACAGATTCAGGAATTATTCTTTTCTTTTTTCCTTTTGTAGTCAATAACACGTGAACTGCAGAATTTCATGAATTTCAAACATGGTGTAGGAGGAGGAAAGTGTCAAATAGTATTGCTTAATTTATGGAGAAGAATTCAAAATTACTTAAATCAAACCCTGAGAGCAGCCATTTTGATGGTGCGTATTTTTTGTTTGAGTTTGGATTAGTGTTTAATATAATTAAAATTGACTGTTGCGCCTTCGGTTGAGGCATTTGCCCTTTGCACTCCCATCTATTTGATGGCAATAATATTATCACAGTCATTATTTCAAATTAGCCTCCATTAAAAGTTATTGTTGCGCTTTTCTTCTGAAGTGTTTGTTTTCAACATTCGGTCTGATGACATAAAGTTCATCTATAACTATTATTACATCTATGTATTATTCCCAAGTATTTTTTGGTTAACCCTAAACTGTTTGATTCTGCACAATGCTGTTAGGTGTGACTCATCTCAGAAAATCACATCGGACAGCTATTTGATGTTGATTCATAACATGGAGAGAATTCCATGATGAATCTACAATATATTTGTAGATTCATCATGGAATCTACATGGAATCTACATTGTATGTAGTTTGTAGGCACCGAGCCTGGTTGCGTATATATATATATATAATAATATATAATATATAAATCCACTTATATATAATCTACAATATAAGTGGATTTTCACTTATCAGTTGTTGGAACTGATAAGTGAAAATCCAGAAATAATAATCCAACTGATCCGGTCTATGATACTCAGTTCTACAGGATCATGAGCACGTTTTGGGACAAATAATGGGATATACTCAGTTTAGATACTGTCAATATTTGAGATGACGTAGAGATGATGACAAATCACTATTAAATCCGGCTGTCATATACTTGATGGAAGATATTATTGAAATATTTAAAGCTAATGATATGACTTATCTGTATCTTTATATCCAGTATAGATATCCAGTACTTACCTGCTTTGTTTTTAGATAAAACATTATCTCCCTAACTGTTTAAAGATGACTGGTTTCCATTATGAGTTTGACAGAAATAGTTACAAAATGTCCCAACAGTCAACCCAAATGGGATCTAGTGCTCTTGCATAGCTTCATTTGAAGGATATGGAAACATCTACGGAGGCAAGCGCATCAAATATTTCATAGGAAAATTTAATATATTATATAACTCAGAAAAATCTAATTAAGTTTGTGTAGTAAAAGCAGTTTCTTCTGAAATCACCTTGTGACCCATCAGCTTCATCTACTGTACTTTGATTGCTGACTAAAGTTAGGAGCCACTGCTCTAAACATGTGGTTCAGAAACTGCACCCGCTACTGCTCCATCCGGTCAAAAGCAGCCAGTTGAGGTGTTTGGTTTTGTGATTAGGGAGGACCTTTTGAGGTGTTCCTGACATTTTGAACTGGGAGGAGACCCTGAGTTAGAAACATAACTCACTGGAGGGATTACATCAATCTGAACTGACCTGGGAATGCCTCAAAATGTTGGTAGGGACATGGACCTTTGGAATACCCAGCTTGCCCTTTTTTCGCCGACTGATGAAGAAAAAATCATGATTTCTGATCATTTGAGGAAAATTAATTAACTCAAGGAGTCTCAGTTGTCTTACTTAGATATAGGGGTTTATAACAGACAGATCTGTTTTAATAGAGAAGATCCCAGCACACTCAGAAACGAATCTCATCTCAGAATCTTGCCACTCAGATCCAGCAGGATCATTATATACTAACAGTGTCAGGGACTTTCTACCAGGTCAGGCTATTTTAACCGTCATCATAATGCTGGGCATATCATTCGCCAGACATGACTTAAGTAAAGACTTCAGAAACAAGTGGGGCGAAGGGAATATTTTAATTTCCCTATCACTCAGAATCAGAATCAGAATCTTTATTGTCTGTCCTGACAAAAAATGATATTATGTCCGGCTAAACATACAGACAACAAACCCAGACAATTGAAATAAAAAGGAAGTATTAGTAAAATAAATAGCTAGTGCAGTACCAGTGCAGAACTTAGCAAGAATAAAACTATACAATGCTTAAAATGCTGTTATATGCAAGTTGGACTTGGACTTAAATAATGGTAGTGGTGGTAGGGGGATCTTCATTGTTTATTTAAGGTTTTTATGGCATTGGAGGTATGGGGAGCTTTATTATTTATTTAAGGTCTTTGTGGCAATAAAGGAGTTGCGGTCCATGTTTTTCTTGGCTAGGGAGACTTT
Source organism: Lophius americanus (assembly GCA_037951165.1). Classification (NCBI taxonomy): domain Eukaryota; kingdom Metazoa; phylum Chordata; class Actinopteri; order Lophiiformes; family Lophiidae; genus Lophius; species Lophius americanus. The sequence goes on from JBBDHG010000021.1 coordinate 8,421,190, forward strand.
GTAGCGGCGACCTGCTGGTAACAACTGGAAAGATTTGTGCAGGGGATGTGTGGGACCTGCTATAATGGGTTTGGCTTTCCTTTTAACTTCCTTTGAAAGAAGTACATATCATTTATTTTGGGTTTCGCCAGTTATTTTACTTGCTTGGTTCTTGATCCGGTAAAGTTTTGTTTTATGCTTAACCAAAATTTAATTGAACCAGGATGAGATGTTGAAAGGAAGTATTGATTCAAAGAGGGATTTGTATACGGCTGTTAAAGTGTCCTGCCTGCCATTGAAGTCTCTTTGCCTCCCTTCACAACACAACTCTTTGGTTTTGGAGATGTGAAGCTCCAAGGAACCTTCCAATAGCCAGGACACCAGGGTGTCTATCGGCTTGTAATATGCAGATAGGGTGTTTTTGTCGTTGATTTGGATAACCAGTGATGCAGATGACATTGCCCTTCTCAAGACGAAGAAGATGGATGGATGGATGGATGGATGGATGGATGGAGGGATGGATGGATGGATGGATGGATGGATGGATGGATGGATGGATGGATGGATGGATGGATGGATGGATGGATGGATGGATGGATAATACAGCACTGTGTTCGATTCAGTTAACAGACTTGATATTGACTAGCAATCTACATTTTGAATGTTTACAATCCGTAACTAATCCAACTAAATGAAACAAGCCAAGCAATGCTCGGGCAACTACGCAATAAGAATTAAATGGCATTGCTGTTCAAACTGAACTTTCTAAATTAAAGAACTTTGTTTTGCTCGGATTTAACTGTGTTTTGTGCTTAACTAGTGCTATATCTCAAAAACAAAATGTTGTTGTTTGATTTGAATTTTTATTCTATTGCAATTGATTGTTTTTATTAGAAATACAGTTATATTTGAAATAGGAAATTTAACTATTATAGCAATTTTTAAAGAATTAAGTACAACTGTTTTTACTAATATTTAAAAAAAAAATCTTGTATTCCCCTTGAGTTACTAACAAAGTAAAATAGCCAATGACCTAGGCTTTGAAATTTTAACACCATATTAGTTCAGTCTAATATGTTTGATTATTGATCTGTGGACCTTTACACTTTGAGCTAATCCCAGAATACTAATAATTCCATTTATTTGTCTGACCCTTTAGATACAGTAATGAGAGAAAACTGGACCAACCCACCATAGGCCTGGATGTTTGCCTCCCTCCTCAAAATTTGAAGTCATGATGGAGAAATCCTTGACAGAGTTAAATAAAGTTGGCTCCCGCTCAACGTCATCGCTGCCCCCTGAGCCAGTGGACATCATTCGCAACAAGTCATGTTTCCGAAGAGTCAGGCTGAATGTTGGGGGTCTCCCACATGAAGTCTTATGGCGAACATTAGATAGGCTACCAAGAACTCGTTTGGGAAAGTTAAGAGACTGCAACAACCATGAATCCCTCATGGAAGTGTGTGACGATTACAACCTTGAAGAGAACGATTACTTTTTTGATCGACATCCAGGGGCGTTCACATCAATTCTGAACTTCTACCGTACGGGTAAGCTGCACATGATGGAAGAAATGTGTGCTCTGTCGTTCAGTCAAGAACTTGACTACTGGGGCATTGATGAGATCTACCTGGAGTCATGTTGCCAGGCAAGGTATCACCAGAAAAAGGAACAAATGAATGAGGAGCTCAAACGAGAAGCTGACAATATGAAAGAGAGAGAAGGAGACGAATTTGACAATACTTGCTGTACTGAAAAAAGGAAGAAGCTTTGGGACCTTCTGGAAAAGCCGAGCTCATCTGTTGCAGCAAAGGTAATGTCATTAGATCTGGGTTGTAAGATTGTGTGTGACTGATTGGAAATATCTCAAAAATCTGATGGATTTCCGTGAATTAAGGTACGAATATAAATGGTCCTGGAGGACATCCACAGCGGTGCAAGCATGATGGTTCTGGGTTTGTATCAAGACCAGGGACCATTCTGTGTGCAGTTTGCATGTTCTCCTCACAAACTGCACTTGTTCTCTCCGGGTGATCAGGGGTCCTGCCTCAGTTCCAGTACATACTAGGTGATTCTATACATGTATGAAAGCGAGTGTGAATGGTTGTTTATCTCTAAATTAACCTAGGGAAGTACACAACCAGCCACTATAAAATGATTTATGACGTTATAAGTGGATGACATGAGGTTCAGATTTGCTGTTTCAATTGGGATGTCATATTGGATTAATGTGAGAGAGTGATTCAGACATTCATATCCCAATTGTCTGGAGGCAGGGGGGATATGATCGGTAATCGGTCGAGAAGTCTCACTATGGCCAATTCCGTACCAGTTACACATACGCGCCGCATGATTGTTCATGTCACATGCACACACACCAACACCAGTAAGGCAAAAATAAGTTGTGGAGGAACAACCCCGAAAACGTTCAGGACTATGAACTTAGTTAAACCCCCAAGGAATGACAGGACAGAGCTCGCCAAGAGTTCGCTCTGTGTAGCTGTCAATTAGAGTTTAGTTTTAAAACTCTCTAAAGAATTGTATTCCGCCCAAAATCCGTATCTGCCGGTCTGACTCTATGAAAAAGAGTGTGATAGTAAGTATGATAAAAAGTATGGTAAATACAGTAGCCACTGTGATGCGAGTGTTGTCATGTGAGCATACTAACATCCTTACGCAGCATGTAGCTCAAAAATAATCTTTTCCCCATTGGATTCTCAAATAGATGCTAGCATAGATATCTATTAAAAAATAGATATCTAGTAAATGTCTAGTTCTGTTTCATAGTATGTCACATCTTGCCATAATGATATGACCATATCCTGACATTACTCCGAACACTTGATGCTGTATCGTTAATCTTTATTGACATGCCTAAAAAAGAATCTTTGCACCAGACAACAGCCTTTTTGTGGTTGTGCAAAAATAGATAATTGCCATTATAATAGTTTCATAACTGTGTTTAACATACTTATATTAAATTTAAAATACCTTATTGAAATAAATTTATGAGCAATTGAACAGATGATATTTGAAGTTAAGCTACCATATGTTTTAATTGTTCAAATGTTGGAGCAAAAAGTAAAGATTGGAAAGAGTACGAAAGGACAGTATGTGATTTATTAGTATGGGGTGTGTGAGCAATTCTTTTTGTTCAAGGCTTATAGAAAAGCTTGTCTGGAAGTAGAGAAAATGACTCTCGGGATGCATGAACATTATCCATATTTAAAACATGAGAAAAATGTACCCATTGTACGTATTACCAAATTTACTACAAAGGTCCAATACTTTATCATTAAATAACTTTGGAGATATGGATATTGTCTACATGTACACTGCAAAATCATCATCACACACACCAATACCGTCATATACAAAGATGTACAAATATGAAGTATCCAGATATGCACACAAATTGCACAAAGTGTCTGACCTTATGCATTGGCCACACATCAGTAACTAATTTGATGATCGCTTGCAGAAGCCGCCCCTCCATTCAACGTGAAAATTTGATTAATGAAGTATTGTTTTCTTGATTAACTTTTCTATTTATCGTGTTTGTGACAATCCCACTCGGTATCATCCTGGGTCAATTGAATTTGAGATGTTCTCCAAGAGGCAGCGATATTGAATTATGTCTGTGCTCACATTAACAACAAGTCAAAAATGATTTGGGATTGTTTGGATCATTTGGTTTATCAATGGTCGGGAGAGCACATTTTGATCAATAGAAGATGGTTGTGACACATTGACTAATTTGAACATATATTTTACTAAACCACCAGGGCAAGACTGAAATGCTTGAAATCGATGAAAGATTTATTTTTTGCCGTGGAGTTTATGAGCTGCTCACTTATGAAAGAAGTCAAGACACAATCAAACCATTAATTCACAAATTATTTAGAAAAAGCGAGTGATAACACAGCTGCTATTGAAATTAAAAACAGCTTTAATAACTGCACTGATTAGATAAATGACTGTGTAACCCAGTGTTTTGTTTGTAATGTCTGTATTTTGAATGCTGTAGTCATAATTAGACTTGGAGATCCTCCTACTGCACACTATTTCCTTCCAGACTTACTGACTCCAGTGAGCTGTGCTCGCCTTTAGAAGGTGCCAAATGATGGCGAGCAGCGGGCAGAGACCCACACCTTCATCGGCAACAACCATGGAAACCATAGTGGTGTCAAACAAGAGCAGCGTTTGATCATACCCTCACAGATTGGAGGGATCAGAGAGGAAGCAGTCTGATTTAAATTGCACTATTTTAAGGGAAAGGAAATATTTCGTTTGAGAAATATTTAAAAAAAACTATAAACTATAACAGTAACAATACAGTTTGTGCTGGCTAATTCTTTGTGAGGAGGATTTATGAAAACTGTCATAGTTATTGAGACTGAGTTGAGTGCTGCGAGTATGTCAGAGAAATATCTTCTTCATAGGAATCAAAGAGATGTAAAATCAATGTGTATTGTGTTAGAGCTAAGGAAGTGCTGTAGCCTACAAGAAGGAAATCACCACTCTGGAGTGGCCCATTTATTTCTGTCTCCATTATCGCTCTGTGATGTCTGAAATTCATCAGAGTATCGCTGGAGAACAGATTTTCAGTATTTAAAAAGATGGGTGTCCTCCTCTGTGAATAATGACGCAGCAAAGTGTTAATGCACATACTTTCCCGTGAATATGTTGCTGTTAACCATCGGAGGATGAGACGGTGCAGAGCCAACCATTGCATCACCCCCTGGTTCAGCATCATTATATTACCGAGGTGGTGGACCAGAAAGAGAAAGAGCAACCCTGACACAGCAAGGGGCTGGATTTATCAATTCCTAATTAGCTAAAAGGGCAGTTTGCAACCACAGATACAACTACTAAAAGCATTGATAAGGGTAGCTGTAGCTGTATTGTCATTTTGAATAGGCTTGAACAAAGTGTGGGCTTGTCCAGCGTTACAAAGCCGACCACAGACTTTCACAGTGTTGGCGCCTCAACTCCGATCTGCTATCCTGGATCTGAGTTGAAAATGGAAACGTAACAGCCAGCCCATAAACATATGGCAAATGGCAGGGATGAGCACAAAACAATCTTCCAAGATGGGGATAAATGGAGTTTTGCTGCTTGTGTGCTCCCTGCACTGTTGTCCTTTTCTCACGGACTCAATGTCTGCTTCCTTCTTCCAGTTCTCCGGGCTCCACCACTATACCTCTCAGTAAATGTCAGGGAAATGTCACATTAATTAGTGTCCAGGAGACTCCGGACCCAATTTGAAGATTCCCTCTCCCAGTTTGCTTGTTTTTTGTTAGACTAAGTGTTATAAATCTCTTGTCGAAAATCCGATTGGAGACACCATGAAATAAGATTTCCTCAGACCGCTGGCAAAGCAACGCCAACAAAAGCCTTTTTTGTTGTCTTAAATAGATTTGAATGGTTTTTGTCATTAATAATAGGATTTCTTTATGCTTCTACTCAAAAAGTATCTCTTTGAAAGTATTGGTAATGTGTTCAGTCATATTAATGACATTGGTAATATATACTGTAAGATTTTAAAAGATATTAATTTGGAATTTAATTCTTAATTTGAATAGCATTGTTACAGATATCCATTACTGAAGGAGTCAGTATCATAATCACACTTTAGATAGTTTTCACTAACATTTTAAAACACTCTTTAGACACTCTTTAGACAATTACATTTCAGTCAGCATGCAGAAGATACCAAATCATGAATGTTGCTGTCATTTTCCCCAGCCCCCGCAACTGGTGAATTATCATTTTGTGCTCTGTCATGGGTAATGTGCATCAGATGGCAGGCAAAAAATTCCAATTAAGCCCCTCTCATGTCACACTTAAGATGGCTTATAAATGCAGTTTGGCTGTACTGTTCATAAATCTGCAGCAGAATCCATGACATGAAAGAACTAGACTAGAATCAATCACTGTTTGTGACAGCTAGAAAGTCACAGCCGCCAGTCAAATGGATGAAGATGAATAAGCAGTCATATGAAAAGCAAGTCCCAATCACTGTGAGTCTGTATGGACAGAGTAGTTCCTCAAGGCCAACAGTTTCGGTCCCGACCACTTTAAATGTTGCGTTCCAGAAATATGTTTTGTTGATGTTTGAACATTCCTGTGGTTGACATAAACTTTTTCTTATGTGATGTTATTATCTCGTTTGAGGTTCAGGCCGCTCTGGTATCCTTATTTTGCTCTTAATTGTTTGTCATGTTTACAGCATAAAACTGATATATACTCATGTCTCTGAAACTAAATCTTCGCTTTAACGACAGACTCCTGTAGTTTTCTAGAATGTTTGTTTGTGTGGTGTTCCTGAAAACAACAGTGTGCCCAAAACAGGCCCACTTCTACACAGATCTTGTTACAGAAATCCAACGATTCCAGCAGACACATTTTCTCTTTTCCCTCCTTAAGGATTTAAAATTTCCAAGTTTTAAATATGTGACGAGAACACCACATCAATTTGAAACCGGTGAATGTGATTCAGACTTAGAGTACATAACATAAATAATTAGGCTTGTTATCTTAGCAGCAGTTGAAATGAAGAACTTTAACATTGGAGTAATTGAGATCTGATTACTTTAGTGTTTGAAAGATACTGAGAGAGTTTGTTGGAGTTGTCTGTAGATTTAGAGGCTGGCAATAACTCAGATATTAATGGAGAAATGTGCATACATTTTCCCCAAACAGAGGGTACAGTTTTGCCTTGGCGGAGGACTGCGCTCTCTGAAAGCTATTTCTGGTTATTTCCTTTGTTTTGATTTTTAAATACTGGGAACCATACTGGGATTTTTAAATACTGGGAACCATATAACATATCACTACCATAATTTAATCACCTCTAGGATATGCCTACCTCTAGGTAAAGTAACGTGCAAATCTTCCCTGTAGTTTTTCCATAATATTGCTCACAAACAAACAAACTAACAAACAAACGCAGGTGAAAACATAACCTCCTTCCTCATATACATATATATTAAGCTTGATATTAACATTACACACTAAAATGAACATTAATGAACAGCATAGGTGTTAGATTCAAATAAAACATAATGGTATAGTCTTTAAAAGAGGTTTATTTAGACTTTTTAAAATGTACACCACAGTTAATTTGTGTTGAATATAGATGATCATGGCCATAGTGTCAAAATGCAAATATGCATATTCATATACACCTATCAGCCACATCATTAATGCAATTTAGCGGGCCTAATGTTGTGGCTGTGATCTGTGTCTTCTATCCCAGTTTAACCAAGCCTCAAAATAAGTAGGGAACTGTTGGCATACACTAATCAGCCACAAAATTAGAGCCACTAACTGGAAATAATGCCTTATAAGTATCCATAGTTAGTACAATGTAGATTCATAATATCTAAACAAATTCTTCTTCATAACAGTCGCAGGGCACACCGATTGATCATTCAACCCTTCCAACATTACGAATTACGAAGAGTCCATGCTTCGGTAATGATGCTGAAGTTGCCATGCATTGATGAATCAGCCACATCAGTGTTTGTGAAAAGTCATAAGGATGTGTACAGCGTGTCTGCCAGGGTGTTCACAAAACAGGTGCCCTCTCATTTCTAAGATTATCAACATTGACCATATAACCATTATGTGAATGTGTTAATGGCTCTCCATTACGTCATCCTCAACTCAACTCAACTCAACTTTATTTATAAGCACATTTAAAAGACCACAGAGTTGTCCAAAGTGCTGTACAGTCAATAAAAGCCTAGGCACATGTTTACATTAAAGGAAAGCAATAAGACCAGAAAGAAATAAATGTCCAACAACTCATCCTGGATTAAAAGCCAAGGAATAAAAATGAGTCTTAAGGCAAGATTTAAAAACAGACAGGGTGGGGGCTGCCCTGACATGAGGGGGCAACTCATTCCACAGTTTAGGGGCTGCAACATAGAAAACACGGTCGCCCCTCATTTTCAGTTTCGATTTCGGGACTACCAGAGACAACTGGTCAGCTGACCTCAGTGACCTCGAGGAGTATAAGTCTTTAAGAGGTCAGAAATTTACGTGGGTGTTTACAGACAGAACAGAGAAGGAGGGCATTACCCTCAAAGTATCAAATTCCTCATGTAACTCTCCAGCAGGAACCTGCTTAGTGACCATACAATACTAAGGTCACAAATTTGGATTTGATAGGGGATTAGAGGGGTAATAACATATACGAATTTCCCAGGTTGTGTGTCCACGGTGTTTGGGTTTGTGAGGTGAAGAGTAATAAGCTGGGATCATGTATACTCAAAGACCTCAACAGAGTGCCTCAACAATTGCTTTCATGCTGGTTGCTTCCACTCCACCTGTCACAATATCTCCTCATCAACGGCCGTGCCTCTGAGAGCTTATACCTCGACCGACTTGCCCTGAAGTCAGACAGAAAAGTAACTTGATAAATTTTATTGCAGGTACAAACGAATATTACACCAACACTATGGTACAAAATCTTAAACCTTATCTTGCCATTTTTTAGCCTTATCTATCGTTTGCTCAACATATAGATTTATTGATGGAGGGAGAAACAGTGATTAACAGACAACTTGATTAACAGTTCTCATCTATGACCGATTTTGTTGTCCCATTTAGAGATGGCAAACATACATACTCATGCACACGCACACACACGCACACGCATACGCACACGCACACGCAAGTATATTTATGCTAATACCCGTGGTTTGCATTGCAAACCGTTTCCGATGTATTGAAACGTTAAATCATCTAGTATCTCACTGCCGACTTCCTTTCTCTTGCCCTGCCAGATACACACACACACACACACGAATGCATACACTCACACACAACTGCAAACGCACACACAACCACTTCATGATCACGGACATTTTAAGATGAATTTTACATTAATCACTAGAATTTGGCGGAAAACTTTTACAATCAAGGGAAGTTTTATGTTTTCAACCTCTTTGACGAAACCTTACCTTGTGGCAAGTGACAAGACTTAATGTTTCAAACTAATTCTGATCTATAAGTCTATAAAGTTCGACATCATAGAGTCATGAGGAATTTCAGAATGAAAGTTATGTGTCATAACTCTTTCCATTTATAGAGTTATGTTGGTTGTACTAAGCACAGTTATACTGACTTACATAAACAAATGTATCTTTCATTTTCTGCTCTGTAAACTATAATAAGATGTCTTATATATATACGACTGTCATATGAATATATATATATATGTGTGTGAGGAAGAACGGGACTGTAGTATAATTCTGGAAACTTTATCTTCAAGAGTTTTTTGGCCATAGTTATACAACAATTGATCCAATTTATTCTAAATTTTGTGCATATGAATCGACTCAAGGACACTTATCTTGTTTACGATGTATTGTGCTTAAATAGTTTATATTTTACTTACAATAGGGAATTGTTTAACTAAATTTTTTTTGGACATAGATTCTTAACCATTGGACAAATTTAGTCCGGGTTCGCTACATATGAAAAAACTTGAGGAAATCTATTCTGTATATATCATATTTAATTGTAATAGTTAATATTTTATTCACTTTGGTGAGCTTTTTCTTACAAAAAATAACAGTTGATATAACTTCACTTAGTTTCAGGGGTTCAATCAGGGGGATTGCTTGATCAATGCAGGGGATTGGGGACTTTTTGGCTATATTCCCCTGCTGCTAGGGATGCCTGCAGAGCCCTAGTTACATTTTGGTGACGAGATGTGTGCCGCAACATTTAACATAAAATAACAAAAAGCAGGTTGGAGTTATGACGTCACCTTATGGCAAAAGCCCTGTCTTGAGTTTTGGTTTGGTGTAAATAGACTAATTTAAACAAGATATATAAAATTATAAAGTTGATCTAAACATCCTCTTTTCGCCTGCACAAAACAAGTACAAGCTGGAGTTTTATATCTTCATTATTTACTGTCATGTGAAGAAATTTAAAAAAGGGTTCAGGTTGGTGGAGGGTGGAACGGGGGCTCATTATGCTGAGTGGAAAATGCAGGGGTGGAAGACACAAGAGAGAGAGGAGAGATGTAATTTGATCCATTTTTTGGTGAAGAACATGCTAAATATTGTTTATTTAGCCAGTGTCATGTTAACTTGTATACTGTAGGCCTCCATTTAGTTGTCCCAGTAGTGTGCACTGATGAGCTCCTCTCTCTTAAAACAAATCAAACCAAAAGATGACTTCACCTGTTCACCATTTCACTTGCCTTGGTGAAAACATAATTTAGGGGAAAACTCTGTATAGTGCAGATATCCACTGATGTCATCTGTGGCCTGATAATCCTCATTTAGCTGTGCTGAGTCTCAGCAACGCTGGGTTTTTTATTCTTTATGAAAAACATTTTGTATTTGGATTTTCTCACTGATGGCGGTAAAAGAGTAAAAAAAAAGTATCATTATTTCCCAAATTTTGTTGTGCCTCTGAGGAGATGAATATTCCAGGCAAATCTCATAATGATACAGAGGAGATTACATAAGCACATTAGCCGTGGGACTTGCGTAAGATATCTAGAATGCAATTGATCATGAGAGTACAGATGACCAAGGACAGGAAGTCCACACCACACTGAAGATGATCAAGAGTATTATCATCAATCATATATTCTTTTCACTGTTTAATTTATTGATACCCCATTGTGTAAATCTTAGGAATATTCAGTGGATGGCCCTGCTTTATATTTTAGAAATCACTGACTGTTTTCATGAAGAAGTCTATTTCTTCAGTGGCTGAGTCTTGTTTGTGATTATTTTACAAGTCATGTCATACATTTTGTAATGAGTAATGAGATATTTGGGGATTTGTGGTGTTTTTGGTGTAGTATCATCCCATCTTTCAGTCTTTCACTAGGGGGCAAAGCTTTGCTGCAAATTAGTTTAGTATAGACAGTTTGCTTATTTGTTTGAGTTTTATTTCTCTCTATGTCTCTCATTTGGTGACTAGAATTAATAAACATGTTGTACATGACAATATCACGGTCATCAGAGTATTAATCCTTAAGGTGATAGTGATTCAATATATGATTAAATGCTGATGGAAATGTGGTTAAAGTTTGTGCTTTGGCACAGCTGAGATAGATAGCGGAGGAGCAAAGACTGCAAGGGAGAAAAACAGGTATATGAAGAGAACAAAATGACTCCGGAGGCTGAATCTGAAACACAGAAACAGAATATGAAGAAGTATGTTCACAATTATAGTGAAATAGTTTCCAGCAGATGAAAGTGTTTAAATATACTCTCTTCCTTGACCTTGAGAATAACTTTAAAGTCATCTTAATGATGGTGTAGTTAAATTTAGTAAATTTTGGTTGTACTGTATCTTCATTTGAGAAATATAACAGCTTTATGAAAAACCAAACATATATTTTTCAGAATAACTCATCCTAACTGGCATCATTTAAGTATTCTTTAGATCAGCTATTTATATTTTTTATTCTTATTTTCTGTATTTATTTTTAAGAAAGAGGGAATAAAAATGATGTTAACAACATTTATCTTAGTCATAAAGTATTATTTCAATTGAAAATAACTAGACTTACTATATACTAAAACACATTCAAGCTGCTGATATATACTGAGGTGCAAGAAATATGGAATGTCCATCAATTATTTTCAAGGACCTGAAATGTGCACAAAATGTATAGAATTAAATTTTTAACAATATATATATTAACATATTACAGTCAATTGCAGTCAATAAACCCTGGATAACATAGGAAAAGTTTGTGATAATCACTTTCATTTCTTCCGACCAGATTAATTGCTGGGACAAACTTCCATCTTCATAGGGGTCGAAGGAACAAAAGAGCTTGACTAATGTTTCTGTTCTGCTAAGTGAGATATGAAAAAAAAAAACGCAACACAAAAGCTCAACTTTTAAGACACACAGATGTCTCCAATAATTCTAGGCTTAATTAATACTCAACAAAGTTGTTCTGGGAATAAGATATTTTGCTGTTGGTAAGAGAAAGCATGTATATTTAAAATAATCATATAATATTTAGTAGGTTTTTCAAAATGAAAAAGTCAACTAAGGCAAATTGGTCATGGACAGGAGGGTTTATGTAACACTATACTGAATGCATCAGCACAATTTTCTCTCTACTGTATTTCAGTTGACTGTCCAGTGTAATCCAGTCTCGCATAGAGACCCATTAGTTTGTTCTGTGAGAAAGTCAGCGATCCAAACTTTTAGAGAAAAGGTGGTTTCATCACTGTCAAATCTCATTGTTGGAGATGCGATCATTATAAAACATTTTGCTGTGCTGTAATACAGCTCCAAGAGTTCCGCTCTTGGCTAGGCCAATAATTCACTGCACAGTCGATGTGCTTTGTCCGCGCAGTTAAAGAAGAATGTGTTTAGTTCATTTCTTTAAAAAAAACTAAATTATGTTTAAAAAACACTCTGATTTTGGACTGCCTACCAGTAGTTATATTTGGATTCCGGGAAAAGCAGCCGGTCAAAGCCAAAACTCCTGAGGGTTCTGCATGGCTCACATGGGCCAAGCATATCAGAAATACATTTTAACCGGGAGCCATGGATGGATTTGAAAAAATTGGATTCATTGATTGACAGGAAGCAAGTGCTTAGGATTGGACTCATATGTGGTCATATTTTTTTGACTCCTGTCAATAGACCTGCCTCGAACAGTCCCCGAACGGTGCTGTCTTGAATAGTCATCAAACGGTGCTGTCTTGAATAGTCATCAAACGGTCCTTTCTTGAACAGTCGTTGGACGGTCCCCTCTTGAGCTGTCCCATCTTGAATGGTCAAGTGTTGGGCATCCCTGTCTTGAATGATCCTGCATGGAATGGTCCTGCCTTAAATGGTCCCGTCTTGAACGGTCCTGCCTTGAACAGTCCCGTCTTGAACAGCTCCACAACTATCAAACGTATTTGTATAACCTTGGTGCCAGTGGACGTGTAAGATCTAAAATAATTTATTATCAGTGTCTGTAACATTGTACCTGCTATTCAGTGTGAGTTATATATGGTTAAAAACCAACAAAAATACTGATATTTATATCCTCACTTGATTTTTGGGATAAAAAAGGCAATGACATCATTTATTACAGTAAAACCGTTAAACAAAGCAATTAATTAATTTGCTCAGAAACTACTGTATCAAATTTGATACAAATACCAGAAAGTATACATTATTTTACACAGTTTTAATAAGATAAGACAAGGAAAGTCTCATTTGGACCAGTTGGATAGACAATGTACCCAAAGATTGTCCACATGGCAGAGCAGTAGCCACGTACTACAACCTTTGGCATTGATATTAATCAAATTGTTTGATAAAATCTTGTATTGTGCAGGGTGAAAAACTAGATCTATGCTGTCATCCCCAACAGCAAGGGTCTATCCCCGAAAATCCGAGATCATGCTGGAAGTGAAATTTACTACTTCACATAGTTTTATATATTAAACTACAGTTTTTAGTCTGTGTCAATACATGATCCCAAGGCTTAGGCCTCCACTCCTGTTACAAGGCTAACCCAAGCTCAGCACAGCAAATTTTAAGGCGATTGAATAACGAGCTCTGCCCCAGAGGGCCTTCACCTGGAGTCTGAAGTTATGAAAAGTTGCAGGAACAAAAGCTGCAATAGCAAGTTTTCAAATCACTGTTACAGCAGAAGAGGCATATGGGGGCTACGTGAGCAAAGGAATGATTGTTTTCAGCTTAGATATATACAGACGACTGCTCAGAGGATGGATTGCATTTACTGCGCTGCATCGAGTTAAGTTTGATTCCAAGTGCAAATGTGTTCTATTCATTGCCATACCTTTCACACAGAAAATAGCCTGAGGTTGTGGCCCTACAGAGAGCCCATCTAACATGCAGGACTGTCATATGCAGCCTCATGCACGATATCTGTGTATGTGAACATAAAAACAGGGTCAATACATCGCGCTGTTATACGGAGTCGCTCCATTTGTTTTAGCCATTACAATTCTGCTTTTTGTAGGATTTCACTCTGCTGTGCAGGTTGTGGTCGCAATGTCGGTGAATCACTATGAAGAAAGTGTGAAGGCCTCAGAGAAAAATAAAATCCACGAAAGTGAAGGAAAAACCTACATCAAACCTATGATCTACTGTGAGAGTAGCATGAACCCTCATCTGACCGGCACTTTTCAAGTAGCACTGCTACACACGCAAATACAAAATGACGCACTCGTACAAGCAGTGTCTTATTACCACTCTCACAGCATATTTTTAGATATTTTTTTAAATGCAAATTGAAAATTTTACACATAGACTAATCAGGCCAGAAGAGCAGACAACCCATATCTGTATATTTCTTTCAAGTGCTTCTTCAGCTACATTTCAGAAATAACATCATAGCCAGAGACAATTTCTCCTCCTCCTGCATGACCTTCCACTATCAGTCCCCTCAGCTCAAAATCTTCCGCTCCTGCTTACCCCATCCATCATTCATCTTTATTGTTATTTTATACTATAATTCTTTAATCATACTTGAAAAATTACTTTCAATAATTTTTAATTAGCCTGAAATAACACTGAGATATATTGCCTAGAGAGGAAAAATTGTAATTTTACTGTAACTGGGATGTGGATGGATTCAGGGAAAGGGTTGTGTGTTGCAGAGAAAGGTGCGGTATATTGCATATATTGTATGACATACTGCTATATGAAATATTTGCTAGTGATGTCATATTTAGTCATTTATTAAGTAGGCAGTATAATGTGTATATACTGACCAAGTATAAAGACTCCTTCACATGCTGCAGTGATTTCATTCCAACAAGCTTCTATTCTTCTGATCCTTGCCACACTGTGTTTGATGACAGAGTTCAATGCACAGTCCGAATGGCTAATGAATTAGTTTGTGTTCAACACAACAGGCCGTTTCATGAACACAATCATAGTCTCATATAGCTGAACAATTTTAATTTGAATGGTAATCAGTATAATTCTTAAAGGGATTAACAGAGCTGACACTGAATGGCCACTGATCTGCTATCACCACTGCGAAAAATGGACTAAGTGAAATATTACACTGTTAGCAGAATATCTGCAGTAAGAACATGTTTGAGTTAAGGATTCATAGTAATCTTGCTTTTTATATTGCTCCTGCTCTTGCTCTTGCATTGTGAGCACAAGTTGTGACATCCAAATCACTCACTCTGGGTCAAACTAGTCTTACTCATGATTTTGATCATTTTTGTGCTCTCTCCATTTCCATCTTTCATTTTTCTTTCACTGACTTCACAAACATGTTTAAACATTTGCTGGTGCTATCTCCATGGCAACTGTTTCTGATTCTTACACTTACAGCTGTATTCTATTCAGGGATCTTTGTTGATTGACTCTATATGTGTGTGTGTGTGTGTGTGTGTGTGTGTGTGTGTGTGTGTGTGTGTGTTTGTGTGTGTGTGTGTGTGTGTGTGTGTGTGTGTGTGTGTGTGTGTGTGTGTGTGTGTGTGTGTGTGTGAGTGCCTGCATGCCTTTCTTTCTCTTCATCTCTCTTGGTGCTAAAAATCAATGTTTCTGTCATGTTTGCATTCTCCTTATGTTCTGCTTGACTTGTTTGTGCAGAACATCCCAAATATGGCAGTTTGGATTGAGGTCTGGGCAATTTGGAGGCAAAGTCAACACCTTGAAATTTCTTAAACCATCCCGGAATTTTTTTGGCTGAGTGCGAGTGCATTGTACTGCTGAAAAGGGCCACTGCCATTAGTGAAATACTGTTTCCATGGAGCGTTGTACCTGGACTTCAACAATGTTTTGGTAGGGGACATGTGTCAAAGAAACATCCACATGTTACTTTAGAACATGTGGATGGAACATGTTACTTTGGAACATTGGTTCCAAGGTTTCCTGACAGAAAATTGGAAAAAGAATCATACTGCCTCCGTCAGCATGTCTTTTCCATATTACGTCCTGGTACCATCTGTTCACCATGTAAGTGATACACACACCCTGCTGTACAATTGATGTAAAAGAAATTAGGATTCTTCATCCCTTCCTCTGTGGTCCGGTTCCGATACTGACAGGCTATTGTAGGCTCTTTTGTCAATGGACAGAGATCAGCATGGGCACTCTGACTAGTCAGCAGCCATCATTCCCATCCTCATGGGTGTATTCTGACACCCTTCTCTCTTAACCGGCATTAACTTAATAGCTCTTCTGTTGGATCGGGCAACTTGGGTGAACCATCGCTTCTCAGGTACATCAGTGAGCCTTTGGCACCCATGACTCCGTCACCCTACACCATTTGTCCTTCCTTAGACTGCCTTTGTTAGGTGCTAACTATTATAAATCGGAGAATACCCAACAAGACCTGCAGGTCTGGAGATGCACTGATCAAGTAATCTAGCCATCCCAATTTGACCCGTGACAAAGTTTCCTCAGATCCTTACACTTGCCCATTTTTCCTGCTTCTAACAATAAAAATATAGAAGATTGTAAAAAAGATTATTATAGTTGTTCACTTAATCTGTGGTCATAATATTATTCTGATTTATGTCATACAGCACTTCGTTTTTTGGGATGTTATGTTCTGTCAGTCTGTGACTGTTCATCATTGCTGGGGCAATTATCTTCTGCCCTTTGGCGAATACCATGATCCTCATGGTATTGAAGCTTGATTCTTTAGGACAACAGAAACTAAAACTGCTTTATGAATTTCTTCAATTCAGAAAAGCCAAGATGCAACACTTCACTTACATCTCCTTCCAACCATTCTAAATGCTGCATACTCCCAGTCAAAATTCCCATTGAAAACCGCCATCTTTGGCGTATGAGACCAGACCCCACACTGTTTCTATTTATACAGCCTCCATGGGCCAGTCAGAGTTTAAATATAGATCTTGAGTCTGGACTCTCTTCTTCATCTGAAATGCATGAATAATTGAGAGCGAGCGGAAATGAGGTGGGATTCAGGAGATGGATGGTCCTGGCACAGATTGCCTTCCTACATTAGTGGTACTGATGTACTTTGAGTATTCAAATATTGCGTTATTTTGGGAGAAGTTTGACTCCTAAAAAATGCACAAAAAGCACAAAAGGTTGTAGTTGCTCAATAAGGAAATAGAAGATGATAATATGTTGAAGCCTGCAGATATAAGTGAATTTTGTAGGTTGTTTAAATACATGGATTTAATATAACTCACTTTCATGATGTATTATGGACAAGAAGCTACCTGTCACATTCACACTTATGATAGGTTTTTTGTTTGATTCCAACAGGATGTGACATTGGTTCAAATATAAGCATTTTTAAAGAGCCATAAGGTGCAACGTATTTGCTTTGGAAGATTTAGGACGCTAAAATATACTCTGCTGTTCAAAGTTACAAGAAGATGCAATGTCGGGTGGAAAGACTACAGCTGCAACACTACGTGTGTGTGTGTGTGCGTGTATGTGCGCGTGTGTGTGTGTGTGTGTGTGTGTGTGCAAGTGCTATCACACTGGCGGAAATATGGAAGACTGTCTCCTCCCGTCTCCATGGAAACCTGTTCTCTTTCACAGGCAGAGAGGCAGAACCCTTCTACATTCAGAATCAGGGGTGTGAATTACTTCACATTATTTTACTCTCATATTATTACCCTAAACACTATCGACCACTGAAAGTAACATCCTGATGAAAATTAATATCAGTGTGGTAGCGTGTTGCCTCTGGATCAAGATTTATTTATTCATTATATTTCTTTATCCTTTAGTCTGGGATATCTCAGTAAGATTTCTATTTGAAGTACAATCATTTTTACACAAAAACTATTTCAGTATGTTTGATCACATATAATACATAAAAGATAACATCCGATTGGCCTCCTCAAGTCAATGATTATATGAAACAAAAACTTGTTTGCCTCCGAAGTAAATCCGATAATATGACAGCAAGAGTGTGGCAAACATCTGTGCCTGAAGGATGGAGCTTTAGTAATTAAGTTCTCTTTCACTTTTAAGAATGCAGCGCTAAAAGGAGCTTCTGTGCTATGAACCAATCTTAACCAGATGAATTGATAATGCATTAAGCATGCAAAGGATGCAGCACAGCACCTGAAATTAAAACAGCAATCTATCAAGAGAAAACCCTGGACATGTGTAGCGGTACAGATGCTTCAAAGCTGGGTGAGCTTTAAATGAGCTACAAATCAGAGATAGAATGGAGCACAGAGAGAGGAGGGAGGAAGGGAGGAACACAGGAGGAGACTCTGTCAGACTTGCTTTTCACAAGTGGGTCCACGTAGCCACCTCCTGTCGAGCTTCAAGGGGTTGTCATGGTGACAGTTGCCGGCATTCAGGGGCTGGGAGAGCGTTGCATGTTATACATTTGGCCTCGCATACGTCTCAGGGGATGATGCTGTGGCAGATAAATTGGTAATCACATGAGCAAGTAAAACCTTAATTTACTCGCTTAAAATTAAAAGCACTCACTAAAATCTTTTTTCCGTTCATAACTATCCGTGTGTTAAGTGAAAGGTGGAGTTTCACCTGGTATTATTAGGTGGGTCCGGTGGGTCTCCCTGGTGCTGACAGGACAGTGGAAAGCTTTGGGGCCCACAGGAACAGGAACTGCAGTTCCTGTCGCTGCTAATTGGGAAGATGCCAGCTGGAGGCGCCTGGGGGCTTCCGAACCGTCACCTGGGATGCCATCAACTTAATGTCATGAGAGAACACTAACCTGAGCTCCATCTCACCACATGAACTCCTGAATCAAGCAGAACTTTATACCAATGCAGCATCGTAAGTGCAGAAATATTAAAATCTTTGCAAAATGTAAGCTTGTGCATGAGACTAAAGCAGAAAACACTTAAGTTATTATTTGCCAAATGGAAAGGATCGATTGCTTATGACCCAGAAAATGACCATATAATTTTACAGCCCTCAGCTCTGCAAACAAATTTGGAAACGTCCACCACCTCAACAAAAGGGAAATGGTAAATGGACTGTGCTTAATTAGCACATTTGTAGTCTGCTCAACCACAAAAAGCCCTTTACACTATGAGACATCATTCACCCAAACAATCATACAGTGATGATAGAGGCTGCCATGCATTGCATCAGTCACACAGCAATGGGAACAACTTGGGGTTCAGTATCTTGCTCAAAGGCACTTCCACTTGTGGACCACAGTGGCCAGGGATTGAACCACTGACCTTCAGATAAGTGGACGACCGCCATTCTTACTTAGCCAACGTCAACCCAGGTGTTTTTGAGTAAATAATATCTCATAGACCCACTGTATGCTCGCCTGAAACTTCAACAAGTCAGTGACTAGCTGGGGAATATCTACTGATCAGACATTACATTGAAACCCTGCCTAATAACTTGTAGTTCCCACATTTTTTTGTTGTCCAAATGCTCTTTAATTCAGTGTGTTCTGATACCTCTGTGTCTGACCTCGCATAACAATTTAAAAAGAAATGTGTGCTAGACTAGGGATTTGTGCTACAACGGGATTGGACCACACGGCTAGCCTTCATTCCCCGCACACATCAGTGAACCTTGGGCTGAACCCTGACCATATTACTGTTCCCGGGATGCTCTGACTCGTCGTTTAGTCCCAATCAAACCCTTGTCAAAGTTGCTTAAGTCATTAAGCCTGCCCATTTTTCCTGCTTCCAACACATCACCTAGGAGGAAAGAATTTTCACTTGCTGCCTAGTATATCTTACCCAGTGACAGCACACTGACAATGTTCTGCTAAACTAGTCAGAATAAAATTGCAGCATGGTAGTATAGCACTGTTGCCTCACAATAAAAGTGCCTTGGGTTTTAATCAATGTCTGGATCTGCGGGCTCTCTCTGAGGAATTTGGAGTTCACCATGTCTTTTTGTGCTTCGGGAATCCTACAGTCTAAAAACATACAATATAGGTGAATTGGTGGCTTTAGATTTCCCCCAAGTCTGAATATGATTGCGAATGGGTTTTTTTGTCACTTTGTGCCGGCCCTGTGATGGCAACATGTCCAGAATGGGCGCCAGCTCTCGCCCAATGTATGCCAGGACAGGCTCCAGCCATGGATTGACTCTGCACAGTGTAAGTGGATAGAGGAAATTGATGGATAGATCAACAAAATGAGAACTTAATATGCTGATAATATGTCGGTGTTTATGAGTCTGTTGCTGCCCCTGAGTGCCAAAAAACTGAATATAAATTAAAACAGTATAAATTAATTTCATGGCCCGAGCACAAACCGTATAAGGACGCTATTGAAGCACTATTGTTGTAGTCATCTAGTCATTGTAGTCATGACATCACCTTCCGTTGTTGAATTCATCCCAAACTTCACATATTATAAGAGTTCTGCCATTTGATCATTAATATTGTGTTAAAGTGATAGTGACATCTGCTCGTAACAGGGCGTAACTCTCAAGTGGTAAATATTTGAATTCTGTGACATTTATGCTGTGGTATCCTTATGCATTGTGTGTCAGATATGAATGGTCAGGACTGTGTTTTCATGCAGGGGATTGGGAGTTCGGTGGATACTGGGGCCCTGGTGCTGGCGCCGATCAACGCTATTTCCAGCTTTTGATTTTTTCAATTTTTTTAGTACCTGATGCCTCCACTCCCATAAAATGGTTCACTTGTGTGCTTATATTTACAGCAGCACTTTAAACACTAGAATTTAGATATAAGTCAATATAAAAAGTGAATATTTCAAGGTTAATTTTTCATCCTTGATTGATGAGGGTTGGGTAGCAGGTAAAACTCATCAAACCAAAGTAGGTCAAATAAAATGAATCACGGGAGCGGATCCTCTGCCAGCATTAAGCCAGATGGTGGAAGAACAAAGTGAACGTACTGCAGCTACAGCTAGATGCCCGGGAATAATTGGAAATTAATATAATCTTCTTCTCCCTAAACCCCAAGTGCACTAGTGTCTGGAGAACTAAAATGGTTTGTTGACGATGTGTAGTACGACAGTAGTCTATATGCGATAAGTGTCGTGTCTGAAGGCTAATTCCCTTTTCTATATGTAAGGCGATTTATCTCTACTTTTTGGTTGGTGTTTGAGGGCATCATTCAAGCTTGGTTGTGTGTCCCAGATAGCTTTTCAAACAGGTTAATAAGGGTTGGTGTCACCTTGCCCTGGAAGATTGTACTCTGTGAAGACTATTGTGTCTGCTGAGCACATGACGTTGTGCCATGAGTGAAACCAACCATTGTGACCTGCCTTTGTTTAGAGTCACAGTGGGATTTCCTGTCAATCTGCTCTCTCTCACTCTTTCTCCATCTCTAACAGACATTTTGTCCTTTCTTCTCCTCTAGATATAAATATATCCTGGCCTCTATACTCTATATTCTTCTCCTTAGTGTGCCACTAAGGAGCAGTCCTTCTCTTATTTTTTCATAATCTAGTTGTAACAATGGCAAATTCAACATACAAAATTGGCATGATATTAAGGAGATCATTTAAGTGTTGCTGTTATTAACATCTTTTGTTATGAGAGCTTCTGGATCAGCAATGGCCTGCAGGTGTGCTGATGCTAGTTTATCATCCGAAAGCTCCATTCAACATTTTCATTCAGACCTGTCCCTTTGCATTTACTGAAAGGTTTATCTCAGACTTATGGAGCAATAATTTTATCAAATTAGCACCCGGTGATATTAAATTATCATGGACAAAACGAGATGAAGACAAGAAAAGCAGTGTGATAGATTGCGCATGCAGAGGCATCAGGGAATTAGGCCAGTGGTGAACACACAACACCTTCATTAGTGATCTTTATTATAGATTATCCATTCAATTATACCTGTTTTTGTTCGTCATGCTCATCTGTGATCACATTCCTTCTTAGGGATTTTAGGAATGTCAGCAGCATGACCTCCATCCTTTTTCTGACTCTTTAAAAACCTCTTAGTTGCCCTTCCCTGAATCCAGGGATCCCCTCTGTACCGGTCTGTCCTGAATTTTTCGTTTCCACCTTCACGCTCCCGTCTTTGCCCCTCTCAGCTCCTTAAGTGTTTCTTTCATATAGATTTTCTCCAGGAAGAAAGAGAGGCGTACAGAGAGAAGAAAATATACAGATAAGGTCGTTATTCATGTCTGCCACGATGCTATGGCAACAGTGTCCTCCTGTTCTGATTGGCTTTAGATAAGGTTGCCTCTTTAACCATCACTTTTACTCCAGGGAGTGAACTACATGAATCGTTAGGTCGTTGTCGAGGCCCTTGCTGTCAATCATCTCCTAACAACCGTTGTTATTGCCCTATTTCTGCTGCTAGGCTTTCATTGCTTACATTTCCTCTGGACAATACACAGGGAAACCCTGCATCATGTGGTCAACACTGCCCTTTGGTCTGTTTACTCAAGAGCCTCTGTGTTTAACCAGGAGATTCAAATCCTGTATAATGTTTCTATTAAGCTGAAAACTGAGAATGGTGTTATTGGAATTTTATCGGACTGATATGATTAATTTAATCAAATTTTCTGATATTTACATACAGTATCTGTATATGTTTCACACCTACAGTCCACTGTAGTCTTGGCTGCACTAATTTAGAAGAAAAAATATGAAACTATTCTCTGATTTATCTCAACATATAACACCTTAAACTCATTCCCGTAGATGATTGCCAAAACCTGCTCTAAGCTGTGTTGTTTGGTCCTGGAACTCATTCACGGTTAATAGAACAAGAACAGAATGCAATTGAATTAATCCTGTCCTTGGTTCATGAAAGGAGCAGCATCGTAGTCAGTTTTCAAACCATCTCAAATGTGCATTCGGTAGTGAAAGATTTATTGATTTGTTGAGTAACTTACGTATCACCAATAGTATTTTCTTGTTTTGTTTTGGTTTTGTTTTTTCGTATGTTTTTTTTTGTTTACCTTATTGTTTTATTTGTGAGCAAGATTTAGGAAAAACTACAGTACAAGTTTGCATGAAGATTTCCCCGCGGGTAAGTTTTACATCTCCTAGGGGTGATTACATTTTGTTGACTTTACGCAAGTTGAATTAAATAAAATTATGAACCGTTTGAAGCGGTGACATCACATTGTTGCGACGTGCAAGAGAGCGCCATGGAAAAATGTAAACTAGAGCATATCGTCTTCAAGTTCATCCAAACATCACAGTTCAGTGGTTGCTTTTGCTGGCATTTTAGTTTGCGTAATTAATGTTTATTATAACATCATATCATGTGTGAATATGATTTCCTTTTTTTAATAGTTTGAACTCCTAAGTAGCTTTTGTTAACTGAACAATATTTATCCTTATGTTGGCTTTGCTGTAGATCAACTCTGTCTCTTAAGTAATAGCTTTCAAGGTTAGTTTTCAATGTATCAGCCATAACACGTCCCCAGTCCTCAGCTCTGTGGTGAGGTAAGAGTTGAATTTGCTCCTCTTAATCTCTTTAACTATATTTAAATTATCATCAATTAATTTTACACAGAGGTTGCCATTTTCCTTGTTAGATATCTTGTATGAGTTGTTATAAATAAAAATACATTGAAAGTGCATGTTTACAAAAAGTCAAATTAAATATCTCCCAATACTTAGAAAAGGTGTCACTGAAAAAACATACTTTCTCCTAGACTGATGTTAGTTGTTCGAATAAAAACCGAGAGTAAAAAACGGTATAATGGGATATGAGGATGGATAGCAGCGCTTCATTTCCTCTGGTATTTCTAACTATACAATAGGTATAGGCATTTCTTTCAGAATAAACAAACTAAGAAAATCTGAATAATATAGTTAAAACAAAGACAGTGACTGATTCATTTATAATATGAATGCGAGTTGAGAGGAAAGCTTCTGTATTGAGCCAAAAAAAAGTGGAGACTATTATCATGTACTTGTTTGTTTGAGTGATTGGTAGGGTGTGTGTGTGTGTGTGTGTTGTGTGTGTGTGTGTGTGTGTGTGTGTGTGTGTGTGTGTGTGTGTGTGTGTGTGTGTGAAAACTCTAGAGATGTGGATTTGGGGGACATTCTGTTTTGTGACTGCTACATGTCTTTTTTATGTGATGTTGGGGGCACACCAATGACCACATGATCATGACCAGCACTGATAAACTTCACACCTCTAATTGAATGCATACAGAAGCATGTCAGTTGTACTCTAAAAACATACAATATAGGTGAATTGGTGGCTTTAGATTTCCCCCAAGTCTGAATATGATTGCGAATGGGTTTTTTTGTCACTTTGTGCCGGCCCTGTGATGGCAACATGTCCAGAATGGGCGCCAGCTCTCGCCCAATGTATGCCAGGACAGGCTCCAGCCATGGATTGACTCTGCACAGTGTAAGTGGATAGAGGAAATTGATGGATAGATCAACAAAATGAGAACTTAATATGCTGATAATATGTCGGTGTTTATGAGTCTGTTGCTGCCCCTGAGTGCCAAAAAACTGAATATAAATTAAAACAGTATAAATTAATTTCATGGCCCGAGCACAAACCGTATAAGGACGCTATTGAAGCACTATTGTTGTAGTCATGTAGTCATTGTAGTCATGACATCACCTTCCGTTGTTGAATTCATCCCAAACTTCACATATTATAAGAGTTCTGCCATTTGATCATTAATATTGTGTTAAAGTGATAGTGACATCTGCTCGTAACAGGGAGTAACTCTCAAGTGGTAAATATTTGAATTCTGTGACATTTATGCTGTGGTATCCTTATGCATTGTGTGTCAGATATGAATGGTCAGGACTGTGTTTTCATGCAGGGGATTGGGAGTTCGGTGGATACTGGGGCCCTGGTGCTGGGGCAGATCAAAGCTATTTCCAGCTTTTGATTTTTTCTAAAAAAAAGTGGAGACTATTATCATGTACTTGTTTGTTTGAGTGATTGGTAGGGTGTGTGTGTGTGTGTGTGTTTGTGTGTGTGTGTGTGTGTGTGTGTGCGTGTGTGTGTGAAAACTCTAGAGATGTGGATTTGGGGGACATTCTGTTTTGTGACTGCTACATGTCTTTTTTATGTGATGTTGGGGGCACACCAATGACCACATGATCATGACCAGCACTGATAAACTTCACACCTCTAATTGAATGCATACAGAAGCATGTCAGTTGTACTCTAGTTCTTTAAAGCTATTTTGTAATTTATACTATTTTGTACCGCATTCATTATGTCACCGTTTTGGTGTATATTCACTATTTCTCCCGAAATAAATAATGAATCTTAATTTTCATTTTCTAAAATGAACAGTTTTTTCTGTAACGATGCTTGAGGGAAGGCTCTGCAAAGG
Organism: Lophius americanus; assembly: GCA_037951165.1. NCBI lineage: Eukaryota > Metazoa > Chordata > Actinopteri > Lophiiformes > Lophiidae > Lophius > Lophius americanus. Next base: position 8,446,359 of record JBBDHG010000021.1, read on the forward strand.
AGAAAGATGATCCATTGGTTTGGTCAGCACTGTCCAAATAGCTCAAGTATTTGTGTAGAAGTAACCTTCTTGGCTGTGTCTTTCTTTATTTATTAAATATCTAACATCTGATGACTTGAATTTCCAAAGTAGTCACACATACTGTATTCTGTGATGCATTTGCTGTTGCTCATTAGCTACGGAACTGTATTTTCCCCTCAAGTAAACTATAAAGTGGATAAGCGTTATAAGTGAGTCATGAATAAATAAGTGATTCAAGTCAATACAATCCATTAGCTCTCAGCCAATCAAACACTCTGTTTGGCATTTAGCAATGTTTATGGAATAGACTTACAGTCAGCACTTTCATGCTTTATCTAAATCTCTTTCAATACATTGCCTTTGCATCTATTTCATTTTGCATTTAGTTCTGCTAAAATAATAAGGAATTATAATCTTAACTGAACGTGATATCCAATTTTAAAAGATATGTGTTTTACACGTTCCTTTCTTATACTTTCTTTTAAATGTGTCTTTCAGATCCTGGCCATCATCTCCATCCTCTTCATCGTGTTATCCACCATTGCCTTGTCCCTGAACACCCTTCCAGAGTTGCAGGACACAGATGAGTTTGGACAGTCCTCAGACAACCCGCAACTGGCCCATGTTGAAGCTGTATGTATTGCCTGGTTTACAATGGAGTACCTGCTTCGCTTTCTCTCCTCCCCCAACAAGTGGAAGTTCTTTAAGGGTCCTCTGAACGTCATCGACCTGTTGGCCATCCTACCCTATTATGTCACCATTTTCCTGACTGAATCCAACAAGAGCGTACTGCAATTCCAGAACGTCCGTCGTGTGGTTCAAATTTTTCGGATCATGCGCATCTTGCGTATTCTGAAGTTGGCTCGTCATTCCACAGGTCTTCAGTCTCTGGGTTTCACTCTTAGGAGGAGTTACAATGAGCTGGGCCTGCTTATTCTTTTCCTGGCCATGGGTATCATGATCTTCTCAAGTCTGGTGTTCTTTGCTGAGAAAGATGAGGAAGATACAAAATTTAAAAGTATTCCAGCTTCTTTCTGGTGGGCTACTATAACTATGACCACGGTAGGATATGGAGATATCTACCCAAAAACTCTACTGGGTAAGATAGTGGGTGGGTTATGCTGCATAGCTGGAGTATTAGTAATTGCCCTTCCCATTCCCATTATTGTAAATAACTTCTCCGAATTCTACAAGGAGCAAAAGAGGCAGGAAAAAGCACTGAAACGAAGGGAGGCCTTAGAAAGGGCAAAGAGAAATGGTAGCATTGTCTCTATGAACTTGAAAGAGGCCTTTGCCCGTAGTGCAGAGCTGATGGATGTGGTGGTAGAAAAGAATGAGAGGCCTCTTGACAACCATCTCTCTCCAAACCGCTGGAAATGGACTCCTAAGAGGGCTGCATCAGAAGCAAGCTCAAACCGATCCTTCAACACCCAAGAGTTAGGCTCTCCCAACAAGTCCAGAGCCACAAGTCCCCAGAGGCTAAATGTCCAGAAATTAGAAGAGATCTACAACCAGATGGCCAAGACACAGTCTCAGCCAAACCTCAATGCAAAAGACAGAGGCTTCAGAGTTTGCAAACAGAGGGATGAGATAGAACTGGCAGCAATCCCAGATCACAGGCCAACAGTACTAGGAACTAGAGAAGGAGTCGGGGACATGAAAAGCTTGTCCAGCATTGACAGCTACATCAGTTGTGCTACAGACTTTCAGGAGAATCCACGCTTCCCTTATAGTCCTGCAATGGACCTTGGTCTTCAGGAAAGTAATCAGTTCTGCCATAGTTCAGTGACAGCTTTGTCCCGCGGTAGCACAAAACCAGCTGGGGAGCGTGAACCCATGCTGAATCCTGTGCCCATGACAAAACCTTCATACTCAGAGAATGCACGTAAATTCTTCTTCTCTGGCAACTCCTCAAAAAGCCTTATCCCTAAAGGAGCTTGTCGCAGGGAGGGGGGGTCAGGTCTGTCCCCAATCTCAGACAACTCGGTCATATCAGACCACTCTCTGTTAAGCCCTGAGGTTTCTGTCTACACCACTGCCAGCAGCAGAACCCCACCAAAGTCCCCAGAGAACAGTGGCCTGACACCGACTGTCTTCACCTTCCATGACGCGTCCATTAGCAAATACATCGATGCTGACACAGATGATGATGAGCACCTCCGTGACGTCTCCGATACCAGTCCCTCAGAGCGTCTTCTGGCTGGTACAAGCCCAAAATGCAGCATCGGCATCAATTACCAGAAAGGCACCAACCATTTAGAAGCAGCCCAGAAAATGCTTGGCCAGACCTGCCTGTTCCCCATTGAAGGTATTCGTGGGGTAGCTCATGAGAATCACGTTGGACCCGAGATCACGCGTAGACCAAAGGTTGAGAGGGGCCGTCAAAATACTTTGGATAAAAGTCTCTGAGACACCGACAAAAGCAGACCAGATGTTTGGGCCAGAGTGTTCACATTGAAGAAGGACAACAAAAAAAACATAAGCCAGAGAAAAATGAAAGCAGAGAAGAGAAACATTTCAAATCACCCGAGCGTGTCATTTGGCATTAAGCTCAGCGTTAACATGCGTGGCAAATACTCTGGGAGAGAGATAATTCTAACTTGCAGAATGTCACTAGCCCTCCTTCAGCTCATTCCTATTAGCAGTATTACACACTCTCAAAACGAAACAGCGGACGCTGAGTTCTCTCAGACATTACATGAGATATGGTTTAAAGTGGTGTAAAATAACTGGATGATGGTTTAGAGCACCATAGGGGTTTTATAACACCACACTCTCAACACCCCAATATTCTACCAATGAGTTCAAGTTCATTATGTAGTCTTGGAGATACAGAAGAGAACCTACAAGCCTATAAGCTACTTGTGCCCTCCATTTCCAAAACTGGCCTTAGTCATTTACATTTGTAGGGGTTTTCTTGTTTGCAAATAGACGTGTGTGCATGTGTCTGAATGAGTATAAATGATGATGGATGATCTTGAGATTGTCTTAGCCTGGTTTATTTTTATAGAGATGGAAAGAAAATCCTCGAATCTGTTTGTGATTACCAATGTGCTCTTTCATGATCATATTTGAGGATTAATCTTGTCTATGTTTCAATCTCTGGACTCACAGGCTGCAGTTATCTGAGACTCCAGCCCATCGTTCATGACAAGCCCTTCTTAATGAACAGTATTTTACTGTCTTTACCATGGGGAGAATGGATTACACTTTCAGATCTTGACTAGTGAATCTTGTCGTAGCACCTCAGTATTATTTTCTAAGGATGGTGGCAGACCAACATTTTTTGATATGGGCTAACATAACAGCCAGAAATAATAAGCTTGGTACATACGCCACACATTTATGAAGAATGCATGTGCCCAATCTCTCAACATATAAGAAATATGAGACACTTTAAGAACTTGAATATATTATTTATTTTTTTACAGCTAATGATTACTAACATAAAATTTAGATTTCAATAACATATGTTCAGCATGCATTGGCCTTTATCTGACCATTAGATGATTGCGCACACTGTCAGATAGTGGAATATGCATGTATTTGATATTAAATTTATCTTGCAGTCATTCCTCAAATCTGTCAAATAAACTGCCATAGTACTGAATCTTAACAACCAGGTAACCTTTACCATAGAATAGTTGTGGATGCCCAACCTGATAAAATACAGGCATGGATACATACATTGAGGATAGATGCTGCAGGTATGGAAGACAATTGTTATCTTGGACAGATAACTTAGTTTCCATGGCCACAGCAGCTGTCGTCAAAGGCTAGCGGCAGCTCAGCAATGGTTTGTTAATTGGGGCGAGAAGGTCTAGTTACATGCACATACACACGTTTACATGTTTAAAAGAACACATACACACACGCACACACGCGCGCGCCTATAATGCGCATAGTATTCTCAAGTCAGCAGAGCCACGACAGTGTCACAGCAAAATTACAATCTGAGCACCGTGTCCATTGTTATGTTAATGCCTAAAATTTCTGTAGCGTCCCATATAAATGACAATTCCACACAATGGACGCTCTCTCTGTCATTTGTTTATATGTGTTTATACCAGAGACAAAAACAGTCTTGCATAACACGTAGGCATTATTTTTTTTAAATAACATATCACACCATACAAATCGGGAGGGACGCAAGTGCTTTCATTTCTCAAGAGCAATAGAGAAATATACAGTATATCTCACTGAAAAAAGCATGTTTTAGCAATGATAAGCTATCGTTAACTAGAAACTGTTAACTAAAAGATAGGATTTTTTCCTCAAAAATATGTGTAACTCGAACATCTCACGCCAACGTGAGATGTTTCTCGAAAATCTGCATTACTGCAAATGGAAAGAATTCCTACAACAAAGAACCAAACTTTAAGAACCTTCTGAAATAAGTATATTTGCGAGCAATGCAAATAAAATATGTCATTATAAATGTAGGCTAAAATTAGATTCAAAAGTCAACGGTTGGTGATCTACGGAAAATTATTAATGTTGTGGTAGAGACTCTAATGAGCAATCGTGATTTCATTTCCTCTTTTAATCAAAGAGTTGAACAATTTCATATCGCTCTCCCAGAGCGAGTGGAGCAGAGGCTTGAAGGGAATAGCAATGACCCTGGGAAGCAGCGTCGGCCATGTGTGCATCTGGATGTGTGTGACTGCTGTTAAACCTGGACATTACAGCAGTATGGCTGCTGCTTATGGGAAAAGAATGAACCGTTTCTGATGCATGTCGGAGGAAATCAGTCTGAAGAATCTGACCCCAAAATGAACAGAGAGCAGAGTTTTTTATATGCCGATAGTGGATCTGTTATTATCATCTCAGTCTAGACAACTGTGCATCCTTGACAAGAACGGTGCGTTCAGAGGAAGGACAACTGTTGGAAAACATCATATTATGACTTGGTACTTGCTGACATGCAGAGTAGTGAGGTCAGAATGAAGACAGGCATCAAGCAATCATAAGGCAGTTATAGTAATTTTTCTATTACATGCCACTTTGTTTTCGTCCATATTCTATCTGCATCTCTGATTCCAACAGACAGTCTTACATGGACTGTAATACAAAGAGAACTCATTATGTGGAAAAATTAAGAACACCTTTAGTCTTTTACGTGGAGCTTTATATACAGCAGTGATCAGAGGGATAGAACGAGTATTTTATGAATCGTATTTAGCACACGTAATGTTATTAGGCAAGGATGGATGGTTTGTACTTATGACAAAAATATTTCTTCAGCATCATAGTGTCAGTTCTTGAATGTCACAAACACTCACGTGATTATCTTGTATTCAAGTTACATTTATAACATTGCACTTTTTGAAACAAAACAGAAAAGGTGTCTGGTAATAGTAGAGGTTCACAAAAAGGTAATGGTAGTATTTAAAAAAAATAAAAACCAAGGTATCAAAAGATGTTCCCAAATATAGCACAGAGAGTAGTAGGAGCACAGATTCAATCATAGACGGAAAACACTATAAACATCTAATGCGATCTCTAGTATTTTCTAATCTTTTCTTTCGATGACAAGTTGGTCATGGCCTCCAATGGGATGTTCTTTGGAAAACGTTTCATATTTATCCGTCTGTGGCAAGACAAGGCCAATGTATGCCAAACAATCCTTTTACATCATTCACCATGTTACTGAATATCTAAATGTTCCTCACAGATTCATAATGCCCTGCAGCGAGGAAAACAAAATAGAGTTATGCGTGTCCTCCTGTGTTTACTAAAAATGTAAACACAGATCCTTCTATTTTTCAACACTAGCACAAAGGGCATTTAACTCAGACAACCTCCCATGAAGCATCACTTGAGCTTCAGTCCCATCGTTTAGGTTTTCTACATGACGGTAGTCAGGGACCATTTTTCACTCTCAACAATGATGACAATCAATATTTCATGAATAGGCAGCAAGCAGTATTGCAGAAAACGAAGGTATATTATGGGCAAATATTACACAAATGTACACCCATGTACACACCAACAAAGACACAAGTACTGAAATCCTGCTAAGCTTGCGGGAAGGTGTCCAAAATCATAACATACCCGCACAAGAGGTAGAACAAAGCCCAACACGGTTGTTCATATTCTCTTAGATCTCCCTCTCATAAAACTGATTTGTTGTATAGAAATAGTTTTCATGAAAGAATGGTTAAATTTACATGTATGTTGTAAGACTTCATATATAAAAGACATACAAAATAAATCCACACTAAATGGAGACAATGCCGCGATGAGACAATGGTCCCTGTGCATATCTGAAAACAATACAATCTGAATATTTAAATGTCTTTTGGAAATAGTACAGACCTCCAAAGACAGGAATACAACAAATGGAAATATTGATCTTCATGATGAACCTATTTATGTACACTAGGACAGCTTTGATGGTGCTAGAAACATCAACTATTGTTGTTTTCATGATGTGACTTTACTGAACTCACCAATATATGACACAGTATGGGCCTGTAGCAGGCGGGGTTAGTGGACTGCATCATATACAGTATATTAAGTTTAATTAATTTTTTAAAAACAGAAACTTAAAAATAAGTATGAGAAAAAAAATTACTTAATGTTGGGAATGAAAAACTAATAATTTGAAATTGCAAAATACACTGTGAATCCATAAAGCTCAAACCAACGTGTTTGTTTTTCTTTTTTCAGTAATTTATACAAGGCATATCCCTCATTCACATTATCATCTGTGACAAAACATTTGTTACAATTATGTTAGTACACTCAGGAATGGAGCATGAGAAAATTCTGCGTACGTCAGCCCATCTGAAATGTACTTGCTTTTTGCAGGTGTGTGATGTTCTGAACTTCTTTGTGGAACCTTTTCCAGAGGAAGTCCAGAGAAACAAATCCTACTGAAACACACAATCAGCTTTGGTCCATGGGGAGTTGTGCCACTGGTTGTCAAAGCCAAATGTATCTCAGCTCATGGAAGGTAGTGCACGGACTTCTATTCCCATTTCCTTTTGTCAGTTGAGATGGAGAGAAAGTTCTTCTGCCACAGATAATGCCTCCTCCAGTCAGCAAGATAATCCAAAGTTTGGCATTTCTGCAAATCAGCAAGCTGGATCTTCAGCTTTTTTAAGGCATCTCTATTAAAGCTACTTGTGATGTCAAACAATGAACAACATGTTAAATCATCCCACAATGAATTATATTAATTATACTGAGAATCTTATTGCAGAAAGCATTTTTCTCTCCGAACTCTCAGAGAAGATGGATCCACTGAAAAGTGAAACAGAAGGATGGGGTCTTCTACTGGAAACGCATGTGCTTTTCAGTTGAATTAACATGCCACAAGTATGCCAGGAGTGCCCAAATAGGAATACAGTTTATCACCGATGATGATGTGCATTACTGACATGCTGCATATAAGATATGAGAAAAAAACATAAAATATAAAGCCGTATACTAGCTGTAACCGCTACTTTTCCATACAGTGCATATATTCAGCAGAGTCACATCTACCTGGAAAACCCTGAAGGCCTTTTCCGGGACCATAAAAGCTGCCTTAAAGTAAATGAATAAATCCCCAAAACACACTTTCATTCAATAATTCTGCTGATTGTACACTTGTCTTGACGCAATGCATCAACATCTTCCGATCTGTTTATTCAGACATGAAGAAGAAGGCCTTGTCATTTAGCATGACAAGGCCTTCTTCTTCTTCCTTTTCTTTCTTGATAAAATTAGTTTGGGGGTATCATCTCCCTTTAGGCCTGGCATTATTTTTATTTGTTTTAATTTTGAAGTATGACCAAATATCTGTCAATGGAACCATATTTGTATTTTTTTTTCTTTTCTTTTTTTTTTAAAGAGAAATAATCGATTTCATAAGTAGAAGACTATCTGAAAACCTTGTGGGGCTTTGTTCTGCCTCTCAGAAGCTAAAGCGCTTTTCGGGGTCTTTCCTCATGACACATGATGATCTTAAACTTTTAGGTAAAGTAGTGCAATGTAACATCATCAATCATGGTGTTGTCATCTGATACTTAGACTGTAATACTGTGACATTAATAACCACATTAATAGAAAAAAAAGTTCATTTATTTTTACAAGTCATTCTTTTATTTGATTTAATTTGGACACTTTACTCCACACCATCTCCGATGGAGCCCCTTCCATTTATGAAGTCTAATAGTATAAATAAGCTTTCGATTTCACTGAGAACCCTGTGGAGAAGTTCTGATGTAAATCAAAGGACTAGACCAACATACTTAATGAAGAAAACACACTGAAGTAACTTGTTTAATTTGCTCGTTAATAATACCAGTGAAGATGAAGAGCACATTTTTCTTCGACTTATCCATAACAAGACTCCCCACTGTACAATAAATACTTTTTTGTTGATTCCTTAAATGGCAATTTGGTTGTTGTGCTAGCCGCTAGGGAAGTGGTTCTTTCCATTTTTGTTAGAACCCCATAGGACCTTTTTGAAGGATGCGTTGTAGTTTCCAAAACCCAGTGTGGACCACTGCTTTAGCAAGTAGCCAAGCTCCACATACCCTCAATCCAACACTGTATCACAGGGTTGGGGTCGATTCAAGATGCCTTGATGGAGTTAAACACAGCACACATATGCCACTATAAATGGAACCAGTATTAGAGCATGAGACAAGCAGTACCGTTTCAAAATTTCAAAAATATATTTTTTCTACGTTTTAAGCTCTCATTGGAATTGACCCCAACCTTGCCTAAGCCATTAGTATTTGAAAAGTACAATGTTTCCAGGGAATTGAAAAAAAAAATTAAAATACTGACTGACCTTTGCCAGCGCTTATACAATGTTGTTTGTAGGTCCCGAGGCTGTCTGTTTTGTAAAAAAAAAAAGATTTTTACCTGTTGAATTTCTATGCTGTTGTTTCTGTATAAATGTTCTATTGTTCAGTGCATGTTGTAACTTTGGCGTTGTGACTGGTTGTGATTCAAACAGAGCCAGTACGTGTCATGTAAAAAAAAAAATGTCTCAATGTCCAGAAATATTTCTATTTCTTAAGAAAGGTAACATTTCCCTTGGATGATTAAATGAAATAAATATGATCACTTTAAATTTTGATAAGAATGTGCTGACATTCTTTCTTTAACTTTTTTTTTTTGTCGAATTGCTGTTTATTACGCAAATTAAAATAGAAGTGTGTATCTATTTAAGTTTCTGTTGTACTGTACGTAAGTTCATTTATTATGCCGCAATTAAGAAACTTTAATTCCTGCATATTCATCCTTGTTAATAAAACGTTTACATGTATTTGATTTAATCTCAACAAGATTAAACTTGGTTATCAAAGAAATGAAGCCAAACCTGAGCACTCACTAGCACTCATTATAGAGCAGATGTAACGACGGGTGTAATTATTCTGGCTTGTTTTTAATCATACTGGTAGACTGCTCTTTAAGCACTTTTCTCAGTAAATATGGACAGGAGGGAGGCTAACAGAAGGAGACTGGATGTTGAGGAAGAGGAAGCTGTCTGGCAGGAGCAGACCTCCATCCTCCCCCCTCGCCTCCTCAGATTGAGGGTTTCCAACCATCTGCCACTGGAGAGACAGTCAACTGCAGTAAGGATGGATGAAGGAATTACATTGTAATCACAAGAGTTCTCTTTAAATCAAAATCATGGACAATTTTGCCACCTAGTGGTCTTCACCGCTACCAGTCAGATCTGAGAGTTAGGGTGTTTATCAGTGGTCTGGGATGAAATACAAGTCCAAAGGAAATAACAGGATATACAGGTGGTTGTATTTTGACTGATACCTGTTCTCTGACACGGATGTGTGTGTTGTGTCAGACAAACCAACAGGTAGAACAGTGTTATGCACGCTAAAATGTACAAGTTGAGAATGTACCCGTTTAGAGTTTTCTCAATTATAGACATAATACAAAAAGCAGACATTTGGTGGTCAATAAATGCAAAATAACTTTTATTATTTATTTGTTTTTACAACAAAATAGCTTAGCGTGCCATTAAGTGAGTCCTGCAAATGATTAAGAATTCCAAAGACTTCATGATCCTTAGCTTAGGAAGGATTTTGAGTCATTGACCATAATGATTATTGTTTTCATGCCAAGTGATTGAGTACTTTGTGCCATAAAAATGAAGTTGCTAATAGATAAGAGGAAAGGAGCCGTTATCTTGACAAAAGTCAAATGTAGCTGCTGACTCTGGCTCTATAGATACGTCTTACGTTTATCTGAGAATGATAGGGGTCTTCTTATATGCAGTAAATGTCAGACAGAAGGGGAGTTTAACTTTTCAAAGTCAAAACTAGTGTTTTCTTGTGGATTACTCTTTGACATACAAAAACTGATTCACTGGTCACTTCACACATTTGTCAACTTTTTTTTGATTCTCCTAATACAGTAAATGATAATAGTAATAATACATACATACAATAATAATAATACATTTTTTATTTATGGGTGCCTTTCAGGACACTCATTGTCACCTTACAAATACTACAATAGAAAATAACAAATAACCGGGTCATTAGAAAAAGGATATGAATTCGCTGGCACTTTTTTTGTGTGGAATTTTCTGGCAGCAATGAAGACGTCTTCAGTTACAGACTTATGCCTAGAACACAATAAGATCACTTTTTAGAGTAGTTGTTCATTGTAAATATTATATTCATTGTATTATTAACTGTTAATAAAATTATTAGTTAAAAGTGATTTCTTTGTTAACAGTATTTAACCAGTTATTACGTAACACTTGAATTGATCATATAGGTTGAGGTGGAAAGGTCACCTGGATTACCTCACTAAAGTTCATTCAAATTAAAATGCAACCTTCAAATAAAACTATTGATTACTATTTTTTTGTTTGTTTTCTTTTAATTTTGTAAACCTGTTCTCATCCTTTTTCTCCCCATGTCTGGCACAGTATGTCTATCCAGCATCAAGAGCAGGCGTCGGGCACTGAGCACCGCCGCCGTGTCCCTCCCTCAAGTTCTGCATCCACACTCGGACATCTTTTTGACAAAAAAGTTGACTGAGTCTGGACACAATACCCATTATACACTGATGCATCGTGTACACAAACACAGACACAAAGGCTCACACACTTAACACAAACCTAACTCGCCTGTTTCAGGGAAATGTTCACGAATAGCTGGTATTTACAGCTTGTCTTCAGTCCTTTGGTCTGGTCAGTCCTATAATCATTATCGCTGTGGATCATCAATGTCACATTAGTCATACCTTTTTTTTGGTATTTTATTAGGGCTACATGCTTTTTTCAAGGAATCCAAATCCAAATTGTCCCCTGTTAATTAATTAATCCATATTCGAAGTGGATGTCTGTTTTTATTTTTCATTTTTATATTTATGCTTTTTTGGTGACTGCCTGCTTTGCAACAAAATATCAGGTCAAATTCTTTGTAAGCGTGACATACTTTGGCAATAAACCTTTTTCTGATTGTGATTCTGAATCAACTTGTTTGTTGAGAACCTTGATAAAACAGTTGACAAAAAATGTCTGCAAGAAGGGTTTGGTTCTGTTCAGCACCTGGAAGGTAGGACCTTGGATGCACTTATTTTGTGTAATTAAACGGCCGCTTCCAGTTAATTTCACTGACGCTCTACTGGTGTCCCGATTCTTTCATGAGTTTCATTTGGCCATGGCTCTCAGCCCAGGATAAACAGCTGAATGGCAGACACAGCAATGAAGACGACTCTGTCTGCTCTTCATCGACACAGGAGGCTAACAAAGTGGTGGCGGGAGTGAATGGACCCATCGGATCAGCAAGCCACTCTACATGGTCTGGGTCCAGCCATCCAATCCACCTGACCAACCTGTATGTGCGGCCAATGGTAAGTGTGTATGCAGGCCCAAGAACACCAACTGGTCCAGAATTGTGCGTCACAGGTCTGCTCAGCCCGAGGCCACAAAAATGTCTGTCCACAAAGTGAGTATCCTTTCACAAGTGTCACTTGATCATTGAGTTTATTCTCTGTCATTTTAAAAGCCCATCGAGACATGGCAACATAATACTTGCAAATGAGACCATTTTCCTTTTATTTTACGTAAAACCACTATATTTTTTAGAGATGTCCAGAACATGTTGGGTGCCAAGTGTCCTTCAGCACCCCGGACCGTTTGTTCCATGCAGCCGGCCACAAAATTGGGTGAAGCCCATCCATCATGTCGGTCAGTCACTGGCATTCAGTCAAAACTCTGACCTTTATGGTAAAGTTCTGACAACCGGCTCTGCCAGTACTTCACCATAATTTGCAGATATTTCTTTTTTACTTTGTAACTAAAAATTGCACAGAGAAGCGTTGAAAATGTAAAGATAAAGATAAGAGAAGGGATAAAATGTTAGCTAAAGCCCCCTATGGAAACCCAATACGAAGCATGACAATTTTACATTTTAATCAATTAAATACAGCATATAATAGAAATTAAAAAAAGGAATTTGATTAACTTTAATTCTTTCTCTTAGTGAAGCAACCAGCTTCCCAGATGCATAGTTCTCCACTCATTCTGAGATTTCAGCAGCTGTTAACTGTGAGCGTGGAAGGAGAAGATTGGAAGAGAGAGGGAGACGTTTGTGGGGTATAAACGCCCCCAGCTCTTTATACATAGCAGAAATTATTCCGGTGTTCTTTTGCTTCTGCGTATGGCCATTTCGTTGTGGCTGCTATTTGTATTTCAAAAACTGAGTAGCTTGCAGAGAAGAGGCCATTAGCCGTTCTCTTTCCTTCTTTTCTAATCTTTCAATGTATTTATAATTTTATCAATTATTTTTATCATGGAGACTTGAAGATTCACATTTCAATATTAACCTTTTACAAATTTCCAGAGCAGTCCCCATAACAAAATGATTGTTGCTAAGTGCAAAATTAGCTTAAGCTTGCCTAAGAGAAGATCTAAATGTAATGCTAAAGTTTTTTTTGTCTTTTTTAAAAGAAGTTAATCATTAAGAGAGCAATCAAATCACCCACAAACAGGAGTGGTAGTCTCTTATCACTTCTTAACTCCTCTCCGTGTCAGATTTTTTCTTTCTACCACTTGATTTCTCAGTTGTTTCAGGGCGGTTACTAATCTGGTTCACTCATAACAGCATGGAGGATGTGCCTGTCCATTCCAACCCAATGGCTGGAATGGAAGGCCGATCTGGTCCGACCCTACGGGCCATTTGGATGTAAAAAAACCGGAAGGCCCAGCGGGTTCAAATGTTTGGAATTTATGTTTTGTTCAAGTCAAGCATCATCATATTAAAATCAATTTTCTATGATGCTTTCAAGATAAGAAAGTGAATACCCAGTGTTCCAGTTAAATAAAAGTAATGGATCTACTGTCTGTGTTTCTGTGTCGGCCTTTTTGTAACTTTTCAGTATCAGATTTGTTTTTTACATGACATTACAATGAGTCTCTGAACACAGCATAGGCTATGTCTAACTTTCCTAGTGGTAAATTCTCATTTAGTAGCCGAGATAAAACCACCTAGGACTTCATTTAAATCTTAGAAGTTTAAAACTAATGAAAATTGTACAGGGAAACAGTTTGGAGGGATTTTGATTTAGTTCTCATGTAGAGTCTAACAAAGCAGTTCGTCAATGGTGAGACTCAAGTTAAAATATTTTTATAACTGCTGATGACAGTTTTGTTTGTGTCTGATGGGTTTAAACACCAGCTATAATGGCATTGAGCCCAAAACAGACCCTTTTACATACGTTTACTCTGCTTACATTTGTAATCAGGGTAAACAGATGAGCGGTAACCATGGTACCAACAACTGTGTGCCAGAGGAAAACGTAATGCTTCAGTTAATGTTTACTGTGCTCGACATTGTCGGGTTGGGACATGAAAACAGAAGGTCTGCTGGGTTCGGGCTGAGCCCATAATGAGTCTTCCAGCTTCTGACGGGCATGGGCAGAAATATGGCCGCCCTCTGGGGCATTGTAGAGCTGTGGGAATTAACCCTTTAACCCCAACACACATCTATCTGTGTTCCAAACAGGCTTCGCTTGGTGCTTTTTCATTTTTCATGTATATAACGAAGTGTAAAATTATGTAAACTGAATGATAAAATCGGGGAGAGAATCGCCATCTCAATTCTAAGCAGAATATATGCGATTTCATTTTAGCAGGAATCGCCTAGAACGAAGAACAAAGGCATCAATAATGGACACAGTTTCAAGAGAGCATTTCTCACCCCTCACATTGTGAAGTCCCTAATCTAAACAATTTCTTTTTTCTTTTCTTTTTAAATGCTGCCAAAAATGTAACGTAACGAAAATGTAATAATCTGTAGGATATGCCAAGACCTACACCTGGGTTAAATTTCGTGCAAATTCATTCATTGTTCTTTGTTTTTTATCTCGTTAACAGACAGAAAGAAGGGCAGACATAGCATATATAGCCAAATATATCATTAATATATCTCTTCATGTGGATCACATGCCAACATGGGGTGTTCTGTAGACCAGATATGAAAGTAGAACCCAAGCTTGTCCTAAAAAGACCCGTTGCCAAATACTGAACCACATTTTTCAACTTTATCTCACATAGTAGAACCTGTGAGTCCTGAGTCAATGTTCAAATTCTAGAAGTCCGGTCGGCGAAGTAGTCAGAACATGCTCTTTATGAATGTGATATAGTCCTACATCAACAGATCATGATTGTGGATGCATTCATGTAGAACTGATTATTTACTCAAATGCTGTTGTATTGCAAATACAAAAGAGACTCCTTGGCAATGTTTATTTTGTTTTTTTCAGTTCTCCCTTATTAAAGATAAATGATAAATAAATTAAAATGTATTACTTTAAAACAGCACATTTTCATATCTATGAAACTGCAACCATGAAATGTACATATATATATATAATATATAATATACATTAGATATATAATAAATGATGAATTGATAAATCTAGAATTGCTTTAGCTTCACCCGAACCTTCTTATGAAAATGATAAGTATAACAATTAAACAAAAACAAAAAAAGGAGAACATCACTTTAGCATAAAACAGTTTTGGTCAACCAAAGTATAAATCCAAACAAAAACGTCTCATCCTTAATCATTATGATTTAGGCTGATGCACTTTTTTGTTTTCAAGCATCGATGGAGGAATAAAATTGTTACGAAATCAAGGTCTAAGATTTAGAATCTTGAGTATTTCTGCTTAATTAGCAGCTTTTCATTCTAACTTTCTTTCTCCTGCACTCCAGAAGCATTAATGAAATGCTTACGCAGGAATTATACAGATCTACTGGCAAAGAGCTGCAAATATGTCATTGGAGACTAAAGGTTAGATCTAGCTCATGCTGCATTTGCATCTGTGCTGTGCAAGAGTTTCACATGTGAATGCAAAGCTATGACCTTTGATTCCTGTCTTAGAAACTGTGAAAGAACTTGCAAAATAACACCCGGCACATGTTATTTGCTCAGCATGTGTGAAAATGCTCATATTCACAGGTTGCAACAAAAGTGGATTTATTAAGGGCTAAACGTATTTCCTCTAATCCACGAGAGAGAAAGCTTAAATGGAGCGTGCAAGGAGCAGGAGGGTCACAGAAGGAGGGAATGACCGGCTTGGCTGTCTGCATACTTTGCACTCACACAATCTAACCTTTCGTAGATCGTAGGAAATACACCTTGATGGGTAACAGCACTCAATCTTAATTCAGTCTAAATTACTGAAACATTTGTTTTTATAGTCAGTCCTATCTGCAGTAACATCGATTAAGATGATTTTCCTAATGGACCTCCAGATGATGCTTCTTGATGTGATTTATTTCATCCTGCGCAATTCTTTGCGTGTGGTCTTGCGCCCGCGCACGAAGCCCCTTGACGAAGAGCTGGTGCTGATCACTGGAGCCGGTGGAGGCCTGGGTCGTCTCTTTGCTCAGGAGTTCACCAAGCATGGGGCAGAGGTGGTGCTGTGGGATATCAACGGCAATGCCAATGAGCAGACAGCCAGGCTGGTGAATGAGATGGGGGGCAAGGCACACACCTACACAGTGGATGTGACCAAGAGGGAGGATGTTTACCTTAAAGCAGAGCTTGTGCGAAAGGACCTGGGCCGGGATGTTACAATGCTGGTGAACAATGCTGGAGTGGTGGCTGGGGAGCGCATGTTAGACTGCCCTGATGAGCTGATGGAGAGGACCATGAAGGTCAACTGCCATGCCCTCTTCTGGGTGAGAATGCTAGTCGACCTGAAATGTGCTCTAGACATTTCATGAGAGGTGGTGAAACATGACTTTTACCGAAAATATGGAGGCCAATGTGTCACAGACACATGTTTGTGTGTTTAGTCAAATAAACTCTGTAAAAGTCTTTTGAATTTAAGGTCAGGTTGATATATGCTTTTACATTCACATTAATGTAATGTTTAACAAGCCAATGTTGAGTATCTTTTTTCTCAGCTTATCACCTCTATGAACTTACGATTAGCCACTTCAACAGACTGTCTTGATAGACAGTCTGAAGACAGACATGTAAGACTGGGGTTGGGGGGGATTTTAGACTCCAGAGAGCTAAAATAAAAGCTTTCCACCTATAATTTTCTTTCTCATCTTATTCTGAACAACGATAGCATTTAAATTATTATAATAAGTATTCATTGGTTCTGCTTACTATTTCAATACTGCTCCTTTAATCGATGTTGAGTCTGACTTTTTTCAGTTGTACGTTAACAGAAACCATTTATGACAGTATTGATGTGTCAAAAAAAGACAGAGAAGAACAAGGAAACTTTGAAAAACTTTGAAATAAGAGTGTAAAAAGGTATCCAAATAACAAGACTATCAGGATAGACATCAACGAACCAGCACTGTGGTAACATGGGTCCAGTCATATTGTGACTGTGTTTATAAACTTGTATATTTTCTTGCTACTTCCTGATGTTTTTTGACTTTTTGAGAAAAGTTTAGTAAATTGAGACTTCATTTTTTCAATGCTGAGTGAAATTTTGAGAGCTGGAAATTTCTTTGAATTCCTCAAAGTATAATCTTCTCAGCATCAGGGGCTGTACAGAGCGGGTTATTGTGCAGTGTGACGCAATGTATTGCTTTAATAGCTTTATCCCCTCCACACTACAGACTGGAGGATTCCCAGAGAAATCCTCTTAATGTGAAGCGGCTCATGCAACATAAGCTTCCCTCACATTGAGAAACATTTAAATCATTGTAGTCACATGCAGTTTTTTGACTCATAATGACCTGCTGCATCTGCATGTGTCTCAGACAGTGAAGGCCTTCCTCCCTCACATGAAGGCCCAGAACCACGGACACATTGTGACCATCGCCAGTGTCCTCGGTCTCTTCAGCACCGCTTGTGTCGAGGTGAAATGTGGAGGATCGTCGTTCTGATGCTGCAACAGTGTCTCCAGACTCTCACACAGCTCAACAACTTAATATCAACAACTGAATCTAGCCAACACATATCACAGCAAAAAAGTATTGTGAAAAGAACAGACAAATTGCTAATTTTTCTCAGAAATTGTGATTTTTGTTCCACACAGGATTATTGTGCCAGTAAGTTTGCTGCTGTGGGTTTCCATGAGTCTCTGGCCCACGAGCTGATAGCTGAGGATGTTGAAGGTGTGAAGACAACTCTGGTGTGTCCATATATCGTGAACACTGGCATGTTTGAAGGCTGTCAGATACGGTATGCCAAAAACATACTCAAGCTCTCCTTCCTTCTAGTATATTCTGCTTTTGCAGATTAGAAAAGATTTGCAAATTAGAAAGCTGCATTAGATTCATAAAAAAAAGATAGAATATCCTTCTATTATCCCGTTGTATTCTGTTCCCACTCTACTGCAGCACAGGAATGTGAGAATATTGCTTTCAGTGCTCATTTTGTTGGAGGGCCTGTGTGTTTGGGCATGGTTTTGCTTTCAAAACACTGCATAATTAGCCCATGTGACAGACCATCTGTGTCCTCTGGCGCCCCTGATAGGGAGGAGGTGGAACTGCTGCTTCCTCCTCTGGAACCTCAGTACTGCGTTGAACAGGCCATGAATGCCATCCTGATAGACCAACCATTGGTGTGTATCCCACGCCTCACCTACCTGCCAGTCCTGTCCAGAGCGTAAGTATCAAACCACACATTAATAGGCACAATAATCATTCAATCATTTCGGTAACATGAAATAATACAACTTGCAATTCAGAGAAATTTCATTCTCAATTTACTACTAAACTAGTTAACGGTTCCAACTGGCCTTTTAATGCACTGAATAAAAATGATTCTGTCGGCGATGATGGTGTTCATAAGAGTGATTCAAATTCTAACATATTAAAACAGCAGGAGTGCAGGATGGAAGGAAAGCAGCTGATATTTGTATATTTCATACATATCACTAGAAGGTGAAGTAAGAACAAAATAAATTGTTTTGTAGTACTGGCAACTGTTAGTAGGTGGGATATGTACATTTTATTTAACATATAAACGAGACGGTGCATTTCCCCCCAATTCCTGCTACATCAACCCAGGTGTATTCACATGAAGACAAGCTCATTCAGTTTTTCTGTCAGCAATAAATATCAAAATTTTGCTTATCAATATCAAATCGTATTTTTCACAAAGTTTCTGGATATACAGATTGTAAGAAGTGCTTCAACAACAAATGTCACTCTTCTTCTTCGGTTTGACTTACTTCTTTGGAAATTTGTTGAGAAAATGTAAATTCTTAAAATGTCACCACTCCAATATATGGTTGAGAGTTCAGTTTTGTTGAAGATATATGAACATTTTCAAAGTTATAGTCACAAAAAAATACCTCACATTCAAAATACCCTATGTAGAAAATTTCCCCTGAAAATGAGAATTACAATGATTAAATTATCCAAAGACAAGTTATTGTGTGGTTTCTACAAAGACAATTTTATTAATTTTGATAACACCACTATCCTCAGACTTCTGTTTTGCTGCGGCCCATAAAGCAACTAGTACTGCGAAAAAATGATTTCCCCTTTCGACAAATAATGATCAATTGTTATCCATAGTGTTAAAGTGCAGTGTTGTGCAGCCATGGAGGCCACTAAATATATCAAAAATGATTTGCAAAAGGCATAACTAGTAACGTATTTGTTGTTTTAAATTTCAACATTCATGCACTTCCACATCTTCACAGCTGACACTTATCTGCACCGGTTTCCTTTCAGATTGTTGCCGTGGGAATCCAACGTGGTTGCTTATCGCTTCCTGGGCTCCGACAAGTGCATGTACCCCTTCATTGACACCATGAAGAAACAAGCGGCTAATGGCTCTTTTCAGGTTGCATAACCAAACCCAACAACAGTTAAGACAGTCAAAAACTAAAGCCAAACCCACGTTACACTTGATGAAGAAATCCCACAGCAGAGGTTCCGACTGCCCAGCTGAAGTCCGGATTCAACGCGTGAAAAACCACAAGTAATGCAGGGACTTGAGAGTTTGAAGCTGAACATTCTGGAGCAAGTTCTAGATGATGACTCAGCCAAGTGATTATCAGCTGCAAAACAGATTCAGTAATGTTCAGATGAAGTCTTGAATCCCTTCAAAACTGTCTTTGACATAATTATTTAACCTGACTAAATACTTAAAGACCAAATCCTGGATTTGCCTAAAGGGGAAAGCCATGAAATGTGTACCCTAATACTGGGCTGTATTTTGTTTTCATAAAATGGATGGATTGAAAACCATTTTGCATCTTTCTATGTTTCTGAGCCAAGTTGTGACCTCCACCAACAAGACTTTGAAGAGGAACTGTGATGTGTGCCTTTGAATTCTAATTAACTTGTAAATCTCACCATACAATTCTGAAGAAAGAAAAAATGAAAACAACAAATTCTTTGTGCACTGAAGCAAGTTTAATTACCATGGGTAGCGCAGAGGGAAGGGAGAGGTTGAAATCAGGGAGAAAAGGGAGTATTAGTGAAACTGACGCAACAGGTAAATGTCCCCGTCACATACAGCAGACACAACATCACTTTACGTCACACGCTACATTTAGTCAGAAATTCTTCCCAGACCTACATGGCAATGTTGAGAAGACTGGTTGTTGCTGTAAAGCACTCTAGGAAAATCAGAGGTTCCCTAGCTGCACCCTGGACAAAAAGAGGTCCAACCTTACAGGATCTATTTCAATTAACTACCTCAGTGAGGAGGGGGTAAAACACAAAAGTCTTAAAAACAAGAGTTAGAACATCTCACAGAGAGGAAACAAGTTCTAAGCAAAAACATAACACACTCCTCAGTTAAATTGTATATTTTCTTTACCATGTGACCCCCCCCCCCGCCACTCATTGACTAGGGTGCAGCGACATTTTCTGCAATGCAAAAAAAAAAGATTATAAAAAAAGAAATGCGGACAATCAAACAAAATCAAGGGAAAGACAGTATTTTTTTCCTATCAATCTTGTTTAACTGAACATCCTGAACAATGAGTACAAACAGTGATGGTAAAGAGCCAATGATTCCAAAAGCTTCCTGCTGCCTTTCTAGAACTGACTAGGAACATAGTGTGAATTTTCTCTAGTGCTTTCGGACAACCAAAGCGGATCAACTAAATAGTGCCATCCAGGGTCTGTGCCAATGTGCTCGAGATAGTCTGTTTGAGGTGACAGTCACCTTCCATTTCCTGTTTTCCACACCTGTGGGGAAAAAAGGGGAAAAAAAAAAAATCACATGAATTATCAAGATTTAACAAGCCTCAAAATATTTGAGCCACTATATATTTGATTTTAGTAGGAAATTACCCATAATGCTCATGTTAATAGTTGTGGCTATTCATCGAAAAGGTGATCATTTGGAGAGTTTAACAGTTTCTTACCCTAAAGGCTAATTCTCTAGCATTAAAAGAAGCACAAGCAGACAACGTCAATAACAAGCGCCAATCAATGATTGAACGGTGGAAAACAGGTGTAATTAACAATTGAATTGATATTGAATTTTTTTCCTGTATTTTTAAACAACTGAATTGAAACAATTATGCAATGATTGTGATTATCTCAAATAATCACAATCCTCATGGTATCCCAGATGGTCTAAATAAGTAAGGGAATTTTTCCAACTCACACACAAGACCAGCTCACAAACATATCACAGAAATCAACAATTCTGGAGATGCACAGTTTCCTTTCGGACAGCAAGAGGAAAACAATGTGTAATCTGGTAACTAGTTACTAATATGTCAGATTAATTTGGTAGATTAAAGATTAAGTACTTGCCTCGGAAATGTAGACAATTATAAGTATAAAGTTGCATAGAATGGATATTAGTACAAAAACTTAAAATTACTTTTTAAGCGCACAGGAACAGCTAGCAAGAACATTCTCCCCAAGAGCAGAAGTCGAGTTTTTGCTCTCTTGGGTTTATAAAGAAGAAAGAAGAATGTTTGTCACAGTTTACCGAGAGGCTGGTCCATTTCCTGTCCTTTCCTTGGACTGCTGGTCCAACTCAGAGAGCAACTTCAATATATTCAGTGCAGCCTTAAGGTGAAAAACATGACAGGTTACTGCTACTCAACTAAAGGAAAGTGCCTTTTAAGTAAAGTTGCATAGTCTCCGTTTCAGCTGTCCTTCAAAAAGGAAAAAAGCAGTCAATATATCGCTGCAATTTTTGGGAACAACTGGGCGTCATCTGTGTCATGATAACAGAATGAAAGCATTACAGGGGCTGCATTGTGTAAAATTTAGGGATATCTCTTTGAATAAATGTAATACAATGTTCGTAATAGGGCTGGGCCATTTTGGCCAATAACAATATTATGAATAATCTTTACCTTATTTATCACATTACACAATATTACATAGAGTACAACATAGTGAAATTTATGTCTGCATTTGACCCATCCCTGTGGGCGGCCCCTGTGAAGCGCCCGGGGATCTGTGGTTTCAGGGTCTTGCTCAAGGACCCACGGCATATTGCGTAAGGGGCTGGTGTCCAAACCTGTTCTCCCGGTTACGGGACGACCGCTCTACCCATTGAACTAAAGCCGCCTCAAACATGAATTAGCAATTTGCTCACAATTAAGATCCTGATTCTCGACCGAGTCTCGGCAACTACTGACTGAGCCCGGCATGAACCCAGCTGACTGTGTGTTTCCATGTCCAAACCCAGCTGTGTCCGACACAGTTAACACCAGCTGAAGCACTGAGTTTTCATTGTCACAGTTTGTGGTTAGTCGTTACCATTAGCGCTCGTCTATTCAACCTGATTACTCATGTCGGTAGAGCAAGCGACGGTAGATGGGTCTGTTTTAGGATCATTGCCCTTTAGCTGGTGTTTAGACCAATCAAACACAAACATTACACACGGTCATCTGCAGTTATAAATATACTCAAATTGAGGGCTTACCTTTGACAAACTGTTTCGTTAGATTTTTACATCCACAACTAAATCAAAACCCCTCCAAAATATCCGTTTCCCTGCATAGTTGTCAGTACTTTTAAACTTTAGCAGTGACATTTTTTTCTTTAAGTCATTCCTAGTTTAATCTTGGCCATTACATTTGAAACTACTGTCAGAAAGTACAACATAGCCCATGCTGTGTTCAGAGACTCATTGAAATGTCACGAAAAAAACTCATCCAATACTGAAAAGTTACATAGTCCGACACACAGACAGTAGATCCATTGTTTTTATTTTACTGATACACTGGATTTCCACTAAAATATCTTGAAATTTTCATGTTAAATTGGCTAGCGGGACCGAATACAACTTGAACCAGGACAGAATTTCTAAATATTCATCTAAAAATTGTCAAGAGACAATTGATTGAGCCTGGACTAAACCCGTTGGGACTTCTGTTTTTCCCCATCGGAGTGAGAAGAGAGCAGCTGAGCTTCTGTCAGGTATCTGAACTCTAGTGTGAACTTCTTCCACATGGTTACTAGTGAAAGTGATTAGTTTTTGCCGTGAAACAACTGTGAAATGAAGTGGTAGAAAGAAAAATATGAGATGAAGATTGAGGAGGCATAAGAGACTACCACTCCTGTTTGTGCTTGTCCTACGAGATGTTGGCTCTCCAGCTGCTCAGCAGACCTTCTAGTTATGGCAAAATCCCTCACTTTGCATTTAGTTTAGTGCTTAGCTTAGACAAGCTACAGCTTATTTTAGCATTTAGCAACTTCCATAATACCGGACGGCAGAGATACGAAATACCAGGCCATGGTCTTAAATGTCCAGGCATCGCTCGTCGTAACATATGCTATGGCTAAGCTCGCCAGTTCTGCTGCAGCTCATGTTATAAATGAAAATGCTGGAGAATCATCCCACTTCAAAAATGTGATCCTAAATACGTCTGAATCCAGATCATGATCTTTTTATGAAACGTAGCCCTTATTAATAACTATGTTTTAATAATATTTTTTGTATTGTTAGTTTGGAAAAAGCTCTTTTTATATCCATAGGATATGCTACATCTGCTCTGTCACTCTTCATGCGTGAACCAATGCCTAACAAATAATAACGTTCGTTTTCCTAAAGTTTGACCAGTAGTTTTATATTTCTTATTATATCTATCTAAAGGAATCTCGTCATGTGATAGGCTACATGATGACTTCTTTTGACAGGTGAAGGCCGCTTCGGCTTTTTGGATCGCTACAAGTGTGCTGATACGAAAAATAAGTTGCCATCAGGAGCTACACCGCAATATGTCCCTAAATTCTACACAAAGGATCTTTCAAAAAACCCAAAGGAAAACTCACCATATCATGACAAGATTCTACATCTTTCCCCATCCCATGACTGATGAGTGGTGGATGGGAGGAGCAGTTAATCAGTGACACAAACTCGTTCTTATTGTTTTTGGGAAAATCTTTGTATTCCACCTGCAAGCAAAATGATAATATATTACTTTCTAACACTTTAAGTCTACATTAAAAGCACAATACTGGGATGGATGAGTTCAACAATGTAGAACATGGCATTAGTTACCTGCAGGCTCTGCACAGATGCAAGATAGCCAAGCTGTTCTGAAGGCCTGGTGAATGGTCCGTGGGGAAGTTGGTTGATGTTATTTTTGTTCTTTAGGACAGTTTCAGCAGTCGGGGAGGTCCCCGCGTAGAGAAGCTCCTTGGCAATCATGGCAGTGATTGTGGCCATGCCTGGATTAGGTATAGCTCGACTGTAGTCCATGGATCCTTGGCAGGCCCCAACTGCCTGAGCCACCTCTGGGACCATGGGCAAGATACCTGCAGGCAGCTGCTGGTGGTTCAGGTAAGGTAAGCGGAAGTCCTCCTCCTTGGAACCTTCAAAGGAAAAGTACATTGGTTAAAGCTTTTCACGATGTGACCATGTGCAACAAGAGAAAGACAGAGACTTGCCCAATGCCGCATCCTCTTCAGAGCCAGGTTCGAAAAAGGTCACTTTACGTCCATCACCAGGCTTTTTCAGTGGTGTCTATATATAAATAAAAAATATATATATATTTAAATAAAGACTTTGCCGTGTTTGCCATGTCTGCAAACCCTGCTTGAGAAAAAGTTGAAGAAGTACCTTTTCATCAGTTTTGAGTGCTGGTTTAGGGGGCTGAGGCTGAGGCACTTTATATCCCAAAATCTCCAGCATTTTCTCTGCTGCGTTCCTCTTAGCCACCTTTTTACTAGGTCCCATGCCCTCTGCAGACTGTCCGCACACCGTCACCTGTACAAGAGAAAATGAGAAAAAGAAAAGGATGTGTACAAAAACAAGCAAAGGCGGAGAAAAACTAATTCAGATGTCAGCTAAGTGCATGATTAATGTGCTGTCAAGTTACCTGCATGACAAACTCCCTGCGCCGAGGCAGGCCTCTCTCTGTCACCATGCTGTACTCTGGTTCCTTCTCCTTCTTGGCTTGCTGAATCTGAGCCAGGCGGCTGATGGGATTCATTCCCTGTCCGTATTCTGGGCTGGTTTGCAGCTGTTGGCGTGACAACTTAATCATGACTTGATGAACAGGCTTTAGATCTGTATTGCCTTACTGATATGTTGATGTTACCTTAATGATGGATTTGGTTTTCTTTTTGATGCGTGGGATCGTCATTTCCAGACTGGGAATATGGGGCAGCTTCTTCAATTCTCTCAACACAGCTGCTGCCGCCAGCTTTTTTGCAATCTTTTTACTTTTTCCTTCGCCGTCTCCGGTGAACTCCCCGATAGTTACACACACTAAGAAAGTCTTCATGTGGGGGGGACCTTCTTCCTTTAAAACCTGAAAAACAATAGGGGAAAAGTATGATGTATGGGAGATTTTGTGTTCTGTAGTCCAACTGGATGAGAAACTAGGATCAAAAAAATGAGAAGTCATACATTGAGTCTTTACAGTTTCAAAGTTATTTACTAAAGAAATTCATTAATAACCTCAAAGTTGACAGGCAAGTTGCGTTTCAGTGCAATTTCAAAGACTTGACTGATTTCTGATTTGTTGAGGTTTTCCTCTTCTGGCTCTCCATTTACCTACCAAAAGCAAAGGGAAAGTTCAAATTAAAAAAAAGCATGTCTGAATAATATAAGAACAGAAGCTACATTTCATGCTGAGTGTGCACTTCTTTTCTGACCACTGGCAGCTCTTGCAACATTGGCTCCTTGTGCAGTGCTTTCAGCGCCTTGGCAGCAGCATCATGTTTGGCTAACTGCCTTGTACGTCCTTTACCAATGAACTGCTGGCCTCCAATAGAAAGTTCCATGTGGTAGATCATTGGTCCCATTGGAGGAAATGGGTAGTAGAACCTGGAGACAAAAATGCAAGTGTTTTCTCCATCTCAAAAAAAGCTTGACAAACTTATGTAAAACTGAGACAGACTAAAAGAATGTACTCTCTTGAATTTCCCAGTGATTGAAACTCACTGTTGCATAGAGCGTGGGTAAGGTCCCGGTGCCCGGACATTGTAGTTGAAGTTTGGTGGTCTCACCCCAGTGTAGGGGTCGTTAGGTTTATAGATAGGCTTTTTACCAAGCTTCATACAAAGTGCATTTAACTCCATGGTATGTGTCATGCTATCCGCTGTAAGACAAACACAAAGCGAACTATGTATGAAAAAAACTTTTCTGCAGAGTGTGATCAGGCATTAAAGAGAATGTGACAGAGCCAATGGGAAGAGCCCACCTGGATTTTTGCCTGTGTTGCTGGGTGTCCTTAGAGTAGGCTTGGGAAGTGTTGTCTCTGTGAGGGCGGATGCAGCAGCGGAATGCTGGGCCTTTTTAATGCTGGTTCCCTCAGCTTCCCATTGCTGATCTCCCAGTGTAAGTCTAACAGAGAAAATCTGAAAGAAGAGGGAATGCAATAGATACATAGTCACATTAACATGGGAAACAGAAAGACAACAGCACAGGTAAGATTGCATTAGTTTTTCTGTATAAAAAAAGAAAAGACCCTTAAAAGTACCTTTGAGTGAGCTGGTCCTTGCTCACAAAGAAGTTTATACTCAGGTTGGATTTTGTTGAAACGGGCTAACTCATTCACCAAACACATGGGGGTCTTCTCTTTAGGGTTTGCCATGTTAGAAACTGCAACAAACATATTTTTTTAATCAACAACTAGCTATAAAGTCCAAAATATCTGCCTCTCTCAGTCATTTGCCATCTCAAGAACCCTTAATCATTAACTTCATGCTTGCCAGGTGCTTTCCTGAAGATCCAAGAAAGTGCATTGTCAGATTTGGAGCTATATAGATATGCAACACATTCAACATTCCACTTTGAGAAAAAAATACAAAATTCTGAGAAAAACAATTTCACATCCTGCAATAAACAGAAAAGTAGATGACAAACACAAAACATTGCTTATGAAAACAAGGTATAAGTCAATGTATGTTTTTAAGTTAACATTTTGATAAGCCTGAGCTAAAAGTGTACCATCGGCCAACAATCTGCTGATTCCAAACATGGGCAATACTTGCAGTGTACATGCAATTAAGCAAATATGCAATGCATGATCCTGATCAACAAAGTTACAGCGCATGATTAACCAAGAAAAAAAAACGTTTGAAAAAGACAAATATACAATATTTGAATATACAATAATTGTTGCTAAAAAATATTTAAAAAATATGTTTGTCCAATAAAATACAAAAGACCAACCTGTGGTGGTATTGTAGGCAGTGGCTGAGCCTGCCGGTAGAGCAGAGCTCCTGATGGGCTGGCTAGCACTCTCGGAGGGTAGGGTGCCTGATGCACAGGGGATGCTGTAGCCAGGCTGTGGCTGCCCTAGCTTTAATGGGGCAGTGGCAGCAGGCATGGGGCTAGCCGGACACTGAAACTGGAGCTGGGACATCCTCTTTGTAAGTACACAACTTAGTCAATCGTTGGCTGAGGTCAAGGTAAGAGCTTTCTTGTGCAGCAATGGTATATGCCAAAGTGGAAGGAACTGTTTATTAAGGAGGTCTCAATGCAAGTTCTGCCTGAAAAAGTGAGGATATGAGATAATTAACCAAGAAGAGTTAATTTCTACATGTGAAAAAAAATCCAATTTCCTAAGGAACCTAAAAATGTTGGTCAGACTCTAGAGCCTTCAGCACCAAGTTGACGAGATGCAGAATGTTATTCATCACTGGGCAGGAAAAAAAATCATAATATGAATTTAATACTTCGTAATAGAGGTATTTCATAGAGCAGGTTTCACAAACTCTGAGTTTAACCAAAGGTTTAGGGTGATAAACCCTGACATTAGAAACTCGGTTTTCGGTTCCAGAGGAGCTTATCTGAGTTTATTCAGTCAACTCTGAGTTTGTTCACCTAAATAAACTCCTGCATGAGTACAATCAAAAATCAGCATCAATGGAGCTCAAATGCTGCGATTCCCCACAGCAACCAGTGAAACACTATGGTTGCCATGCTTCACACCATTTGAGCAGGAGGTTTTTGATTCGCTCACATGCAGATGTTTAGAAAAATATAGAAACGTGACTTTATCAGAGAAGGGTGTTGGGGAGAATTGCCGTCTGAGTGAATGTATCTATTAATATTACCACATTGTCTCTGAATAGTGCGAGTGAAAATTTGGTGGAATGATACTGAACACATTTTTTATGGTAATTTGTGCGCACATGATAAATACATTATTATACTGGGTGGACACAGGAGGAATTATTTATTTTCTCTGGGACTACTTTGCGAATCCTCCCATTCCGGGTATATGCCAGAAAGGGTTGTGAGAAAGAGGCCTACATAAACTTTATGGTTGACAGTTCATGGTTATACCCCACTTGGGTTTTAGACAAATTTAGAATATCAATCAGTGGCCTTTTTTTCAAATAACTTTAATACCAAATATTAGCCATTGTTGTAGAGCACATGATTTCCGTGCAACAACACCATTTTCTCCAATAACATCTCCTCTTAAAATGGTACCCCGACTGTCAAGACATGTATGCTCTAAAACATATTTAAAAGCTGTATAAATGCAAAATTAATTCTACTCTACATCCCGTAGTTTGTACAAATTTTGAAAAAAATTATTTAACTCTTAGGTCGCCATTGTTGTTTACGTTGCAGTGCATTCTGGGTATTGACGTGAAATGGTTGCACTCGCCGGTTTCTGAACCGCTTATCCTAATTCGACAGTTAAAAATGTAGTCTGAACAGCCTTTTCAATTCAAATGGATGAATAAAAAACAAAGAAAACAGAAGAAATCTGGACTGTACAATAGTCTGAACCCAAAAAAGCTAAGACAATTGAGTGACAAAATTAACAATTAGAGTGCCATTGCTACCATTCTCCACACCATTCAAGTCCTAACCAGAAAGATGGACCAACAGACAGAGTTTTTTAAAAACTTTGAAAAACAAATTGAAGCGAATACAATAGCAATAAAAGAGAAAAAGGAAGAATTGGTGGTGATTTCTCCAAAGACGACAAGGTGGATAGTACCACACTGTGGCTTGCCAATGATACAGGAGGCCAGGAGAAAAGGGAATCGAGCGCATCTGAAGGAGCGATACATGCTGGTCAAAAAAACACTAAATTATATTTAATTTGTTCTGCTGGGTCATACTAATGCTGTGGTTCAGCTAAGGGTTGTTGCACAAACTTGTTTGGATTAGTAAGCTTTCAAGGACAAAGCCACTCATGCCTGCGCATTTCATTCTTTGCATTCTTTGAAGGACGTTTTCACTAGGTGATTGTTATGTTTTATTTCATTAAGTACTGGGTTGAAAAATAACATGAAGCATAAGGTAACTTTTCCTTTTTCTAAGGAGCAAAAGGTAAGTTTTATTGTCTAGCAGGAGTTTCATTCGATAGAGACAGACACTAAATTCTGGATACAGCAATGGGGAGACTGTTTTCCTCATTCATGGAACATCAGATTCTGCATGTGAAATAATCTTGTTCAACAGGTTTCAAGGAAATATAATTAACCACACATGTGATACTAATCGACATTGGCTAATGGTGGCGTTAGAGTTTATTGATGTCAACTAGATTCCGTTATGTGTTGACAGTTACTTACAAACAAAAAACAAAATAAAATGCCGTCCTTGAGCAGACTGGTTTAAGATGGGAAAAAGACTTATTCAACTGAGTCATTGAGATTTGATCCAAATTTAAAGTGCATTATAAATTAAATGTATTATTATTATTAAAATCATAATGGGAGGAGATTTTAATTTTGGTTCTCTGATCTGCAGTTAGATCATTTTTCATCTACAGGGCAATGGCATCACTACGAGGAAACAATAAGTTACTTTACCTCACAGCTTAATTTGACTATTCAATAGAGATAAAAAATTATAATATTTCACAGTATACCCGGCTTAATTCAGCCAATAATGGCCAGATCTTAATATTACATGACTGGTTAATCTCAAACAACTTGGTCAACGATCTTTTAACATGTGAAATCTCAGCATCAGCTTTAACTGCCCATTGTGTTATCATACTGTTTGTCCAGCCTCAATATGTTGAATCTTACTTAAACCCTGTATGGAAACTTAATAATAGTCTTCTAGGATATACTAAAAGCAAATTTGAGAAATCGATTCAAGAAATGGAACTGTAGCATTATATGAAATGGGAATGGTTTGAATTTAAAATAAAATATGTGACTAATCTCAGAAAGCAAATAATTATTCCCATTTCTTCAGTCTTGAAAACAAAGATTCAAAGAACAAAAAACAATCCAAATTCTCAAAATGAATGATAACTTCAAGCAACAAATGGAGATTACGCTCAGAATGGAGGAGTTAGATAGTGCCATCATGTGGATGTCCAAGGGAAAGTTACCAGGATAGGACGGGTTAACAGTAGAACTTTAAGTTGTTGTTTTTGTTTAAATATCATAGAGCTGCTATACATGCTTTTACAGAATGTATTTATGCAGGGCTTTTGTCTCCTACCATGAAAGGGGGTCTTATTACTTTGATCTCAAACCCCAATAAGGATAAGCTTCCATTTGATATTTGGTGTCCAATAACTTAATTATATAATGATTAGACTGTTTGCTCATGCGTACTCAAGCCGATTGGAGGAGGGTTTGAAAAAAATAGTTAACGAATGTCAATAAGCTTTTGTAAGAGTAGAGAGATTATATCAATATAGAAAGTAAAATTTTATTTCTGGATTTTTATTAAGTATTTCACAGTATTGAAAATCCTTTCCCGTTTAAAACATTACACCTTTTTGGTTTATTGGGGGATTTTTTTCGTAATATTATTCCATAGTGATATAAATAGCTGTCTCCCCCTGAACCCTGCTGTCACCCCAAGTTTTAAGGTATTTCGAGCATCCCTGTCGAATGCACAATCTCTCCAAAGCTTTTAATTTATGCAAGCAAACTATTAATAATTCTTATTTACCATAAAAAGGATATACAAGGCATTACAATTTTTAATAAATCATTTAAAACAAGTCAGTTCACATCTGAATTTTCCAGTTTCTCATGAATTGAGAAAAAAACAATTTCATTTTTCGCCAAGATTCAGGATTATCTCTTAAGATTAAAAAATGTGAACTACTCGCAATTCATACCAGTGTGGATTCTACTGTTGACCCTGAAGTAAGGTATTCAGGAATAACAATATCTAAAAACGTCATTAGAAGAGAAGACATTAATAAATCTAACCGTATAACTTATATGAGGATATCCTTAAGGAATATGTTTATCAGACATCAAAATCAGAAGTAATCTCCAAATGAATAAACCCATGTCATTCCCTGTATATTTCCTCCAACAATATCACTAAAGTCAACTCAGTTATTTTCCAGTTCTTTTGGAGAAATAAAACCGATGACATTAAAAGGCCACAGCTTGTTAAAGAGAATGATAAGGATGGCGCTTAAACTCTTGATTTTGAATCAATTGTCGGTACGTTTAAGATAAATTGGCTGAAAGCTTTTTCTGTCCCGGCCAAATTCCATGTGGTTTAATTTTCCAAGAACAAAACCACTTTTCTTTTAAAATTTGGTGAAATTTTTAGGAGAACAAAATTCCCGTCAAACTACCACAGACAGATTCTCCAGTTTTGGAAAATTATATTTACTCATTATTTTACTCCTTATGGCGCAACTTTGTGGAACAACAGAATGATTATGGTCAATAGAAAGCCTATATTTAAGAATTATTTGTTTATGAGAGGCATTATGTTTGGAGCTGATTTATTGGATTGCAATGGTGACATGTTGGATCATAAAATTTTTGAGGATAAATATAACTTTAATGTTTGTAATAGAGAATTTCAAATGATCTGTAAAGCAATTCCTCTACTGTTGATTCAACTGATTAAAAGTGCCTTAAAGTTTTCAAACGTTAGGCAGTATTAGCAAAATAAGCTATAGAAGAATATAACTTATTAGACAAGAAATGTAATAAGATTTTTATTAGTACTGTCTTAAAATCTAGGTTGTTACATGATTATCACAGAGGGTTACTTATACAGGGCCCACAGTCAGTGTTCTTGTCTATTATGGATAATGCATATTGTAAATTTATCAATGGCCCATTTCCCCAAATGTTTAAGAAAAACATTTTAGAATAATTCACAAAATTTACCCAACAGCTGTGTTTCTCAAGAAAAGTTTTAAATTAGATGATGAGCCCTGTGCCTTCTGCGGTGAGAATGAAGAACCTTCGACCAAGTTTTTTTCTGCCCCGAATCTCAAAAATGTTGGTCCGATGTAAAAGATTGGTCATCCCAGATGATTGACATTCCAGTATTTGATATCTCTCTATTTTATATGTATCATTTGAATTCATTCATTTCTGACATAATAATTATAATCTTACTTATGGGTTTATTCCATATTCATTGGCGTAATTGGAAGAATAGTAAGCCCTCTTCTAAATGGTTCATAATTGACTTCAAGTAGTTTTAGTCATTCAAATAATTAGCTCCAACAGATATGTAAGAAAGATGCGTGTTGATTTTTCTCAATTATTTTTATTTTGAATTATGGTCTTTGCTCAAATCATGAAATTATTGTTTGTTTGTTTCTCTCAGCCTGGAAAACTTTGTATTCTTGATGTTATAACTTCTTAAATATATTATATTCATATAATTATTTTTTATAGAATTGTAAATCTTGCCCTAGTATATTTTATTGTGTGTATTTTCTTTTCCACTTAAGTTTTAACTTTGTATTTGTACTGAATACACACTTCCTCAACGTGATGTTGTATGTTTTCTATATTCAATGTAGTAATGTTTAATAAAGTTCATAAAAAAGAGATATCAGCCTTTATTAAGTCACTCCAATAACTTTAGGCCAATCCTTAGAGGAGATGCTACACAGCCAGGGGGGGAATATTGATGAGAAAATTTTTTTAAAAGCAAAACATTAAAACATATTAGTCAGTCGTATTTGCGGACTAGTAAACATAACACACATTTTAATTAAGTGACGAGAGAGACGTCCTCTAGCCGTTCAACATATGTCATTGCAGTTGCGTTAAAAACAGGAAAACATGAAGTAGCTTACATTTAATGTGAGATGTGCTTGGAGCGAATTTATACAATTTACTGTATTCAGAAGTGCAGTTGCTACTGACTGCAGAATCAGAAAATAGGAGCAAACGTCTACTTTTTATGTTTAATTATGGCAGAAGAAAGAAATGGCTTAATACGCCAAGGGATTATTTAGAGTTGCTGATGAAATTTGAAAAATATAGTTTTCCGGCCATTGATGCCTGTGAATAAAATCATTTCATTGGAAATGATTCGGTGAAACTCTGATGACAGACACAAAAATTAATAATATTGATTTATATTGAATTTGTTTATTTTATGTTCTATTTTCTATCGACTTGGTTTTCTCAGAATTCTATGAACGGAGATAGTAAAATAAGAATAAATTGTCATAATACCTCTGATTAAACATAGCCAGATTTAAGTATCTTTAATCTGGCTAGGTCTCTCATTCCTCTACCCCATTTCAATCTATAACATGATGAATAAAAAAGGGACACATCATGTCTTATGAAAACCCACCAAGGAGCAGCTTAGGTTCACAAAGTATAAATTACCATTGTAACCAACTCTTAACTCAACTTAACTCACTTTCTGGAATGTAAAATCTAGAATTTCTCTCATCTCTAGAATTAACAAATTCTTATACAAGTTTACACACACACTGCTTATTGAAGTACCCCCTGCTGCCTTTACAGGTTTGAAATTAGCACCATCTTTTCAATTAACTTGGCAAACTACTAATCATCAAAGCTGGCTCCAGCACCTGACTATAGAACGAAAGTTTTGCCCTTCCTTCTAAATTCTATATGAAGATTCGACACAATTCAGTAAGATACACAGAAAAATAAAGATATATTCTGATGGGGTCTAATACAGTAGTGGATGAATGGTTAGATGGATGTGCTTCACAAGTGCTTAGGTTAATTTGACATGCGGTGTAGGCTAAAATTACGTTTTAGCCTACACCATTTATTTCTGGTTCTGATAGAATCATAATTTGTT
Organism: Lophius americanus; assembly: GCA_037951165.1. Lineage (NCBI taxonomy): Eukaryota > Metazoa > Chordata > Actinopteri > Lophiiformes > Lophiidae > Lophius > Lophius americanus. Next base: position 8,480,229 of record JBBDHG010000021.1, read on the forward strand.
CCGATCATTGGAAACACAGAAAAGAGTTTTCCTACAATTTAACAACAAGTAACGTGTGTCTGACTAACATAACATTTAAGGGTGACTCTAAATACTTAATGTTTATCACAACTATAGGTTGTATTACAGGTAGGGTTCCTACACATGACGACACCCAGGAAATGAACGTTCAGCCTCCGACAACAAACAATATACTCAAATGAGTTTCCTGAGACATGACTCCGAATGGATAGTCAGATCTGCACTGACGGCGGGGCCCCCCTCACCAAAATTATGCAATATTCTTGGTTATCAATTTTAGGATGCCGCTCCTCTAATAAAACCTAATTTTTTGGTTTGTTCGGGGTGCTTGGTTACAAAATGTGGATCGCAGTCTGGGTACTGTGGGCCATTTGTTGATTCACTACACCTTAATGTATATACACTAGATCTAAATGTATTGTACTTTTCTAGATCTTTACAAGCGTTATAAAACATTAAATTACGTGCAGAAAATAAATCTAAGCACTCTTTCTTTTGCATCAGAAGGTAAGCTAGAGTTAGCACAAATTAATACACAACTTCTACAGCTAGTAAATGTGCATACTATACAGTATGCCACAAGTCAACAGACTTATTTTTTTTCAAAACAGAATATTTCTCAAGAGAAAAACAGTGTTGTCATTTGTGCTAACTTTCACTGTGGATAAAATCAGGCCAGCAGTTAATTGGAGGAGCTCTCCCACTGGACCACGTTAACATTAGCTTAGCAGCGTAAGCGGCAGCGATGTACTCCTAGAAAGCCACTTGGAAAATAGGCTTAACTCATTAAATTTCTTTCATAATGGCGTCTTCAGGAAAGAGCACCTGTCTGTCAATAGCAGCAGTACCTGGCACCAGTTAGAGAATAATACATCTTATTTCCCTGTCAATCTGGGAGTTGCAGACGAGATTGCTAGCTAGCTAACCCCGACACTCGATAAGTCAGTGTAAGAAACAAACCTCACCTTGTTGTACTTGGGACACTTTTATAGTTACTCCATAGTAAAAATTGATTCACTATCTTTGTTTCCTGCTAATGTCCTGTTTCAAGATTCAGTCTATTCTATTCTATTAAAACAACGGCGCTGAAAGATGAGCATTGGGGAAACAGGGCAAACACTAAAGAGAATAGCCCTTTCGTTGATTCTCTCCACAGCAAGTGACGTCGCCAGCAATGTCCTTTCAAAATAAAAGCATAGTAGGATTTGATAGATAGTGAACGTCCATCACCCTTTCCAATTCTGTTAAGTGTAATTGATCAGTACTAAAGCAATGCTAGTTGAGGACTACTGCAACGTCAGAAAAAAGCAAAAATGGGATATTCAGTGTATATTTATTTTAGTAGTATCAATAAACCAAAAAAAAATCCAAACAAACTGGTCTACACCACAATTAATGAAGTCTGTAAAAAAAATTAAAAATGCACACAATTGCCAAGCTCATCATGATAGCCAATAAATATAAAAGTAATAATACTTCCCTATAAAATATTGCTTCTATGATCTATAATCGTTCCTAAACCCGATAGCCTAAGGATAAGAACAGTGAGTGAGATGATGATAGTGGTAAGTGTCCCAACAGGTCACAGGTTGTGTGCCTGACATATGTTCAGAGAGTCTCTCAGCATCAGGTCACGCAGTCGCCACAGTGCATCCACCATGGTGGTGTGGGCTCCTTTGCTCTTCAACCAGTGAGCTGGCAGTCGGCTTTCCTGCTCTTTGGTCAGGTGAGCATCACGCCTTTGAGCTGTTATTGAAACAGGATTTTAGATAGAAGTACTTCGTAGGATAATAATGTTTACATATCCATATATTTCTTTACTTAAAGAATGGAAAAATAAGATTCTTTATATCTGATAAAAGTTTAATAAAAACATCACAACTTATGCTTTAAAAGAAATTTAGTCTACCCATTTTCTAGAACACCAAACATTTCGACAACAGCAAAATTGCCTTGACTGAACAAAATACTTAAATCTGTTGAATATTCCACCTAATTATGAGAGATTAGATGGTAGTATGTTACTCTACAGGGATGAACTTAATATCTGTTATTTCTGTTAAAAAGATATATAATCATATAATGTTAAAATATCTGTTAGTATGAGAAACCTACAAAAACCGAATCAGATCACATGAGGGAAAACCTACATTAGGAATATTTCTACACAAATTGCCTGGATGAAAGGACAAATTAAGGAATACCACCTTTTAGCATCTGGTCCCAATTGCTGACTGTACTAGACTCAGCGTTCAAGCCCTCAATGTACTTCAGGTAGGCTTCTGAGTGCAGCACCCTTTGAGTCTTTGGTGGTGGAGCCACAAACATGGGACTGGTGGGCTGCAAGTGTGAGGGCTGGCCCTGTCCTGGATATGGTGGAGGAGCTTGTGACCCCGGGCTGAACATCCCAGCCTACAATCAAGAACAAGGACAATATACTTTGAAAAATAAGGAAATACGTGAAATACTGACTTATTGTTAATAACAGTCTATATCAAAGGTATTCAACTAAGAATTGCATGAGTCTGGCAAGTCAACCCTCCTCCCTCTGCTGAGGTCTGAGGCCTCTATCCCTAAAAAATAACATAAAATAATAAAATTATGTTCACTTGATCTATCTTACTTTATGTATGTTACTGGTCTATTTCATGTTTATTTGATATTCATTGTGTTTACTTGACTCACAAGGCTGTGGTAACATAGGAACCTTGCTTAATTGGATAAATAAAATTTTATTTATTATTATTTAAATTATTTATTTAAAAAAATGTATTCATTTAATGAATAAACACAATAGATAAAATTGTAGGTCTAAATGGAGGCCTGTCACAATCTTGATTTGAGCTTCAGGCCAGTGAAGGGAGTTGGAGAAACCCTTAGCCTATACAATATTAATATATATCATAAATTATGACAAGCCATGATGGATTTTCTTATGTAAATCACCTTAAGACTCCATCAGTGATAAAAAAAAAATGAATGCCTGATTGACGAAGAAAGTCAACAGAGATTCAAACAGATAAACTGAGGCGTATTTTGTAAAATTAAACTCACCTGTTGCAAGTTTCCTTGTGCAGGACTTCCTGCTATGCCATTCATCCCAGCACCCATCATACCTGTTAAATAAGAATATTCTACTAGTGTGTATTTCTTAAGTGGTAAAACTCGAAGCATTAGGTTTTATGTTGTGGGATCAATGATTTACAGTTACATATGGAAAAGTAAGTATTTGTGTGTTCCAGTTGAATATTAGCTGTTGGCTATGTTTTCACATGCATTATAATAGTGAGTGAATGTGTTGTCTTGTGGAAGCTGTATAATTGGTATGGTGAGCACATTGAGAGAGGTTGTTGGGACAGGAGCTCTTTGACTATTGAGTAAATCAGGCTCTGCAGCCTGTGGATCAGGTAAACCCCTCCAGCAGGAGAAACACGACTGGATGTGACTAAGCAGGTGTGGCTAGGACAGTGGCCCTTACCCTGATGGAGCATGCCAGGGTATCCAGGCATACCTTGCTGGAGATGGTGAGGAGGCAGGTGCACCCCTGTGGGGTGAGGTGGCATTGTGGCCACACTTAATAAGCCCTCATGGGGGCTCTGCATTGACATGTAAGGTGGGCCATAAGCTCCCATCATGCCTTGGGCGAGGAGAGGACAACAAAAATCCATGCATAAGTGACATGCAGTTGACTCTAAAATAACATGCACTACTGCTACACACAGCGGCCTCCTTTGCACATTTACCTTCAGCCGTTAATGATGCTAAAGTTCAGTGTGCATAAGGGCCAGACAACACAAATTAATCTAAGAATGTTAGCAGGCAAAACAAGCATATAGTCAAATTAAATAATAACAAAAAAGAAATTTACAGTTAAAAAAAAATCATGCAGTCAATGTCATGCAATTTCTGGTATGAAGCTAGTGCCATAGCAACGTAAAACAATGTTGTTAAGCAGCAAAAGAAGAAAAACATTGCTTTAACAATGTTGTTTGTAAATAAATATATTAGAGGATTATAGGTTTTCAACACTCCAGCCTTATTTCCCTGCTGCTTTGCTGACAAACTCGTGCTGTCTCTGAGAGGGGTTACCTGACACAGGTGACATGGTATGGTTTATCATTCCCATAGTTCTAGGCGACGGTACCACTCCCATCAGTGCCCCTACTGGGGTACCTGCTCTAGGGGATGCTTGCTTCTGTGGTGGTCTCTCGCGATCTTGTTGCTCCACTATTTTGGCGGCACGCTCTGAAAGAAACAAAGCATTTACTTCCTTTCAATTTAGACAATTCTCTACACCGTTTTCGCACTTCTTCATACCTTCATATTCCGTTTTCTTTTGAGCCTCAAGGTTCCTCCACTCCGTGCCTACGAGCCTACTCAGCTCCCCGAAGGAGTAGTCTGGGTGTCGAGCTTTAATCACTGCTCGCATTTCACTGCTGAACAAGATATAGCCGCTCATGTTCATCTTCCTCTTTGCCCCTTCTTTCTTTGATAAGCCCTTCACCTTAGGAGTGGACTTTATGAAAAAACAAGACTCCAGTTAAAAAAACAACTCGGTTGTTTTTCAATTTTAGTACTAGTAGCAGGATGTTGGTATGTGGAGATATATGGGTACCTGAGAGGGTGTGTATGGCATGATATCCATATCACTTGCATTTGGAGTTTGCATCTGAGGCATGGAAGGCGTCTCTGCAGCTTCCTCCTCTTCATCCAAATCTTCCATATCATCGTCTGCATCCTCTATATCTGCCAGTTTAACCTCAAGCTCTTTTATCTTTTTGTCTAAAAATGGTGAAGCTTCTTTCTGTGGTACAATCAGTTTCCTACAGAAAATACCGGTACAAGAGAACACTAAAGTTGTATTCAAGGTTTATGGCTTTGAAATAGAATCAATCTGCTTGACTGACCAACCTGAAATAGAAGACCTCATCCTCCACCACTTTGGAAGAGTACGAGAAGCGTTTCAGACCCTTGAACTTTTTCATCTGCTTCTCTGTATCAATGTAGCGGCTTTCACACAGCAGGACATCTTCTTCTGAAAACTCAGTTGGTCTGCAGGACAAGAAGTCCTTAAAGGAGGACACCACACATTTGCCTGTAGACGAGAAATGATACAACTTGATACAACTTGTTTGTTATTAGGATCATTGATGAATAAGCTTTAGTAAAATGTATTTGAGACGATACACAGTTATTGTTTTATAGAACAAAAAAAATATGCGATTTGAATTTTGAGTTTAAGCTACACTATATATATATATATATTATATACATATATTATACATATATACATATATATATATATATACATACACATATATATATACATATATATGTAAATATATAGATATATATCTATATTAGCTAGCTATCTGAGCTAGGCAATGGCCTTATATAACATGATCGAAGTTGTATTTATCTGGTCATCTAACATTCTACAAAAACTCTAATGAGGTAATTTCCCCTAATATTTCACTAATTAATTTAAGTGCATGAAATGAAGGATAAATTGTCTTGCTGTGATGTACCTATGACACAGGTGATGGGCAAGGTCTCCTCCAGATGGCTCAGAAACACTTCTCTCTTGTAGAACATCTTTGTTGGTTCGTGCTCTGTTTCCTCAGGATGAATGAAGATAGGTCCATAGAGGTAAATTGTTCCATTATGCACCCACAGCTTCTCCATCCTGCAGCCCAGTCAAGGGAGACATGATGAGTTAACATCTCAGTCAAAACAATACGACACCAATGTAGCATCAGATTCAATTTGAATAGGAAGCATTCATAACCACAGAGAAATATATACTTTCACCCACCTGGCAACCCGAGGCCTTGACAGACCGTGGGACTTGATGTTAACACAATCTCCCACTTTAAACCACATGTTGTTGTAGCATAACTGTTCATAGTACTGACAGCCAGGATCAGCTCCGCTCATTTCCATAAGGACATCCTCTCTCTCCTAAATTAATAACATAAACACACAGGCGAGTCAGCAGGTTTTAGTTATACTCTAATAACATTTCATACGGTAAACTATCTTGTTATTAATAATTGGCAGGACATGCCTGCTACCACGTTGAATGTAAAATAATTTGTAGTCATGGTGACAATCTGTCATTTGGACATGTACTCCAGCCCTAAAATTAAGTAAATTAGACAACCGATGTCTGAATTCTAGAAGCCTTTTGGGATTAGAGCAAAGGTAGGTCATTACAGATATCTTCTATTACCCCATTTTCTATCTGTACCATTTATTTATTTTTCTCCAGTTTTAACATTGACCCAGTTGTCACAGGCTATTTTAAACAGGCAGCACACAGTGTTGTAAGCAACACAGAGTGACTAAAAGGTTTAATTTAATTAACAATTCGTCCCTATTCTTATATTTAAAATGGGAAAAATAACAAATAACTACATGTCCAAAACCTAGAAAACAGTGTCACCTCACCTTCTCCACAAAACTGCCACCATCTGCATAGGAAATTAGAAGTTTGTCTAAATCAGGCTTGGCAAACATGGAAGCAACACGGAGGACTGGCAGCGGCACGTCCCTTGGGACCAATTTCACAGTGCTTAAGGGTACGGCCCATATCTTGATCTTCTTGAACGACTTGCTCCTGGCAGCATAGCGGGTTTCGCAGACGTAAACATCCTCGGCTTCATAGCTCTCTGGTTGTATTTTGAAATAATCCTAGAGAAATAAGCAGAATGCATTATTGTGTCAAATTAAACACAACAAATGTATATATTTATTTATGTTATGTTATTGTATAGCGTCTTACCTTTACAAACATGACCACACATTTGCCCCGAACTTTACGGAGAGACACTTTGTTATAGTAGTCGCTTTTGAAGACCTCTTTTTCCAGGAATTTGCGTGTTGCCAGGTGGAAGGTCTCACTTGGTCTGTAGAACCAGCAGCCATAGAGCCACTTCTCATCTACAAACGCACATGCACAAACACACACGCAAGCCAAGATAATAATAATACATTTAATTTATAATGCACTGTACATTTGGATGAAATCTCAAAGTGCTAAGATACACACATATTAGCCCTTATTCAGTACAAAACCAATAATTTGTATCAAGAGTTATAGAACAATCCATCGTCTATAGACAGTTTATGGCTCTTATATGTATGGAGCCAAATGATATCAACTAGGTCTTTATAAAGAAATGTAATTTCTTGTTAATACATTTGTATTGTATGAATTGCTGTTGTTTAGTGTTACCTCTTTCATCCTCCCACAGACGTTCAATACAGACGATGTGAGGCTTCAGGTGCGGCTCGGAAGGCTCAACATAGACAAAGTCCCCCACATGGTATGTGATGTTTTCAGAAGTGCAGTCCTGAACGTACACTCGCTCTGAGTCAGAGTCTGACTGCCATGTTTCTTGCAGGTCCTCAGCTTTCTCACCTGTTTTAGGTGAGATTAACATGAAAATCTCAAATTAACAACACATTAACATTTAACATATGTGGGTATTATGCCAAAACACTCCCACACCTTTGTTTCCCTCCTCTTCTATCTTTTGTTTGTCCTCTTCAATCTCCTTTGGAATTTTTTCCCTCTTCTCCTGCTCCACATCACTATGCAAGTGTTTTAATGTGTAGTTGAGCGAGGAGGACAGTAGTATTTCTCCATTCTTACATAGCTCATCCCTTATCTTCATGAAAAACTGTTGAAGTTCCACTGCATCCTCAAATACCTCTGAGTCAGTCCTGCAAATGCGACAAGAGACATAATGTGAATATACCTGACAACAGTCCGTTTAGGTATTTTAGTTATTGTAATGTATGCATGTTTTAGTCTTAATGAAATTTAAATACTAATTAAAATATATGTATAAAATGGCTATATTATTTTACATTAAATACTTGTCCGATGTGTTAGAAGGTAAATCGTAAAAATGGGCATCAGACAACTGGATATTGATACATCATCTTGTGTTATCCAAATTCTAGTTCAAATAAAGTCATTTATTATTTAATGACCTATTGATTTAAGCTGCATGACAATAACTATAAAATACTTTCAGTTTAAATGTAAAAATCAATAGACAATTATGAATTAGTTAATTTACATCTTCAACCATAGAAAATGATTGAATCGAGAAGGAGTATACATTCCAATTTCAGTTATAAATTCTGTTCGTGGCGACATCATACTAGTATTGCATATAACACAGAGTGTTGCACGGATAAAATTATTATGAGAAAAAGGTTGTGCAATTTGTAAATGTAACAAAACGTCAATATTATGCACTCAGTAGGAGTCAATGTAGAAATCATGGTAGCATTTTGATCCATTTGCTATTTAATGTATATTGCATTATCCAATTATTTTTTGTTACTGTACTGAAATGAGTACTCATGTCTTCTGTCAGCCTCTTCAAAATAACTTGATGTACCTGTGTAATCTCCTTGCTTTCTCAAGCACTTCGTACATGTGTTCCTGGAAGACATCCAGTCTCCTGTAGCGGCCACGTTCAACATTCCACCTGATGACATCAAAGTTAAGGGATGGTTTCTCCGGGGCCGCTGGATCCACTGCAGGAATCTCGGCTAGTGAATCACTGTAGCAACGGCCCTCTTCGTCTTGGTGTCCCATCACGGACACAAAGAGGTTTCTGATCAGCTCTCGAACTAGAGGTCCCACAGCAGGAGGCCAAGTGTCCTCCCCTTTCTCCTGCTGTTTGCGTGTCTCCAGCAGCACGCGGTGCAACACAAGAGCATCCCGATAGATGAGCGACTCCGGCTCATTGTATATGCAAGCATTATTGAACATGAGTGCGAAGTCTTCCACCAGGGCTTCAACATCTTGGTAACGGCCGGCTGCCATATGGCTTCGCAGGCGCTCCATATCAACAGGTTTCTTGATAGTTGCATAGTAATCAGGCAACTCAGCACGTGATGGCAGACGGAGGAATATTGTGCTTAGCCGCCGACCTCGACGGTCAGTGAAGTTTCGCACAGCATCGTACAGCTCATTTAACTTCTGCTGCAGAGGGGTGAGGTATTTGGACTTTTTTGGAGAAACACCAGTCTTTCCTAGAGAAAAATAAATAAGTTCAAGGTTTCAAAAATATTAGACAGAATAACAGACTCCAAATTAAAACAAATGAAAGATTGAACCAACAGCTCCATGAAAACACTGAACAGCTAAGGAAAAGAAGCCACCAGACATTATTTTCATATAAAAAAATAAATAAATTTGTACAATCAAGAAAATTGTCAACAGTAAAGTGAAGGACATCTTTACTGAGAGACGTACAAACACTGTTATGATCAAACTTACTTAGTTTCGGTTTGGGAGAACCCACATCATCATCTTCAGGTTGCTGCCCCAACTCTTTGCGTTTTTCCTTCAGTATCTTCTCCAGAATATCAGCATCATTATAAACCTTTGTTAAGAAACGGCCAGAAAATGCAAATTATTCGATTAACAATTATAAATAGTTTGCATTCAGTGATGGCAAATATTAATATTGCATATTTTCTACTTTGATTATGGTTTACCTGTGAGCCCTCCTCATTGTAATGTCTGGCGTTGCGGAACATCAGCTTCATGTCGTCTATCAGAGCTTCTTCTGTGGCATAGCGTTCAATGCGGATGTTATGCTCAATGGTTTTCAAATCCATTGGTTCAAGGATAACTTTATAATAGTCGGGGTAGTCCTTCTTGAATGGCTTGACCATAAAAAGATCACAAAGACGCCGATTGGTGCTTGCTTCCCTTGCCTCGGTCACTGCAGCGTACAAAGTTTTCATTCTGTTCTTTTTGACGTTTTTCTTGTGACTGATAAATAATAAAAGTACAATATGAATGAGTTGATGGCAAAACAGAGAAGGCTGGCAAAATGAGGTGCCAAAAGGTTGTTTTTTTTTTAGCAAGCGAACTACAGTTTTCCATATACCTTTTCCTCTGCACACTCCCTGCATCAGAGGACAGAATGCTGTCTCCGTCTTCATCATCTCTCCTCAAAAGATCTCTCCTTTTCACCTATGCAAACATATAGAAAAACAGACGTATGGACAAATCACATCTCGTTTCAACCAACCTTGAACCAGGTTCTGGATCCAAGTTGCTGCTAGAGTCGTTTCTCAATTGGTTCTATTTGTTCGTACTGGCTAGTGAGCCAAGTCACTGCGTCACTGCTTACGTCTTTGATACATTTCTATTTTCCGAGCAACCCTAATGCTTAAACCTTAACAATGGTGGCCAGCGTCTACTGGATTTATGTGACTGCATTGGCACCAAAATATGACTGTGTTTGCCGACTCATCCGCTCGTTTTGACAGCTGTGGACAGCGATCATTTTGGAGAGGAAAGGTAAGTACCTACGATGTCCTTACTCTTAATTGATGCTGAACATAAGGTGTGAATGCTGGACTGTTAGTTTCAGCCTACAACTAGCCACATAGAGGAGTCATCTTGCAGCTGATCGCGTTATAATAAATCAAATAAATTAATGATACAACAATGTTTGTGTTTACAGGTAGCCTGACAGCTGATGGCCTGAAACTCACCTGCATTTTGCTCATGCAATCTTTTACGATCACGGAAATAATTTCGATGATAAAAATATTTACTTCCAGACTGTCAAGTAAATATTAAATGTTCTTTTTTGACATTATGACATTAAAGCATTAAAAATGCTCTACTGGAAACAAAGCTTTTTTAAGATTAACGGTAAACTTTAACAGACACCAGAAAAATTAGTAATGGTCTACTTTAACAGAAGGAGTGAATTGTTTTTCAGTGTTATCATGTAAATATCATGTAATCATGTCACGTTGCCGGTGGTCCGTCTTCAATTTGTTACTGATCGGTTTGGACCATCGGTACTCCACTAAAGACATATCGCGCTGTATTTACTTCAACACCGACTTTGTAACGAGAGGAGACGACTGGTTTTTACCTCCACGACCATCACTGCTTTAATTCACATCCAGCATTAATATTTTCATTATTAAGTTACAAATTTCTTATAAATCTAGTAGACGCGGGGCTCTCTAGCTAAGGCTTCTTAAGCATGGCGGACAAAAAGCTTTGGTTTGCTGCGATAGCACTGCCTTTGGCTCTCTGGCGTCACTGGCTCCTGCCTCTGAACCAGCTTGCTTTTGGTTCGCAAGTAGCTCCCGCTTTCAGGGGCCAGAGCCAGCCCTTTGGCTTGAAACCCTAAGATCTGGTTCAAAATTAGACTCTAGCTTGGCTCTGGCTTTCAAACCGCTGCAGTTGGAACAGGCCCTCAGTAGACAAGTACTGACACTTCCGACGCTTGTGTGAAAAAAGAAAAGAAAAAAAGAAGTAGATGCCCATACCTGCATTATCTGCTGAAGCCTTAAGGCCCGTTTGTAGATACTTGAGTTAGGCATGTTGTATCGCTTTGCATTCTCAAACATCAGTGTGAGGTCCGCATCAATCTGTTCCAAACTTTCATACTCGCCATTTTTCATCTTTGCCCTGGAAAACAAACTAAAAGGTTAGCTGAGTTTCACATTAGATCAAATGTGGATTTTACCACAAAAAAAAGCTTCCAAAACATCATAAATACATATTCATAACATTTTAGCAATTAAAGCTGCCGATTTCCGTACCTGATCAACTGCAGAGCAATGGGCTGTTTAATCTGCTGGTAATAGTCTGGATATTCCCTGCGGGAGGGCAACTGTTGGAATGGCTCAGAAAACATTTGACCCTGGTTGTTTCTGGCACCCCTCACAGCTTCATACAACTGGAAGATCGGGTTGCTCAATTCCATACTAGAACTCTGACTCTCGGCCTCTGACTCTCCTTCATCATAACACACAGAGCCTACAAACATTTACATTGCAAACTGTGATTTTTGTCAACATAAAGACATGGTCAATTTTCTCTGCAACTTAAGCACTCTTACCAGAGACCATAGGATCGTCCTCGCTCTCTGAGCCATATTGAAGAGTGACATTGACACCAGAGAATCGATCACCCTGGCCAGACCTGCGATTTCTGAAGAGTAGCAATAAACACATGAGACATAAATCACGTGGATGCTCAAAGATTTGGTTATCCGTCAATAATATTTGTGAAGAAATACCCTAATTTCACAACAGCCATGGGTAATACCTGATGCGTGTACTAGATTTAGTGGGTTCAGCGTGTTCAAGTTCAGTTTTTCGCTGAATGAAGACTTTCTTTATGGTGTTAGCATCCTACACAAAAAAATTAAATAAAAATGAAGAACTGTGGTTGAATTAACTCCATTAGAAAAAAAAAGATTCTAGAAAACGAGCCTACCTTAAAAACCTGAGATCCTGGTTCATTGTATGTTTTGGCATTTTTTGCCATGAGGTCTATGTCCTTAGCCATCGCATTGATACTTTTATAGTATCCAATCTATAGAAAAAATGCAAATCAGTGATCGTTATAGCAAAAATAATCAAATAATTTTAAATCTATTAATTATAGGATGTTTGGTTCACCAAAAAAGTTTTCAGTTAGTAAGTGAATTGACTACCTGTATTCTTTGCGCAATCGTTCTCAGATCTATTGGCTCCTTTATGATGGCATAGTAGTCCGGGTAATGCTGGGGAAGACATGAGTGTCAATAATGTAATACAATTTGAAGGGCACTATTTGAAATCCAAAGACAATTCACGGACTTACCACTTTGGAAGGTAATTTCTGGAACAGTTCACTGACCAGGCGTCCTGAGGGATCTGCATTGGACACCACAGCTTCCAAGAGCTGCTCTAATATCTCCTTTAAACTGCCAGTTGAGGTCTAAAAGAAATATGCAATCGTTTGATCTATTGAAGGGTGGTCTGTGTCAACTGATCATCAGATATCAGTGATTGAAGATATGATTAGCAATCCCAGTCATAACAAATCCCACCCTCAGCCTTTAGTATATTCTACCAGAATGACATACCAATGCACAGGATGTGCATGGTGCATTTCTTTGTGTAATTGTTGATAATATAACACAGTTATTTACCTCTGTGAGAAAAATAAGGGATATCCTTAGAAAAATTTACTTTGGAATCCCATTAAAAGATGTTTCTACTTTTGACAAGAACTTGCCTCATCCTCAGTCGACATTCCTGGAGTATCCATCATATCATCACCATCTTCATCATCCTCATCCCCATCGCCAGGTTGCACAAACTCAGCCCTTGTTTGCAGATGCACCTGCCATAACCTACATGCAGCCTGATACTCCTCACTGTCACTCTTAATTGTAGAACATGAAAAGGAATACAGATGGAGACCTATTTAAATCTAATGTATTGTGTAATTATGGCTACACACAATTATTGGTGAAATATTACGTAAAAGAAACAATGAACTTTTTCGGCCTACCTTATAGAATGATTTGGCATTGGTGAACATGAGCTGAAAGTCTGCAGTAAGATGCTCCACATCAGAATAATCTTCTGACTTCAGTTTATACTGAATTTTTGTCATATCAATTGGCTGAGACACCACATCATAATAATCAGGCTGATTTCTGAAAAAGCACAAGACAAACAGACACCACTATTAATTTGTTTAATAAGTCTGAATATAGTGCTCTGCACGACCAACCATAGTATTTGGTTTCCAGTCTTGGACAGGTCTCCCCACTTTCCTTATAGTATTGCCCATTTTAAGATCTGTCCCATACGTGATACTACAACACCCCAACAATTGATGTTACAATACCTTCTCTTTGGTACCCTCAGGAAAACATCACACAGTTGCCTCCCTTGGTCATCCTTGTAGTCTCTGATAGCATTGAACAGCTCATGGCAAACAGCAATCTGAAGGAAACAAACAATAAGATGGAACTTGATTGAGCCTGATGGAAATTCCTGAACCGGAGATTGCTCCAAAATTACAGACACAAAACTATACAGTAGGAGATTAAAGACAATAGAAAATTAACAAGAAGTGAAAATGAAAAAAAAAAGTGTATAAGAAGTAAGCATAAGCCTATGAGCATAACAGCATAATAATGAGCATGCAATTACACTTAATGATAACACTGTAAAGTATTACCGCACGTGATAATAAACTTAATGCTGTCCATGATAATTATACTGGACATGCAATATTCCACGTGACAATAAATTTAATGGTATTCAATCAAATATTGAAACTCTTATTACATGTTAATGTGTGCTGCATATTCTATAAAAGTCGTGTGAAAAATTAACCAAGCGTTGATGTTAATAATCTGATCGATTTTACCGTATCTACAGGAGGAACATTTGAGACTCTTTTTCTTTTTCTACCACTTCCCGGAGTAGAGGAGGAGATATCATCGAGGTCCCCACCTCCACTCGCGCTGCTGGAGGGTGAAGTGGCTCTTCTCCTCTTGGAGCTCGTCGACATTGCTGCTTGGCTTTACAATGGGTAAGCCTGATAGCTACGAAAACAGAAAAAGATGTTCAACTTCAAATGGATTTACAAATGATGAATTTAAATAAAAGCGATGATCTGTTGTCCATGGCTCATATCGAGGTTTAAAAAAGCGCAAATGCTAGCTCAGGTATCGTAAACGGCGCCGGGTGTATGAAACAAAGCCGACATCCGAGAGGTTGTTAGCATGTCTCTCCGCTATCCTATCGTAGACACTGGGTTATATATTTACATTCAATCCACAGGAGAACACACAGTCATCGTGGTAAACATACAAAGAAATATGCTGACTTCAGAGCATAAATCTCACCAGAAACTCATCAAAGTGTGTCGTAGTTCCCTGAGCAAAAAACGTTGAACGGCTAGCTAAGTGTTGTTTGAAAACTCCTACCCGGATGTTGAGCCTGTATTGTCATTAACTGTAGAAAAGGAGAGCCCTTCCTAGAGCAGTGCTTCCCCCTACTGAATAGGAATGGTACTACACTCACCATTAAGGATCATTGTGAGCATCATTAATAAAAAGCAAACACCTATTGAACCTATTAATGTTTTAGAAATATTATTTGTCCTATTTTTTTATGAACAGAAGAGCAGATAAATACAATGAAAATTATGTTTGCATATTGTTCCTCGCATGATAAAATACATCAAATTAAAACTTGAAGGTCAGTTTATGAGGGGAAAAAAGAATTGATCTTGCTCCCCTGATTGTAAATGCAGCCATTTTCCAAAGCTTCCTACCCATTGGCAAATGATTGCCAAAGTCTCTAAACGGATAAAGACTAATTAACGAGGCGATTGCAAATAATTATTTAGCAATATTAAACAATCAGTCTATAGTGAAGTTAACACAGTCCCTTTGTCAATTGTATAGGGCGAGGTTTAGGTTTAAGTTAAATGGAAGGAAATTTGTTATAAGTTGAGAAGAGCTAAGAAAATGAAAGGAATGGTGAGAACAATAGTGTATTGAGTCAGAAGGGATGAAGATAGAGAGAAACTCTCCAACTCCTTCAGATTCTGAGTTTAAACCCTGTGGACTCTCTTCCTTATCACATCCCACCGATGTTCTATGGTGTTTAGGTCAGGTGACTGGGAGGGCCATGTCAAAACCTTTATTCTGTGATCTCAATGATCACAGAATAAAGGTGTGTGTCGATGATTGACACACACGATTTTAAGGTGTGTGTCAATCATTGTCCTGCTGGAAGGTTAGGTTTTCATATCCGCTAGTATTTGATGGAGTCCATGGTACCTCATCTTTTTATTAGATGTCCAGGACCTTTGGAAGATTAACAGCCCCCACAGCATCAGAGATCCACCAACATACTTCTCAGTGAGTATGAGGTGTTTTTCTGTATGGCTTTCTTTCTTGTTACACCACACCCATTTTTGATGTTTGTTTCCAAAAAAACTCTGTTTTGGTTTCATCTGACGTATGACCTTGTTCGATCAAAGGTTCCAGTGATGTTTGACAAACTTTAGGTGCTTTACTTTGTATGTGGATGACAGCAGATGCTTTTTCTTCCTACCCTCCCGAACCGCTTGTGTTGGTGTAGTTGCCATCTGTTGGTGGTTAGAGAGACATTCTGGCTCCAAGATTCAACTGACCTTTGCAGTTCTCTAGCTGTGATCGATGGTCTACTCCTCCTACAGTGCATAGCGGCCAGTTTGCAGACAAGTCATCTTCCAGGGTTATTTTTAACATCTCCAGTCTAATTAATCTTCTTAAATATTGATCTAACTGTTGAAACGTGCCCTTTTAACTGTTGAGCAATTCTCTTGTATCCATTGCCAGATTTGTGCAACTCTAAAACGCTTAATTTTACATCATTGCTGTTTACTCAGGTCATTGTGAAGAATTTCAAAGAGAATCATGCCTGTGTGTATTTATACCCCAGTAAAACAAGAAGGAATTGTTCATCACCTGAGAGTTACAAAAATTAGAAAACAGAACAACTTTTAATGACAAGATTTAAAGAAAAAATATATATATATATACATATAAATAACATTATTTATTGTCATATTCATTCATCCAGTATCTACCGCTTATCCTGTTCAGGGTCCCGGGGTACCTATCCCAGCTGACATCGAGCGAGAGGCGGGGTACATCCTGGACAAGTAGCCAGTTCATCGTAGGGCCGACACACACAGGCAACTTTTGCCACCAATATAACATGTTTTTGGACTTTGGGAGGAAGGCGGAGTTCCTGGAGTGAACCCATCAAGACACAGGGGGAACTTGCAAACTCGGCAAACGTGGATTCGAACCCGGTACCTTCTTAACCTTCCTAACCACTGCTCCACCATGCCATCTTTTATTGATTTATAATTTATTTATTTGTTCCACCCATTATTCACCCATGTGTATCATTAATAATTCACAGTGAAAAGTTCTGTGTGTTTTGAAAAGCCACTAAATCGTCTGCATATTCTGCCTCAGCAAGAGCTTTTCCAACTTTGCAGCGGGAGACTCGCAGAAAATAGCAAGCAGATGTGCGTAAAAGCTGTTCAAATATAGCCTGACAGACGGCAGCTCGACTATCAGAAGGTGAAACACACATCACGTTGCTTTTGAAACAGTGATGTTTCTGCTGCACAACGTCCTCAGACGTCTACTCGTCATGACGTCACGACGAGAAAGAACGCACCCGGCGCTCCGCTCAGCCACAGCAACTCCATCGCTCCCAAAGGAAGCAGAAACTGCACAGCTACCGAGGCCGTTTAGGTAGGTTTTTGTTTTATTTCCACCATTTATGCGTTCATCTAAATTGACCATCAATTTTTCAGTCTATCTGTTCTCAGTAAATTCATTAGAAGGATTGTTGCATTTCACGACCTAACGGTTTAAGCCAAAGATGCTGATTTAAGCTAAAGATGCGCTCCCTCTCTGGCTGCCGTACCCTTGAGCGCTGCAGAAGGCAACGAACGGTTCGCACACCCACATCGCATCTCTCTGTGGCACACATGCATGACCACGAACACGGCAATCGGACTCATTTTAGAATTTCAGACAAATTGCTTTAATAATATGCATATAATTTCCAGTTAACACCCTACTCGTTTTCTCGCTTTGAAAGCTCCTCGATACAGAACAGATTATCAGACGTTACTTGGTGTGGAACAGTTTCCTTTAGTCAACAGCTTTTGCATTTAAAAAAAAAAGTTCTTCCTCTGAGGAAGCAACCTTATTGTTCAAAGCTGGATATGTTAAATATAGCACTGGTGCCCCAGCTGCTATATGTCTCTAGTAACCATGCCTTTGTTTGTGAAGACTGTGCATATTCCCCTTCCTGTGACTTTGCCAGTTGCAGTTTGCCCTACTTTCCAGCTGTTATTTGTTAATGTGTTTTTTTAATGCCCCACTGGCCGTCAGCAGAGAAATTTGCACATAATTATTATGGATTCTTTTGGGTGGCGTCCATAGCATCTTGCCATTAAATACATTTATCCTCGATCACTTAATTTATTTTTCTTACTTTTGTTTGCATGTTTGTATTATCATTCATGACTGTCTTATGTATGTTTTTCTCTAATATTTATGAAATATGCAATAACACCAAAAAAAAAATTAATTTAAAATAAGAGGCTGCTTCCATGTTTACTTTTGTATATATTGCTAATAAACATGGGGCTGGATTCCCTAGCGGCTTCTCTATCTAATGCTAGTCGGCCCTGCTGGGTTCATGTCCCAGGTACTGATTTGGAGCAATATCAGTACCCCAAATCTTCTATATTCTGCTCTGGATTGGCTGAATCGTACAGTTTTACTACATGAACATAGAAGATAATGACAAGTTTCACAATTAGTATTGACTCTGAGGCTTAGACCAGAGCTTTTAGAATCATATTTATAAGGTAGAGCGTCGGTCTGTCGATGATATTATTTTGAGTCTCGTGGAATTTTCGTAGCATTCAACCAGATATTTTGCCACATCTCATGATCCAGGTGGGACCTTAACTCCTTTTCCCAAACGGTCCAATTGATGACAGGGATGCTTACAAACCACCCTATCATTAAATGTAACCTATAATTTTCTTTAATTAAAGATAATTCTTTCAACCCACTTAAATGAAGTAGTAAATAGCGGAAAAATTGACTTTGAGGAAGGTCAAACTCAGTTCTGAGTTGTGAGAAGGATTACAGTGTACCACCCATAAAAGATCTGTATTTTGGAAAAAAAATAATACTTAAGACTGAGCAAAGTCAGAATTACAGAGAACTGGTGCAAAAACATACCAAATGCCTAGGAAGTGCATCAAAGATAAAAAAAGAAAATGTTACAAGAAAATGTACATCCAACAATCAGAGCAAAAAAGGCAGCCATAATGTAATGGACAAATTAAACGGATGGCTGAATTTCCTAACACCATATATTTCTATGCTCTTTTATTACTTTTAATGAATTAAATTAAAGTGCAGTGATAGGCTTTAATTGTCAGGTCAAGTCATTATAACCCAATGTGTCTTATTAACATTTGATTAGAGAAAACATCAGAAAAAGTGGTTAAAAGCTGAAGTCACTGGTCCAGTCAGTATATTCATCATAAGTACAATTTAGCAAATACTCATGATTCAAGATTTATCTATATTTGATGAATGGGCCCTACGAACATGGGCCTCAAATTTTCACAAATGCTGTCTTTTTTTTAATATTATTTTTCTTCTGCACCACAGCTGTAGTGTGGCAAATTCTATCAGCATTGTAGAATGCCTCTTGGAGAGGATGGCAATGGATGGAAAAAGAAAACATCAGACATCAAAGAACATTACGACTTCAAAGAAGTGCTTGGGACGTAAGTTGCACATTTTGGGTTTTGGTTGTGACCAAGTTAGACTACCAAAGGGGCAAAGTGAACATCTATACCAGTGACCTCAGACCCCCTAAGGTCCTGATTTTCTCAGGTGTGTCCATGAATACGTAAAACAACGCTGCCTATTTTCAGACACAGGTGTGCATTATGTAGAGTTAGACGTCTAAACAATGAATGCCATGAAGCCAAACTGAATGTGTCAGATGGGATTGTCAAATAAAATCAAACTCAATTCTAATAATATAATCATAATCAGACAATTTGATTTTTGTACATGGATCACGTTATGTTCATTCAACAGCAAACATGAGGCTAGGTCAACAGATTTTCTCCAGTTATGCACTCACAGGAAACAGATTACATACACAATTTACACAATTCTCCAAGAGCTGAAGCAACTGAGTGACATCCACCACTCCATTTCCCCTTTCTGTCCATACTGTGGGCCTCAAAATGTCTGGACACATTCTAGATGTGGTTCTCCCTTATGCCTCTTTTGACATGTCTTCTTAGCTATGAGGTTTGATGCTTACTCAGCATTTTCCCTCTCTTTTCCCTATCTTGCCTAAGAGTATTAAGAATGCATTATATCTCTGGATATTTTTTTTTCCTTCCGAGCAACACAAAAACCTTAGAAAGGGAGTTGAGTTTTAAGAGTTGACTAGTTAAAAACAATGTATATTAACATTAAATACCAAAGCAAAGTTTATCGTTTGAACAGTCAAGGCTGTTGTTGACTGAGAAATTAAAATTACAGTGTTAGGGCTGGTGATTCGATTGTTGCATATTTCAATATGGAGGAAATTCTCACCACACACACACCACGCACATATGTGCAAGCAGGAACATGTGTATGGATGCTTATGAGTGTGTTTGCCTCTTAACATGTTATCCTCTGCCGAGGGGGTGAATAATAGGAAGGGTGTAACACACCACGGACCGAATTTTGATAGAAAAATAAATGTTGCGGTTGAGCTTTATAATGCACACTAAAAAAAAAAGTCTTGAATTTACATGAAAAAGTTATGTTTAATATACGATATTTTTGTTTTTTACACAATCATGAATATTATATGTTCCTGAAGGCATTTCTTTCATGTTTCAGTATATTTAGTTAAACCATGTTAAACATTTTATTTATGTTAATTAAATGTAATTATTATCTGTATTTTATGTAATATACAAACCTAAGTATGTCTCATGTTCTTAATTTTTTTTAATGATTTCTGTATCAATTCTACATTGTAGTAAGTTATTGTGCATTGATTATTGTTTAATATTGTACATTATATCACTCCAACCTAACCTCTTAACTAAAGCATTTACAATTAAAAATTTCCCCAAATAAAGAATAAAGAAAAAACAAATATTTTTTAACAATAAAATTGTATTTTCAAAACATACAAACTTAAACACTGAATAAAAAAGTCATGTTTTTCTTTTACTTTTCAAGTATGTAACGAAAAAAAAGAGGAAAATACGATGCCAAGATTAAAACACCAGTACGGAAACACTGGTACGTGTGATATGTATGAAAATTCACAAATACACACTTTTTAGAGTAAGGTCCCCTTCTCTCTCACAAGGATAACACCCGTTAACCACATTATGAAGAGAGCTTTGTAAACATCTATTACTTCTGGAACACCGTTTATCCTTAAAACGGTTTAATTATGACGGCAAATCCATCACTAAAACAGTTCCACAATGGTCAAAAGTAAAAGTAACCCAAATTGTTCTGACTCTGAAGGTGTTGGTATTAAAGAAGGACCAACTTCAGGAAAGCACAACCAACTTATTATAATAGGAAAAAAAGACAATTATCCTCCTGAAAAAACTATTTGAGATTCCTGAAAAGTAATTTAACAGTATCGGAAGGCTGTAAACATTGTTAAAAAAAAAGAATGTTATAATGGCTTGCATTTCCAAAACTGAAACATTCCACAATTACAAAAAAATAAGTTACAAACAAATCTTCTAGTCCAACACTTTGGTGCAAGAGGTATAAAATGGAATATGTGACACTCGGAGAAGCAATATACTCCAAGCTGCAGATGAACGCTGAAAGGGGTACTTAAAAAAAGGCATAAGTGTTGCATGAGTGATTGTCCATAGTCCGCCAGTATTAGCATTAATCGTCTATATTCAATATATCTTGTGTCAGCCTTTCGATGACAGAACACAGCAGCTCAACCATATTTTTGAGAAATTGGGCTTTTTTAGACGGTGCATTTCCCTCCAGCTCCATCACAACTTTCTTGAGACCTTCAAAAGTGTTCTTCAGCTCAGGAGGGTAGTTGAGGTTCAGAGCAAAAATAAGACAGAAAAGCATGGCAGCAGGAAATGCAATGTTGCACGGACCATGCAGTTCCATCTGGCCATCCCAGTCGACCCCAATGTCATTTGGTTTATCAATGACATCTTTTGGTTCAACGTATATTCCAACCGTAGTCTCTTCGATGGATGCTTGGATGGGGGCATCTTCTTTTGCCTGCACAGTGCCGTCACAATGAGAACCAGATGACATCAAACACATTAGATAAATGCAATGGAATTAAGTATTATACCTAAAGTCATAATTGGCAATCATTAACAGTAATGTTGATTTATATTCTTTCCTCTAATCATCCTTGGACTTTATTTACCACAACTACAGAGGATATTTGAAACAGGTATATAGAGTGTTGGACACAGGTCTTTCACTACAAGAGGCTATGTGAATATACAGCAGCCTTTATTACGTTAACTTCCTCATTGTTTTCATTTTCTCCATTTTCCATTCACATTTTGTGTAAAAGGAGGAAATACTACATCATCACTGGCCAATTTCACATTAAGCGTATTGTAACATTACAAGCCATGACTGTGGTAAAACGTACATGTAATTTTATAAATAGGGCTTTTCTAAATTATATTTTAAAGTTAGTTGCATTTACGACTATTTTAGTCGCAATCTTGGAGCCCTGTAGATAACTGCTGTATGTTGCCCAATATTGCCAAACATCATGACATGGTCAGAGGCATGTCTTACAAGGGCCCAGGTTCTAAACTTCTGCTTTTAGAGCTAGTTATTGTATATTACCAAAACCAATATGCAAAGGCAATTATGTAATGGTAGAACATATACATACATTTAGTTTAGTTTAATTTACAGCTACAACCGGCCCTTTGAAGAAAACCATAATGCTGATGTGGCCAGAGAAATAAAGTTTGTCACATTTAAATGATTTGTATCTGAAATATAGCATTAACAACTCCCAGAATTTTGATGATTCAGGGAGTTGAATAGATCCCCAATAATTTTAATTACACGGTACTCTCTCCTTAGATTTGCCAGGCTCTCATTGAGATACACACACAGTCCCTTGAGAACACAGTCCGCCCTACATCAACGTAATCATCCTAATTCCGAGAAACAAAAGCAGAGCAAGTCACTTTGTTAGACATTCTTTTCATGAAAGGCATAAAACATCCATGCACACAACTCTGTTCCTCAATAAATGCAAACTTACTTGAGTCATGTGTTCCAAAATGATGTGCAGTGTCTTGCCTGTCTTCCGCTCTTTCTTTAGAATTAAAACACATTGGATCACTTTGTAATCTTTTTTGTGTATTTAATACTTTGTTTCGGTGTGGTGTCAACAGAGCCAATGAGAATTATCTTTCTGTTTGTAGTTCTTGGTAATTTCCTCTTCTCGTGTAAGTCAACACTAAACTAACACTCAACGATAACTAACACAACGATATCCTTAAGATCCACCGACACTGTCCATGCTGGCTCGTTCAGGCGCTGGAGGTCTGATCAGAAATGGGAGAAATCTCAGTAAACTTCAATTCCAGAAAATATCCATATTTCTTCAATTTTCACATTTAGTTTCAATGTGAAAAATACTTAAGATTAATATTTATTAAGCTAACAACAACAGTGAAATTCAAGGTTTTCTTAAGTTTCTCCAATCTAATTAAACACAACAAGTAAATCCACATAAGCATTTTAATAATATTTACAACTTTCTGCAGAGTCTTTGGGACTTTGCTCAACGCAAAGCAGAGGTGATCAGTGGGAACATAAAAACCTATCCAGAAAAAAAAGGCAGATAATTATCTTAGTATTTGGATTTGCTGGTGAATTTCTACAGCAGTCATTTAAGTTACTACTCATGTGTATTTCCAACAACACATCTAAATGTTTATTTGACAGAAAATAGATGTATAGATGACAGAAAATTAAACTGAACATAGCCATAAGGATTATTATTCCATAATAATCCATATGGCTACGGATTTTGCGAAAACTGTAAGCTTTCACAAAACTTGTACAAATAAATGCGAAATGAGCAAAGACTGGATGACCTCCATCTTCACCTAAGGTTGAGTATAAACAAAACTTTGGTAGTAATTGCTGATGTAGTTTAGCTGCTAAGCCTAAACTATACTATTCCTATTCATCCATTATTGTCTTTGCTTATTCCGCGGTCGGGCTACTGTAGAGCGAAGCTATGTATACAGTAAAATAGTATAGTGTCTATACTAAAAAAAGTGTTCAATGGGTAGACAATGAAAGATTTTAACAGAGTTAGAAACATCTGGGCACTTTCAAATGGTGAAATTGATTCAGTCGTATATCTTAATAAAAGCAAGTCTTAATAACAACACTAGATGGTTATTTAGAACTTTTTTATAATGTGACATTTTTAACAGCCTATCCCATTCAGGTTGATATGGACAATTACAATGTTCTATATTGACCAAAACACAACATTCTGTTAGCTTATTATGCATGGTGCTAAAGTGATGACCCATTAATGTCTGACAACCTGCTAAAGCTTCATATTTCCATATCCACTGGACGAATCCAAACAGTTGTATCACCTATTAAATATACGGCTTTTCCTGTAAAATATAGCAGTTTTGTTTTCTAATGTTTGTCTGCGATATTAACGTTTTATCATGGAATCATCAAGGTAATATGAACCGACTTTGACAGGAGCCGACCGTCTCCTCCTACAACTTCAAACTTAATGATTTGTGTCTTAAAGCAATGTCTTAAAGTGTCTTAATAATAGTCTAGCATTGTTTCCAAATTTTTAATTCTGCGTGTTCAATCCAAATTATGGGATTTTGCCTCATGAAGAAAATGTCACTGTGGAAAACGTTGATGTGCGATACATACTTTAATGAGCCAACATGTAGTAAAGCACCCCTCCACCCCCCACCCCATTTGGCGCTCACAGGCACACTCTAATACGTTATCGTTCACGTCATTGTTCTTAAAAGCCCTCTCGGAAATAAATATTTGTGAATAAACTTTCCACTCCAAAAAG
Source organism: Lophius americanus (assembly GCA_037951165.1). Taxonomy (NCBI): domain Eukaryota; kingdom Metazoa; phylum Chordata; class Actinopteri; order Lophiiformes; family Lophiidae; genus Lophius; species Lophius americanus. Next base: position 8,504,781 of record JBBDHG010000021.1, read on the forward strand.
CATATGCTGTGCATATATTTGAAATATATTAAGACACATGGATTAATAGAACTTAGCGTGAATTCACAAAAAGTTGCTAACATTAGCTTACCTTGGCACTAACATTGATTTCATATTATGCATAATGCTCTATTTCATTCGTCTCATTTCCAACCCTGATAGGCATTAAATAAGCTATAATAACACTTACCTTTGGAGAAAAAAAAAAAAGTGCTAGAAAACCTCTCTAATCTTTCCGATGGGCAGCACGAATCATCGGACAAGATGGCGGACTGTGACTGTGCTGCTGCGGCAGAAATGATCCCATGAGTCATTCTAAGGGGGCGGTGTTTCCAACAAAAAAACATAACTCATTCATTAGTGATTGAGTTTAGATTTTAAATCCACCCAAATTATAAGAATTCTACGTGACTGAAATATGACCAGACAAGTTACATAAATGAGTCATGTCAGATACACGAAATGTATTTTTTATAAATTGTACAACCCCACTTCTCTATTATTTTTCAATGCACTGTAGTAGATTGAGATGTAATATTGCAGCTTGGCAGCAGATATGGGATATGGGTACTTAGCATTTTTTGCCTTAAAAGGTGTTCAAGCTAGTTGAATGAAATTTTAAAAGGAGGTCAGTTGTCTATTGTTGCTGACTGAGTTTTGATATCACAATCAAAGAAATAATTTTGGTTTGAGACCTGTCTTTTAATTTCAGAATTAATTCTGTTTCTTTATATAAACAATATCTATCTCAATCCAGTTTATACATTAGAAACAAGCATCATGTAGTGGGGCTATATATAGATTACTATGTCTTCTTGTTAAGTTATACTTCCTGCCGCTGCCTTAACATAAGTATTTGTCAATGTAAGCTGCTTACTATCAATTTTAACACTACTTTATATATTCCAATGTAATTTAAACATTTAGTGTCAGATTCAGTTAATTTTATATAATATGTAACATTATTCACTGGCATAAGTAAGTCCTATCGAGTTTATAATGAATAATGTGCTTGATCTTCTTGTGAAGAGAGGAGAGATACTGAATGGATGTAAGAATTTTGTCAGGCCATAATATTTGTATATTTTCTTTATATTTTTTTAAGTGAGCTTATGCTGCAACAAAATAGTAAATTAACTTAAATTTGATGGTTCATTCTTATTGCCTGCAACTTATACATACACCAAAGTAAAATATTACACACAATGAGACATGCAGTCTTGTAATGACATCAATCAGTCTGTGAATGTGTCAGACTCCGCTGCACCTCCCACTGATTCATCGACAAAGGAGGAATTCATGAGAGAGATGAGCAAGTTATGTATTTGTCTTTGTCCGATAAGTAACACGAGCAAATGTGTGCTCAAAGCAAACGGGCAAATGACAAAAATCCTATACTGGAGCTGCCTCTATATGTCTGAAAAAGTTTAAAAGCTCAGTTTGAACTCTTCCATTTACCAGCAGACCGTTTATTTCTCATTGACCTTACAGTGACTGTATTATATTCAGTTAATGCTACATTGCCTGGGATCCAAATTAGATAAAATATTATTTTTATTTAATAGACCTGTGTTTTGAAATAAACCCTGAAATTAATCTTCAACTAGTGGGTTTACGGCGGCCTTGTAAATAATAAGTTGTGGGCTGGACTCACACAGACCTGTGTGAGTCCTCTCCAGGGGGACAGGATTGCGCCCAGATGGTCGGGCAGTACCTCTCCGTCCCCACTCCAACCACCAACTAAGCACTATTGTCAAAGCAGACGTCTACGTGTGATTACAGTAGCGTATCATAGTGTATCATATGGAGTGTGGTTGTTGTCTCTCTATTTGGAATCATACCTGCTTACCCAGAGAGGCAGTATCGAATCAGATTTTAATGACTGCACAACTCTGGTTCACATCAATAAAAGTGAAATAGCAGTGAGAAGATGATGAGGCAGTCTGGTTATGTCGATGCTGTAGGAGGACATCAAATGAGATCATTCTATGTCTCAGTGCCGAGCATGCTGTGTGAAATGCACTTTGATTAGTAGATTGTATATTTTATTTATATATTGTGACTTCTGCCAGGATTTGACTAAGGCTCACAGGAACCTACAACAGCTATTGTAATATAAAGTATGATATTACCAGTTATGTAACAAAAGATTAAAGGTCTGAAAAGCCAGGATGGCATTCTCCATATCTCAGAATAAATGGGAAATAAGATGTAGTAATATTTTTTCCCTCCTGTCATTATAGCCGGACCTGGCAGAGGGCAGAATTAATGTGTTGACGGAAAGCTCCTTATGCTCAGAGAGAAGATTACAGACAAGCTTTATCCAGTAGCTCCATGGGCAAGGTTAATTGATTAATGTTGGAATAATGTAGTCAAATCCAGCTAATCCTCATGATTCTACCTCTTCAATTCAGTCCTCTTCAGGTCAAGCTGTCCTCAAGGTAGCAGAAATGAACTGTTAAAAGGTCATTCAGCCTTTGGTCACATATGTTTGGACTTTCCCCTTATTTTTGTCAAAACTGTTAAAAAAAATTCCTTTAACCTTACCATTCACATATAAGTCAAAGAGCACTATTTCACTCTGCCATAAAATTGAAGCGAAAGGATCTGAGCTACTTTGACAAGGTCCAAATTGTGATTTAATATCATACCCCTTCACGACTGCAGGTCTTGTTGGTTGTTGCCAGACTGCAGTGGTAAGTACCCAACAAAGGTGGTCTAATGAAGGATAACTGCAACAAGGTCATGGTACCCAAGACTCACTGATGCGTGAGTGTTGGGTACCAACACTCACGCATCAGTGAAAAATAAAGAACAATTTACAAGCTTGTGACAATGAATTTTTGAGTTCCCTCAACTTATGACTTTGGCATTTGTAAAAACAAAAAGGGCCCCCTGTGTGTATTTCTAATTATCCACGGCACCTAAGCTGTAGACATATGTATTCCGTTTACCCACACAGTGTAGCGCACTTAAAACCCATCGTGTGAAACTTACAGATCAAAGGCAGAGTCCCTCCATACACAACTACCGTGATGTCCTAGGGACCTTTCTTTGATGTGTGCTTCCATTAAACTAGGATGTTTACTGTAATGCTTATGTTAATGGTTAGACCAGGGATGTCAAACTCAATTTCATCTCGGGCTACATTAGCATTATGGTTGCCTTCAAAGAGCTGGTTGTAACTGTAAGGAATATATAAATGTATCTAATTTTCTTCGTACTATATAATTGCCTCTGCATATTGGTTTTAGTAAAAATTAATAACTAGCTCTGAAAGCAGAAGTCAAGGAAAATGGCAATGCAGACATTCATTTGACACCTATTGTACATTTATAGAGAAATAATGAGTTCATTAACAAAAACACATGCTCGTGCATCGACATAAATTCATGTACATAGACACAAAAACTATATGTAGGCACAATTTATGAGATTAAGAAACCATTATCGCTCATCCATCAAAAATACACTAACCAAATATCAAAAGAACTTTCTTTACTTTGTTTCTTACTTCTTCATCAGTTCAAATAAGCCAGTTCTCTTGTTACCGATAGCAGTTGCGCCACTGGTAATAAACCCCCACAACTTTCCCCAGGGCCATTTCATATTACTCACAGACTTCTCCACTGCCATGAGTATATCACTCCCTGTCGTTGTCCATTAAGCACAAACATTTATTTGTTGTCCCATCTCTCATTAAATAGCCTTTCCTCTGTATCAACCTTTCTTTTATTGAGCCTTTTGGTACTATACTTACTTGTTTGGTTGATATCGACATGCTAACACCTAAGGGCTAGAAGGCTTGTACTGTAGAGCGACATAGAATTGTAAAACAAATTACATTCTTTGCAAGTTCTCGGGGGTCATATAAAACAAGGTGTCGGGCCGGACTTGGCCTGCAAGCCTTGAGTTTGACATGTCTGTCCTAGACTAACAGACAAATTGTTAATTCTGTGAATGTTAGCACAGGTCTTTGTGTTCAGGTTATGCTATCAAAGGGTCTTTGAGCACGACACTTATCCCCAATTTGCTCCAGATGACGCCAAGGGTGCTTGTGTTGTAAAATGATTTTGAAAGGTGTAATAGCAGCTATAATAATCATTTCTGGTTAATGCTGGTCCTGATAGAAAGATGTCCGAACACACAGTGAGTCTCAGCTTGTTGCATATGGGACTACGAGGACACAGTCTGGTTAGAGTGCTGTGCACATTCTGGCGGCTGTTCAGTGCCAAAAAATTGCCTTCAGTGGACACGTCAGCACCAGAACTAGACTTCAGAGCAATGGAAGGAGGTGACCTGATCTGATATATAACCTTTTGTTGAGAGGAAGTAGTTGATGCCAACATTGTGTGACAAAAATTAGTGCAAGGTGATTACATGGCCTCCAATTTCCCTAGTTCTTAATCCATTTTAGCATCCGTGGAATGGGCTGAATAACCAAGTCCGATATATTGACACAGGCCCGAGTTCAGAGTGCATGTGAAGTCCATGCCTCTATGGGATAGAACTGTTTTGTCGTAAAAAGAAGACCTACATAATATTAATGAAGTGGTTTTAAGCATTTCTATCATTGAGGTATCGACAATGAAATTCTCTACCATTCTTGCTTTGCATACAACCATTGCTGCTCAACAGCGTGATATCTCTGTTCATACCTTCCATCCATCCCAGTCTGCTCCTTGTCAACCATCACTATGCCTGGTTGGTTAGCCCGCAGAAGCCGGTTGTTTTGGAGCCTGAAATCCCTCAGGTTCTTTCCCTGATGTTCTCCACAGCTTTCAGGTTCAGGCCTGAGCCGCTGGCTCTCAAGCCACTGTTTCTGTTGTGTATCTCCCAAGCCTAGCACCCAGAACTGTGAGTTTTCTGTGAGTCTCTAGAGTCTCATCTATGGACATCTTGCTGCACTTGTTTTCCATCAATGACCTGTCTCTCATGTTACTTCTGTAAGGCAACTAAACCCTTTCTGGGCTATTTTGACCTTTGCTCTTAACCTTCCATATGGGGAACTCTCTGCAGGTGTCACTCTTGATCTTATATTGAGCACTGTTGCAGTGGTATGTACGAGGTCATTGGTTTCTGTGGTGGTGGCGTAGATCTGTGTTTACTTTTACAAGCATCTCTTTAGATCTTTGTTCCTGTTAATCTATGTCTCATTCCAGAAGCCCATTTCTCATGAGAATGTCCTGATCCCTCAACAGCCGACCTTGTTATTCTGGAGAAGTCGAAAAATGTATGAACAATCAGGGTTTTTTTTAATATTTTGGATCAGGTCACAAAAAAGATTTCTCTTCGTCAAAATGTGTAATCAGATGTTTAGTACAAACTGTGGTAGTCTATCCTATAAATCAATTGTACATTTTAATTGCTTTTGTTAAATTCTTTCAGTCTAATAGTATTATTTATAGGCTCGCTGGCATTTCTATTTTAAACACCAGTGAGAATAAATTGATTACCCTTCATCAATAATAAAAGTCGTACAGTCTTGACCCTCTGAGAGAACCCTGGCCGTGAATACTGCAGTAGTAAACACATTAAAAAGCTTTTATGGGTCGATGAGAATTGGAGCTTTATGTGATTTCACTTTCGGATCCGGATCACTCATCGTTCATCACTCATCTATCCGATCACGGGCGCAAGATAGCCTCTGCATAAGATGGACTCATCCATCCTAAAAGTCATTGTCATTTGGTATTCCTACCTAACAATATTAAGCGAGTTACATACATATTGAGAATTCCTGTGCTCCACTGGGTGACAGATGGATGAGACAAGGGTTTATTTTCTCAAACATGAACGACCTCCATTGCGTTTTGCGTGACAGTGCTGTTTCACACCCATTTAAAAGGATCACTGTGGTTGCTGACAATGTTCATGAAATGTCCAGGCCTCCTCCAGAGCTCCCTCCCACGCTCCTCTGAGGAGACTATGTAAATACACACCATTCTCCCTCTCAGCGTAATCCATAATGGTGTCTAGCCCCACTCTGAATAAGCAGCCACACAACATTTACTGTAACTTACTGAATGGATTAAAAACTAACTTTATATTCTATTTTCCTAATGCAATGATTATGTTATCAATGCATCAGCTCACCCCTTGAGCCACCGTTTAAAGTCAGCTTTTTGAATTAATAATTGCCACACGCACACATGCACGCACACACACACACTGAGAGCTGAATGGAAGTTATTTTGAGATCTTCTTTAAAAGCACTGGTGTAGTGGTTAGTTAGTTAGGGGACACTTTTTAGGAGGTCATAAAAATATCTAACAGCTGGGCTTTATTTAGTGTGGAAGTCAACCAAAAGCACTACAGAAAAAACATCAAGTTGAATTACAAAATAATCAGCATGGAAAGCTCTCCAGATTTCTTTTGATTTTCTTTTTCAGATTATCTATCCATTATGGCACTTAGTCTCAGAAGAATGAATCCTATTTTTGCCAAATGATTCCATCCATTTTACCTCACACTCCTACACAATCCTGTCTCTATCTCTAACATGTCTATGTATGTGTGTATTCATTTGAGTGTTTTCACTGCCTCTGTTGTAGGGGCGCTTTTTCGGAGGTGGTTTTAGCAGAGGAGAAAAGGACCCAGAGACTGGTGGCCATTAAGTGCATCCCCAAGAAAGCGTTGGAAGGCAAAGAGAACAACATTGAAAATGAGATTGCGGTACTTCACAGGTGATGTCATGTTCCTCGCAAAAGGCCAGCTGCAGGTTTTTGTCCAGTGGGATGAAATAGTCAGCCTCTGACAGCACTCCATAGTAGGATACAGATTATTTGCAAGGGGTCAATTGAATGGGTGACTAAATGCATGGTGTCAGTAGAAACAGTAGGATTGTGTACCGGAAATGTCAGGAGTAAAGAAGATAGGCCTATTTTTAGTGTCCTTGTTGCTAGGGCAACAGCATACAGAGCATGAGATGGACTTCCCTGTAGCAGTATGTTGAGGAAAGAGAACGAGACATAGAGAGGTGGAAAAGTCTTAAGGAGGGAGGTTGTGAGGGAAAGTGGAGAACATGTAACACGTTTTGAATTTCGCAAATACCTACCAGAGATGTGAATAAAGTCTAAGGAAAAAAAACTGCACATGGGGATTCTTCATTTGTACCTATAGTTACATCAGATGCTCTCGGTTGCTGGAGTGATATAGCAACGGTGTGTTCTCAATTCAACTCTTAAGGAGCCACATAACTATCTGTTAGCTGTTCCCTTAAATGTAATGATCCCAATCTATTTTGTTGTTTGTGTGAGAAAAACATTTGTCAGAGTGATTCTGTCGAACATTGTATCTAGAAAGCTGTATTAATGGCTGCAGCTGCAGGCAGCGGTCATTGTCTCATGAAGCAAGAGCTATTTTCGGTTTAAAAGGATTTTCTGTGTTCTATTGTTCAGTTATGTCTTTGAGGGCTAGGGCTCACAAGCAAGTTTGATCTCAGTGTTCTGTTGGGCTTTCTATGGAAAGGAGCGAGGAGATTGCTTAAAGTTTGAATTATGCAGCAGTGATGCCATCTGGTGACCAGTGTACAAAAAGCACTTGGGAAATGTAGCTCAGTTTAACATGCAATATATTTAATCTGATTTCCTGTACATTTATCTCCCACAGAATCAAGCACCCTAACATTGTTTCGCTGGAGGACATATTTGAAAGTACATCTCATCTATATCTTGTTATGCAGCTGTGAGTTTTCCTTCCGCTTTATCTCATACATGTTTATTGGAAAATTCATATCAATTTTTGAAGCAAAATTAAACATTCTCTTGCTTTGTGTTTCTAAATCTTCTTTTTTTCCATTGGTCTTTATTTTTTAAATAAATACATTTTACTTTTGCACACAAACTAAGACATTTAAATATCAACAGAGGATCTAAGAGGTGTAAGAATGTATCTATTGCATAAACATTCTGCAACATTTTTTTAAATCCTGTTGTCCAAATTCAATATACACATACACTGATCAGCTTTAACAGTAGCACCACTGGCAGGTGAAGTCAGAATAACTCTGATTCTGACTTCTGATAACTGATTAAATTAATACAATGGCACCTGTCTGTGGATGGGATATATTAGGCAACAACTGAACGTTTCATCTTCAAAGCTGATGTGCTGGTAGCAGGGAAAACGTAAATATCCGAGCCACTTTGTCAGGCACCAAATAGCAATGGCTAGTTGGCTGGATCAGAGCAGCAACCTGGGCAGAATGAAATCTCACAGAAAAGCTACTGCTGATAGGTAATTCTGGTTCAGAAAGAAGTTAGAAGAGACAATGTAGTGCTTGTTTTGACTGAAAAAAGGGCAGCTGCATAATATTAGGCATGTGGCTTTAATGTTTTGACCAATATGAGTGTGTACGTATACTTTTTTATAACAAATGCATCATATACTATACAGTCTTATCAATAAAATACTCAAACTCAAGACTAGAAATCAATATATGATTACAAATTTAATATTAAATATTTAATGTTTAATATTAATATTTTATTTAATATTAATATATTATATTTAATAATTTCAAATTCTTTTACTTTTAAATCTGATATTTTTTATAAAGCTATGTAGAATTTAGAATGTGCTAGTTTTAAGAATATTTGGCTGCAGAGGACAAGTTTGAAAAGACTATACATATGGATAATGTAGTTGAAGCCTGAACTCAATGTAAAGCACATTTACCTCATAAGTGAAAGCCCAGCATAATTAGGTGTCCTCCATGATGTTCTCCTGACAGGGTATCTGGAGGTGAGCTGTTTGACAGGATTGTCGAGAAAGGTTTCTACACAGAGAGAGACGCAAGCCAGCTCATTCACCAGATATTGGATGCAGTCAAATATCTTCATGATATGGGAATTGTCCACAGAGACTTGAAGGTATTAATTCTGGAAAATACTGTATAACAGAATTACAACACTTTTTCCATTTTAACATCCTTGGACCATTCTTCGTGTCTTTACAGCCAGAAAATCTGCTGTATTACAGCATGGACGAGGACTCTAAAATCATGATCAGTGATTTTGGACTGTCAAAGATTGAGGGAGCCGGCAGCGTCATGTCCACAGCCTGCGGTACTCCTGGATATGTGGGTAAGGCATTTATATATCTTCTCACCTTCCATCTCTCTTTCATGTGAGCTGTTTAGCTGATATCCCCTCTAAAGTCATTGCATTAAGACAGGCCCATTTCATTCACTCCTCCGTTCGCTACATTCATATTTCATGTGTTTCGGAAGTGCTTTGTAACTGTTTAACTTGTCCTAATAGATCACATAGTATTGCTGGAAGAATATGCACTTGAATGCATATTACACATACTCGATAAGGTACTCACCTACTCACTGCTGATTTCTGTTATATGCTTTCCACTTTTCACGTGTTTCACAGCGCCTGAGGTTCTCGCCCAGAAGCCATACAGCAAAGCAGTGGACTGCTGGTCTATAGGAGTTATTTCTTATATTCTGTAGGTTGGAGCTCATTAATCCCTGTGAATTGTGGAATACAATTGTTTTCCAGCACTGAATATATTCCAATATCCAACAGGTTATGTGGATATCCTCCATTCTATGATGAAAATGATGCTAAATTATTTGAGCAGATTCTGAAAGCAGAGTATGAATTTGACTCTCCATACTGGGATGACATCTCGGATTCAGGTACTACAAGTTATTAAAAATACATACTCAGAAGTCAGAGTGGACTATAAGTGAAGGACATTTTTGTCTGCAGCCAAAGACTTCATCTGTCACCTGATGGAGAAAGAGCACTTGAAAAGATATACATGTGAGCAGGCCCTCCAGCATCCATGGTAAGAAAGTCAAAATCCCATATCACTCAAGTTCATTCCTTTCAATATGGTTGCTTGTAGAGTTTATATTATCTGCCTAATAGCTGATCAAAATGCTGGAAAAATACAATTTCCATTTCAAACATGAGAAGTCACAAAATAAAAATACTTAGTAACAGCTCTTAAGTAGAGTTTTCAGGTATATACAACCCTAAATTTGTTCTATTATGATTTATTTTCAGTCATTACTTTAGTAGATTAATTGTATTTTGCATCACTGCACACTTCCCCCACATCGGGACTGATTTCAGACTAAATGACAATAAGTCATAAAGGAGGTGATCATTGGATTATTAATCCATACATATCAAACACGAGGGATGAAACAATACGATAGAAGTTAAACGTGATCAGGCGTGATCGTGATCAGGCGTGATCGTGATCAGTGTTTTTCCATCCACTTTGTTTTTCTCTACTTTTTCTACTTTTCTAAGGCCATTGACACTGAATACAGTCTTTTTTGTGATTGGCAGTATTTTAAGCTTTTATTGTATGACATCAGATAGGACATACAATAGACATTCATTCATACAACATTTTTTACATAAATAGAAAACATAAGGCAAAAATAATATTTACATAAAAAATAATCTACGTATGATCAAAGAAGTGTGTCAGTTTGTTTTGTTTAGGCATAAGTGTGTGATTAAAAAGCAAGATTAGTCGTCGGAGGGTTCCAGAATAGGCAGAAATCGTGGTTGAAATAAAGTTCCTTATACCTTAAATTAATTTTATATTAATGTTATATTATTATAACAAAATGTTCAGTTAGGTTTACATGCAGCTGCAAAACTGCTATTAGAGCAGTGCTTTAAAGTACTAGTTTTATACTCGGACTACATTTCAGAAGTAATACCTTTCCACATCTACTAATTTAAAGACGTTGAATGAATACTTCTACTTTTACCAGAGTATATTTTACACAAGCAGCCGTACTTGAATAAATGATGCATGTACTTTTGCAACCTCTATATTGAAGGAAATGCATTCAATTGTTTTGTTTTATCTGCCCAAATCATATTTGAAGAGGTAGAATCAGCCACTGTGCAATTTTTGCTATAAAATAACAATAATCAATTTTATAAAATAGAATGTTATTCATTTTATGCAGATCTATCATCTGATGAACATAAACTGTCCACCTCAGATCCCTTAGCTCCCTGTAAGTTGTCCTGTTCTTCATGACTCTGCAGGATCTGTGGAGACACAGCTTTGGACAAGAATATCCATGAATCTGTCAGCGCGCAAATCAAGAAGAACTTTGCCAAAAGTAAATGGAAGGTCAGTGTGTGGGCTGAGTCATGCAGTGACCTGCTGAAAGAGCAATATTTAGATTGGCATAGGTTAAAACCCATTCTGTGGGTCTTGGCCGTTTTCCTTTTTTCTTCCTCTGCAACTGTGAGACACAGACAGTCCTTTCCTTCCCCCCTCTCTCTATCCATCTAGCAAGCATTCAATGCCACAGCGGTGGTACGTCACATGCGGAAGTTGCAGCTGGGCACTAGTCTCGAGGGACCCAGTCAGATTACTCCCACCAGCCCCTGCCAAGGACAGCTGCTCCCAGAGGAAGAGGAAGAGGAAGATGAGGATAATGTAGGGAACGGGGAGGAGGAGAGCTGTAAGTTATCAGTTCACACTCATCTTCAGTTCGGTTCAAGGCTTGGTGATGAAAGTTGTAACTTTAAGGGTTGATGGATGAATGAAAGGTCATTAACTAACTTATAGTTGCTAAAACTACAATTTTAAAACTTCTAAGTAGAGTTCTGGTGAACAGCCAAGTTAATTATGCCAGGCAAGCTAGGATATATCCCACTAAGTGAGTTTAATAAAACTGAAGTGCCTGATAATCAAAGAAACCCCCAAATTCGAATAGTAGATCATCCCTCATCTAATTAATATAGTGATCCATTGTAAATCAGCAGACTCTGTAATAGCCGTTGAAATGAGACAAGTTCTTCTAATTCAGGGTCGTATTCAGGTTTCATCTAATTAATATGGTGATCCATTGTAAATCAGCAGACTCTGTAATAGCCGTTGAAATGAGACAAGTTCTTCTAATTCAGGGTCGTATTCAGGTTTCATATGATGGGAATGTAGCATCAGGTTGATCGGAGACACATATTATGTATAAGAGCCAGAGAAGAAGGAGACTCTATGAGGCAGATCCCCTTCATTGGCATCTGACATTGAACATCAGATACTACCGAGGAAAAAGAAAGATTGGAGAGTATATACATAATTGAATAAAATATGTAGGCAGGAGGGGGTGGATGGTGGCATGTATTAATGAACATTAAGAGTGAATGACTTAGGGAAGCTGGGGGATGATTGGTTGAAGGCAATGCAGCAGATTTACAAATCTGGTTAAAAGAGAAAAGCATGGGTCAGTCCGCTATATTGGAACTGGACAGACAGATAATTAAAGGCTCAACGAAGTCATCATGTTGCTTCTGTATTATGTTTAAAGCACCATTCTACAGTATAAGCCTTGTCTGAGGCCAGGCTAAGCTTCAAGCATACATTCTGCATAAAATAGTGTTCAACATGGCAATGTTAGTGCTTTTTTTTTAGCATACCATGACCTCTATGACCTGTCAGTTATTTCCTCACTTATCCTAATTGGGGTCGCAGGGGCTGGAGCCTATCCCAGCTGACATAGGGCGGGAGGTGGGGTACTCCCTGAACCAGTCGCCAGTTCATCACAGGGTAGACACATATAGACAGACAACTACTCACGCGCAAATTCACTCCTACGGACACTTTAAACACCTGTGTTGCATGTTTTTGGACTATAGGAGGAAGCCTTGCGTCATGAACCACCACTCCTGTCGCTGAGCGACAAACAGCTGGAGCTGGACTAATCGAATGACTGACTGACACGCCGATATAGTTATCTCCAAATAGTTTACTAATCAATCTGTAGCGTTCACCAACTTACAAAGCCACAAAATATGATTGTCTATAACTTTTATATATATTGTACTTGACAGAGTAAGACTGATATTACAGAAGTGTCTTGTTGCAAGCTTCTTTCTTCCTGTTTGTCCAGATGATTTCGGGTAGGTGATATGTAAATATTCACCGAGGCTGTGAGCAAGTTGTAAATGCAGCTGGTATCCCTCCATCTGTGGGAACTAGGAGCCATCTGCTGTATAGTTAGTCTTTTTGAAATTCATCAGACGATGATGTAAGCAAATCTCACACTTGCTACTACTGCTCATGCATTTCCCCACAACTTCCAATGTGAGGACAAATTGGAGCAGATGAACAAGCAGCTGTTTGGTTTGCTGGCTGGTTGCCCCAGATGTAGAGCTCCACAAAGTTACAAATACATCTAATCCAGAGCCCCTCAGAAACAAGCACTTTATTTTGAAAACTTTGAATATTTATTGACCAAGAGACCCAACGGCCTCAATTATGAGACTAAGACCCTAGTTCGCAAATACTAGGATTCCCCTTTAATTTCATGCATTAACTGATTCTCTGTGATCCTCAGTGTCCCACTATGAGGATGGCCGCCGTGGAAGCACAGAGGGCAGCACAGATCGGGACAGTCTGAGAAGCTGCACCTACTGCTGCAGGCCAGCCAGTCGAGTCTGAGCACATCCGCCCTTTCTCATGGAGCACCTAGAGCTCATCCAACCGGTCCGGCCAGGAAGGAAGAGTAGTTATCAGGAAGGGTCAAGCAGAGTAGATCCACTGCAAGCTATAGGTAACTATATTGTAAGATTTAGCCTGTATGGAAATAAAAAACCTGACTCAAGATGCACACTTTTTGGAAAGAACAAAACGTAAGGCTGCTCCGAGTAACAATGATTGAAAGAATGAGACTGTCTGCATGATTTTCCTGAAATAGTCCCCTTAGCAAACTTATCTGTAGTTGTCCGTTGTACAGCTACTGGTATTGATCATTTGGCCGCATGTTACAGATATTGATGTTTCAGGAAGGATCCATGCCTCTGGCGTGTCAATCAAAGATGAGCCGGGGGCCCTAAAGGCACACTGCTTGATTATTTTTGTCCACAAATTACCTGTCACATCTACCTCTAACCACAGTTTCTGTCTGTTTCCATCCATCTGACCCACACACTCTACCGCACTGCAGCTTTCTTTTAATATCTGGCCAAATAGGTCATACAGGAAATGGGAGCACTTTCTAGGGGGAAATAGTACATGAACCTACACATGCCCTGACCCTCAGTCCAGTCATTGTAACTGTTTGGTTGAATAATTCAAATCTAAAGGACACCGTCAATGTCAACTGCCCATTTGACCGATTCAATCTTTTTTCTTCTTCTTCTTTTTCTCATATTAAATGTCCCTAACCTTTTATAGTTCATTACTGCTTTTGCTTTGTTTTTGGGAAATGGAGGTCCTTATCAGAGTTTTGGACTCTGTTATTCTGGCTTAGACTGGGTCTGTGAGGAGCGGTTCTGACCTGGACAGTCTGCATGCATCTGTTTGGAAAAAAACATCAAAATGTATGAATATCAAAAGGATTTTTTAAATCCTTTTTTGTTTTATGGCTGTTCTTTTATCAGAGGCTCAAACTGAGATCACTGTTATTTGATGAGTCAGGGCAATCTGACCCCTGTGTCGTTGACAATCCTCTTTGCCTGGGAAGGAATTTACAATCTAAATATAAACCAGTCGTCAGTCTCTGGGTCTAATGCTAAATTGGAAGGATCTCAGTCTGGGCTCTCTGCCTTCTCTGTGCTGTGCACCTATATTTGAAGATGTTTTGGTCTACTGTTTGCATGACCTGGTTAAATATGTTTACATGAATGATGATCACTTAGTATAAAACACAATTATTATTACTCTGTCGTATTGAAAAATTATGTAATACTGTAATTTTTGAGCTATATAATGTGAAGTGAGTAAAACCAGAAGTAATGTTGTTGACAAATTACAACACCGCACAGTGGACTTATCATTTGCATTGACTAAGATGGTCAAGTCTCTACCAGAGTGACACGTCTGTACTATGTTTATCTACAACTTAAATATGCTTTCACTCTGTTTTCTAACTATTGCTTACGTGAACCTCCTGAGCTGTTTATCCCTGTCTGATAACCAGGCAAAAGCCAAAAAATGCACATATGTGAAGTTTAACTGGGTGCCAGATGCAATGGAAACATAAAAAATGTAGTCCCCCCCCCCCTTGTAGATAAGACTAAAGCCATAAAGTGAACTGGAATTGTTTTATCGTAGATTAAGATACAATACGTAATCATCTTTTAAGTAAAAGACTTGGCAGAAATGGCCCCAATTAAGGCAAAGTTTTCTATAAAGGAAAATTGAGGCCATATTCTCAATAGGAATTCAACCTGAAAAAACTTTACTAATGTAATTTATCATGCCATACTATTATTAGTATAAGGCTTGTAAGGAGATCAAGACCTTTTTTAGTTTAGTATTGACATAGCTAGACAAAATGTTGCCAACGAAACCAGTTCCCTCAATCTGTCATTGATATTTTCAGGTCCACAGTGCAGCAAATTAAGGATATCACTCTGGATTTAAACGACTATAAAATATGCAAACTGTGTGAAGGGCTTTATGTTAACTGTAAGATAGCCAATGTTGATGACTTTGATAAGCTTACTATTATTTGTTTGGTACTGACCTTCTGTTGAACCTTACCTAGGATATGTTCCACCTGGTTGTGTGTTGTTGAAACACGTATGTGTGTGTGTGTGTATGTATATATATATATATATATATATATATATATATATATATATATATATATATAAATATAAAGTATATAAGAATATATTGTACATCCTTTTTGTAAAGCTGTTTCGAGCTACAAATGTATGGATGCAATGCATCAGGGGTTATTGAACAAGATGTAAGAATATACAAAGATTTGTACCCACAGAGATATGACTGCAGGAAATGAAATAAAACTTCCTCTATGCATTGTGTGTTCTGTCATCATAAAATTGATTTATTTTTTCAGATGTGGGCTGAAAATGTAGTTTGTGAAGTGGCGTAAATTATTCAAACATAAATTGTAAAGCCTTAAACACAGAAACGTCATCATGGTGAGAGGTCCAAGATACCTCTCAAAATGATGATATATTCTTTATGATGCTTTTTTTAATGTTTAAATTGATGCAAGATAATCTAATTTTAGGCAATTTTGTAAGGAGATTATTCTTTAAAAAAAACATCAGTGTCAATATTGAGCATTTTTGCACAAAACAATACTTAATTACAATGGCCAGCGTGTGCGCACTGCAACAATCAATTTGACATCAAACGCCCTGCATCTATCAATTTGACAAAATGCTGCAAATAAATTTCACAACACGTACACTGCAAAAGCCACAACACAATAAGAAAAACAAATGGCAGAAGCCATAAGAAAACGGAAATGTTTTAGAGGGACAGTCAAAAAGGGATGCATCTGCTTTGCATTTTCTCTCTGCATGAAACAGAGAGAATGCACAAACATTTCTTGATATTTGGCTAATGGTAGCCAAAATATTTTCATTTTGCTAAACTTCCGGGTCATGCAGTCATGTGACTAAAAATAAACCTTTAATTGACGTCGCAAAAAACACAAATAAACCTGGTAGTGACCCTAATAGCTTTTGTTATCTTGGGCCAGTATGTAGTAGTCAGTATGTGCGATGGTGGTTTTCTTCAGCAAGTAAAATAGACCTTGTTTACAGCAGCTTTGGCTACTGTGCATGTTAGGGTCATTATTAAATTTACTTGTTGTAATTTTGAATAAAGTTGTATTCTTTGTCGAATGATTACATGACGCGGAAGTTAAGCAAACTTTTTTTTAATAATTAATCAAACTTTATTGACAAATAGTAAGAAGTTAAGTTAAGTTAAGCTACCACGGCTAATCAAAATATCATGACACGCTTGTGTGTTACATCTGTTTTATTCACCAAACAGCAATAAAAAAAGTTTCCGTGTCCGGGGATACTTCTTCTTAATGTGTTGGGTTGTGGCTCTTTTGGCGTTTATTGTGTTGATAAATTGATGAAGATGGGTTTTTTTATTTGCTGCGCGCATGTGTGTGGTCATCTCCATGATGATGTTTCCTTATTTAGCAGGATGCACATGTTGTCAAATTGATGTTTGCAATGCGTTCGTCCCTGTCGGCGATAGTATTTTATGCGCTTGTAATGAATAACTGATTTCATATCAACCACTGAAATAATTTATTGGTTATCATTTTCTGAAGATGCTGAGCAATAAAGATGCAAAAACATTCTCAAAACTCCGGAGTCTTTTCAGCAGCTCTTGATGAAGAGGTGATCTGTTCTTTTCCTCTTCTTGATCCATACCCACCTTTATCCCCACTTTCACTGTTGTAGGACCCATTTAAAGATTGAGAAGTTTTGGGGGTATAATGAGATCGCTGCGTTTTAGGACCTTCTTCCCTTTGTTCATCACCTTGTGACCTGACTCAATCTTATATCTACTGCTAAAGTAGCAGAATAAGCTATGCTATTCAGAATTCTACCTAAAACGACTTTACTCTACAGACCTACACACAAAAAAAAAAGAATTGACACAAAAAAATGTTTTCGTAGTAAAAATATCCTATCCATATTGATGAGATTTCCCTTTCAACTTGGGGTGCATCGCCTCCCAACTTTTATTTAGTCAATCTAAAATAAATTGAAGTGGAAAATAGGGTTTTACAGTTTTATATCTAATCGTGTCCACGGAATAATATCCTTAAGTACCAGTGCAAAGTCTCATTTTTTAAGACCTGTATTGGGTTTTATTCCTGTTCTCTTTGTTAATTCTGTGAAAAGAACAGCCCATGAGCATTAAAATGAGACATTTTGGAACTAGTCTAAGTCCTCATTGGAGAAAAGAACTCAGTAGCTGCCTTCTCTCCTAAATAAGCCAATTGAAAGATACTTCAGTTTGATGTTCTAAGTATTGCATTTTATCACCACACTAAATTAATACAGCGGCTGCAGACACATCAACATTAGAAATAAACTGAGGAGGAAGTGCCACATTGAAGAGGACGGTAATCTCCCTGGACAGCTCCAAAGACCGATAATGTGACGTCCCAAGGTTATAGGACCTCTCATTTACAAACTCAGAGATAGCTGAAAATATTGAGCAGAAGATTAAATGCTACAGTACTGCTAGGTTTGACACCTGGTTCCCCAACACCAACCAGACCCGCAGCTGTTTCCAGAACCGTCTGGACTTCCACTTTCCCAAGCAAGTTTTAATAACAAAAATGAATCCTGTATGGATCACATACAGCCATAAATACACAGTACAACATAGTGAAATTATTTCTCTGCATTTGATCTGTCCCTGAGGGATCAGTGGTTAGCCGCTTTGAGGCACCCAGGATTTCAGTGTCTTGCTAAGGAATCTAGTACAAGTAAACCCTGCTGGGACTTGAACCGGCCAGCATCTGATCTTCTGATTGGGAGAGAGTCGCTCTACTTATCGAACTACAGTCGTCCCAATTTGAAATCATCAAGCCATTGGTGAGGAGGGTAGTCCGCTATAGCACTTTGTTCCTTACAGGTGGAATAGCATCTATAAAGAAGGTATATACATATTAAAAATTAATCATTGTATTAAAAAGTTGCCTGCTGAACCAATACAGTTATACAAGGTAAGAAAATGATCATAGTGCCGAAAAACGAGACATTTTGATGGTAACTCTTCTACTGAACAGTTGCTGTGGGAACAGTTCTAATATATACACAATTCCTTCTAGTTTCATGTAAATCTGTTAAGTGGCGAGCACATCAGGGTAACAGGACAGGTATAAGTTGTAAACCATTTCAAAAACCAGGTCTGCAGATATATAACAAAGCACAGAAAACCCCAGTTAACTATTATTACTCATACTTAATAGTGAATACTGCTAAATAGTTGATATTAAAAAGGTTGTACTTGATGCTGAACTATGATTTTAAAAGTGCATGGAAAACATGCACAGCCTGACGTCTTGCCTAGATGAAATGCCAAAAAACCGGTAGCAAAACTTCAGCTGTTGGATCGCGTTTGTTGTCACCGCACCGGTAAGACGTGATACTTATCTCGATGACACGGCTGTCGGCATTTGGTCTACATCCCGCCCATCAGGTGAGGGTAAGGTTGGCAATGGAAACGCTCGCAAGGCCAGGCCATTCCAAACCATACCAAACCATACCACGCATTGGAAACACGACAATCCCATATTAGGTTAGTGGAAGTGGACACGTCTACCTCTATAGTAAATATGTTGTACTAAACCAAAGCGCGTGAAGATTATAAAAGGTGGGGGAAATGGTGGCACTAAAAACCAGTGCCATGGATTGATCTCAATTACTCCATTTTATAAGTTCTTTGTATCAACTTCTAAGGTTTTGGAATCTGTAGCCTTCTTCTGCGCAACAGGAAGATATGAGAGTAGAATATAATTTGAGATCCAGAAAATTATATTAGGTGCTGTACATTTTGCCTATGATGTCACAAGGTGAGGATAAGTCGATCAAAGAGTAAGTATGATAGGATGAAAGGAATGGATAAACAGAAGTGCTCTGGGATTGGTTCCAGTAGGTGTTTCCCCGGGGTCACCAAGGTCCCTGGCGTAAAGGTATGGTCATAATTCAGAATGTGTGTTTTTATGGCTTGAGGTCCGTTCAGAGAAAACATTTGAAGGTAAAGTCATCATTCAGTCCAGCAGGTGTCATGGTGTTGAGCATGAAGATCCAGTACACCTCTCTCTGAGTCAATAGTTTGGGTAAGTTACACTCCCTGGACGTCACATGTTCCAGAGCAATGTTGGTTGTCTTGTAATAAGATAAGCCGTATCACATTTAATAAGGTTGGTAGGAGCGTAGTAGTAATTTCCACTTTTATTATGTCCAGCAGGCTCTGAAGTTGAGAAAGTATTTCAAGTCAAGTCAAGATTGACTTCTCTAGCACATTTTAAAACAAACAGGGGGTGACCACAGTGCTTTTCCACGTAAAAAGCCTTTTTTTTAATAAACACACAGCAAAATGGTTGCTGAATGTTTATACACCAACCATTTTCAAACAGTTCAGACTGACATCATGTTTACATAGAGGTATTAAAAGATGAAGACCTACCATCCTGTTTCTTGCATCGCAAAGGTCCTTTAAGGTATACCATTGCCAGTTTGAGTTTTTGGGAAGCAGCCACTCACCTGCACCCACTCTGGCCATTGTTCATAAATGTTGTTAGTGCTGTTGCTGACAGCGTGCTGTTTGCATGAACAGAGGAGAATATATTTGTTTTTTTAAGTTGATATTCAAGCACAAATTAAACCACTCTGAACAGACTTGCTAACCTTCTCAAAGAAGCTTTTGCTGGCCATTCCTGTCCCTGCTCTCCCAGCAAACACCCAGCTGTCTCTGAGATTCACATTTTTGATTGAGGAGCTCCCCATTCCAGCAAACAGCTCCCTAATTTCATTGCTCATTCTGCCACAAAGTAGGAGAAGGTTTTGTGTCATTACTTAGCTTGGGCCTCCAGTTATTGATCTAAAGCACATTTTCAAAAGTCCAGGGTGAAATATACATAAACATTCTGTCCTTAACGTTGATGTGCTTGAAGCACTAAATTCATTAGGAAAGCATAAGGATCTGAGGAACATTGACAAGGGCCAAATTGATGACTACACGACTAGTTCAGAGCATCTCCAAATCTATGCGTGTTGTTGGACGTTCCCGGTCCGCAGCAGTTACTATCTGCCGATCTGCTAGAAAGTTAGGGTCAGACCAACATGTCAGAACACACAGTACATCACAGACGATTTAATAGTAGGCAGGTGGGTATAATGTTGTAGTCAATAAATGATTTACCTTGTTTATCCATAGGCATGTTTTGGGAGAAACATGACTTAAACCAATCAATGTCATCAATTTCATAATCTGTAGATACCCAAGGAGCACCCAACTATGCATGACAGTCACTATGTAGCTATCACTCTAGCGATCATACTGTAGTCTTTCCTTCCATCAGTTATCTGGAAACGCTTATCCGGTTCAGGGTATTACTAAAAATAATAAACCATAATTATCCTGCGTCTATGGTATGAACAGGTGAAGGTATTATAATTTATCATTATTAATTATTTAAATCTCCTGATTCAATGAGACCTAATGTTTATTAATGTGGTAGGACAAAACGTTGTTGACTTAAGACCAAGGTTTTTTTTGGCAATGACGTCCTATCCTGCTAAAGAGCAATGCGGCAATTTCTCTGTCTGGTCGCACTTCATTAAGCGCAACACTCAAATGGGCAAAGGTATATGTGTGACTTAAACAATATGGATGTTCACAGACTTACAGTCTTGCCACATCATCAAACGAGGCCACCAAAATAATCCTCCCTGGTTTTATCCTCTCCAAGTATATCAGGATGGCTGCTGGAGCTTTTGTTGAGGGCATACAAAAAGGTTTCAATAAAGTTTGCAAATTGAAAAGGAGGATTAAAATGACCAAAAAGCCTCTTACGTCCATTGATTGTAAGATGGATACAGTCTTCAACATGACCACTCTCACCTGAGATGGAAAAATATGATAAAGATAGTAGACAAAAAAAACACTCATCTCCAGTACCACATACAGTAATAGCTGTTATTGAGCTTGTGGTCGTGAGCTTAATGACATTTTTCTAGCTGTCAGGGTGCTGCACATGTCAAAATGTACATTTGAAGGATTTTTCACCCATCTAATAGACAAACAAACTGATCTAGAACATATACTCTCAACACACTTGTTGGGAAATTGATTCCAAATCCGATCAGTCGGGTCTGAGGTTAACAAACACTGTCACTAACAGTAGGGTACTGGCTTATGGCTGGAAACAGAAGATTTGCTATGGCGTCCCCAAAAGGGAACAGCCTAAACATGTAGACTCAAAACAAACTTAATTATCTCATGCGTATGTTCAAAAGCTTTAAAAGCTCTTTAGATCAAACTGCTTGTAGAGTTCAAAACCGTTTAGATATCAACCTTAAAACAATTTCTATCATTGAAATAGCTTAACATTGTAAAACATCAAATTAAAGTATCGAACCTAGCAGAATACAATACAGTGGTAGTTGACAAAAGTTGAGTATTTTACTCACCATTTAAAACCACAATGTTCAGTCCTGGTCCCACATTGTTCAGCAAATGACTCATGATGCTGGTGAGAAATGAAAAAGGCTGAATTTCACTCCAGGGTCACTGTTTTCTTGTGTTGTCTTGACTTAATCAAATGAACACGTACGTTTGACCCTCAAAACAGATACTTGGTCCAACTGCATTAGCTGCTCCACTCCTGATACTGAAAGCAAAGTGGTCCGGGGGACAGACTCTGGAGAGGCTGCACTTTGGCCTGGATGTAACGTCTGTAAGTGCGGCAGAATAGTTCTTCTAACATGTCAGAAGGATCATGTCTGAGTTGTGCAATAATAGAAATGTGGGTTGCATCATACGTTTCATTTACCTGCAATAAATCTTTCTTCATTTTGACTGACATGATCAAAATCTAAAATTAAAAAAAAGACCATTTTAAAATGTTACAAATTACAGTGGATGCATAGATGACGTTGAGGATTAAATGACTGAAAATAATCTCACCAAGCATACCTCTATCATTTTTCCATATATGAAGGGAGCTGAAGCTGATTGCCCAAATTATTATGAGGAGAATAATTACCGCAGCAACTTTTGAAAGAACTGCCATCCATAAAATGCAAAAAAGGGCAGATCATGTACAGCTTTGAAATCATAAGTACTGTGATTTCTGTAAACAAAAGGAAAATCTCACCTCGCTTATTCATGTCTTTCACCGGACCAGAGTTGTATCGTCCTAGAGGGCGGAAGTCAGACCCTTAGAATTTTTGGGAGTGTTCCCTGTATAGGCGAGTCCTGTTGTGGACACAGCAGAGCTTCAGCACAACCTCATCGGACAACAACCTCCCCTGATCATTTTAACAACCTAATCTGGTGGGAGTGTCCTGATATACAGGAAATGTGAGTCTCCTTCCCCCACCCTATGACACACACATTACCTGTTGTGTCTTCCAAAAACTGAAGCTAGTCAGGTGGAGCAGGTACAACTCGTCCTGAGATCGTGTCCAAAGGAGGCTCGAGGGCAGGTATGACAGTGGAAACAAATGAAAGAGGTAACTATTGTTTACATTGTGCTCGTTAAGGCATAAGTCATTTCTCTCCGATAGGCATGACAGCCGGCTCTGGGAAGCTCTTTCAAACATCTTTGGCTTTCATTTTTTCATCCATCCGTGTGTTTCTCAAAGCTGAATAAATGCAATCTTGGTGTAGCATATGCAACATGTAAGGCTTAAATTACCTGAAATGTTAATGATGTTGAAGTGGATTGTTTATGCCTACAAATACCTTCATATTTAAAACGAAACTAATTGTTTAAAAGAGAGAAAAATGACAGCAACTCTAACTAAAAAAGGAACTCGAGAGCGCAGACCACCAGGCACAACAGAACCATAGGTTTAGGGGAAATTTGTACAGTTTTCTCTAAAATAAAATAAAGTCGGAGTTATTGCTAGCTTCTAAATCTACCAAAAACTTTGAGTAACTTTCAGATAGTCTGTAGCTGGTCGTCTCCTGTGCCTTCCACTTGTGGCTTTGTGAAGCCTACTGAGACCCACTCTTAGACACAAAACGGCAGAGCAGGTGAAGTTGATAATAATAATAATAATAATAATAATAATAATAATGATAATAATACATTTAATTTATAATGCACTTTACATTTGGATCAAATCTCAAAGTGCTCAGTTAAGTATCAGAGTACCATAAAATCAGTCCATGAAGAAAAAAAATACAAAAATCCAATTCCAATGAACAGGCAGGAGTCAAATGCAGAAGAGCAGTCTAAGGAAATCCAAAGGATCCACGAGGAACGTAGCAGTCCGGAAAAAAGGAAATAACTAAACAAAACCCGAGGCAATAAATGACTGGGGAAAGCCTAGGAAATGAAACAGGGGAGCACAAACTACATACACTGAGATAATGAGACACAGTTGGAGGGCTAGCACAGGTAGACATGATTGACAATCGAAAATGAGAATAGAATTACAGAACAGACACAGAGGGGAAAGTACAAGAAGACTCCACTCCGTTTCTTTATTCCTTCCATCAAAGGCAGCAATAGCCACATAGTGATGACACTGCTTCAAAAGCCTTATTCATTCATTTATTTTTTTATTTTTAATGCTAACAAACACGAAACATCACCAACATTTAATAACCTATACACCAAATCCTAGCATTTGGTCAAATTCATGCCAATCTGTCCTGACATTTTCCCGTGATCCCGCCCACGAACAAACAGACAAAGGCACAGGACTGAAAACCTGACCTCCTTGGCAGGGTAAATAAAAAAGGGACCTTAGGACCCAATAGATTTGAGAATATCAGGCAGTTAATAATCCATCCATGTTTATGATGATATGAGAACACTGATAGCAAGAAGGTACTGGCTTCGAATCCACCTCCACCGGCCTTTCTGTGCTGTGTTTGCTTGTTCTCCTTGTGCTTGGGTTCTCTCCCGGATCTCCGGTTTCCTCCCACAGCCCAAAAACAAACAATATAGGTGAATTAGTGACACCAAATTGCCCGTAGGACTGAGTGTGAATATGAGTTGTCGTATTTCTCTGCCTGTCGGCCCTGTGATGAACTGGAGACTCGTCCTGGGTTGACCCCGACTCGCGCTCGATGTCAGCTGGGATATGCTCCAGAACCCCCGCGACCCTGAACAGGATAAGCGGTTGACAGTGAATGAATGACAGAGCTATTCGAAAGTCAGAATAATTAAAATACACACTAGCTGTGTCTTCTGGTACAGTGTTTTGTTTTTTAATTGTGTCTCAGGTGAGTGTTTCCTATTTTACCCAAACCTTGACACGAGCCACAGGTTTCTGTGTAATTTTGCTTGAAGCACTCATATATTAATTTTACTCCTCGTTTGACAATGTTAAGAATGTATGTTATTTATGGATTTCTACTTTTACAGAGGGTTAACATCTCACCTGCTGAAGTTAGATAGAATGGTGTAGTACCGAAGACAACCAGCAGAGGGCCTGTGTGGACAACAAATGACTGAAGAACACATGGAAATCAGAGAATGATTAACATTGTAGGAATAAAATGTCAACGTTTCCGTCCCTTTTTGGTAAATGCATATGCCTGTGCATTTTGGGGGATAATGGGATAACGAATGTTTTAGTTAGGCAAATGTAAGAATGAGAGGTACAAACAATAAAATATTTCCTTTCTATGAAAGCAGAGATGCTCTGGAGTCAAGCGACAGGAAGAGCGGCTTGGGCAAACTCATCATGAACCATACCATTCTCAGTTTCATTACAGCAAGTACTTGCAATTATACTTAAACTCTATAAACTCGAGGAGGATGAATCTACTTAGAACATTGCCTTATTTCTTGCTCATACAAATAGCGTTTAAATTGAAATATATTAGCCTATAGGGAAAGGTGGAGGTGACATCATGTAACTTTAATGGTTACAGAAATGTTCGATACCAGCCACACTTTTCTCTTAGAAAATGCAACACCTGCAATCTCATTATTACCATTTCAGCTGCAAGACAATAAGTGTGCTTGAAATAATCTGATAAATCAGCTCCCTTTGGGAAACTTCATAGCAACCACTTATTGCCTGATGGATAATGTGAGTTCAGACTGACCGTGAATTAGAATAAAACGCCATAATGCAACAGCTCCCACAGAACATGCATTATTTAATCCAACGTATGTTACCGTGGCAATAATGCATCTAACTAAAGTAGACTCTTTATCAAATCAGTATTTATCACATATTTTCTTTTAACTAAGTCATAGAAAATGTTATACCACGAGAGGAAAGTTAATTGTCTTCCCCTTGACCAGGAGTCAATGTTCAAACCTGAAATTCAGATATTATTGTTGAATTTGTTATATTATACCAACAGCATTAATGCAGTTTAATACTTTATTATATAAATTGAAATTGCTATATTAAGCATAAGAAAATAATCATTCAAGACAGAGGTAGGCAACCCGCTGCAGCTGTAACTCATTAACTCGTTTTTTAAGTTAGAAAACATTAATCAGCATCTGCTTTGACAGTTGATTAATCATTCAAATTATAGTTGAAGTAGAATTCCATATTCTAGAATATGAGTTTGCTAATTTCTTCATCTCATCTTACATTAATTATCAGCTTGGGCTGTAGGACACTGATGGTGTTTCTTTTATAATTGTTTTCTTATGATGAGTGAGCCAAACGATTTGTCAATGATTAAATCAATAATCAGATTAATCAGTGATGCAAACAATTATTAGTTGCAGCTCAAAATCGCACATCTACAATCATCTTTTCAGTCAATGCTTCAGCATCCCAGCGCGAGAATTCATCCAAGGGATCCTGTCAGGGGGAGAGTTAGAGATGACATGTGATGAGGAGAAGAGAGTGAGGGCTGTCAGCTTGTAATGCGTAAGAGGCTATCAGGAGGTCAAGATGCACTGACCTCCTCTGACTCTTTTTTGAATGTGCTTAGCCCTCTCTCAACATCGGCCTCCGTCACCAATCAACCCTGATCCTCCATCCGTCTCAGCTGGGAGTATCTGTATGACACCCCACTAAAACAAAGTCATGTGGTTTGCAGGGCCATGTTTTATCGTCCCGCTCACTTCATATAAACATGTAATAACCTTATAAAGTCTTATTAATGAAGTATGTGAACTTGACTGGAAAGTTGTGATCGCTGCCAGTGGTGGACGAAGTACTCAGACCCTCGGGTGAAAGGATGGATATCACACTGTGAAAAATACTCCAATAAAATGAAAAGTTCTGCTTCAAAAGTTACTCCATCAAAAACAAGAATTGTATACAAGTATGCAATGTGTTTGCAAATTATTATATCCTTAAGAAGTCGGAGATGGAATTATAATCGAATTATAATCTCCTGCCCCCCGAGCGTCGGGGGGACAGGGGATCGTTCATGTTAACGCGAAAACACAAAACTGTTTTCAAATTTTATACCACCACAGAAACTAGTGTGAGGAAGAACTGGATTGATTTTGGTAAACCTCCGTTCCCACACAAGACGGAGCTTTTTATTATATCCCCAACAGTTTTCAGGCCATAGTTTCTCAACCAATTTACTCTAATAGCTCATATTTTAGTCAAAAGGAGGAGCTTTCTTAGTTTTTTCAGACATTACTTCATATTTAATTTGAGGAATTGAGTAAGGCGATTGTTTGTACAACGCAGAGGATTGGGGGCATTTCAGGGATATACTGTAGTTATATAAATAACTATATATATAAAGTTATATATATCTATATATATACACGTACATGTACGTGTATGCTACTCAGCAGCTTGATGACCATGCGGTAGAAGTTGGTGCCTTTGTAACTTAAGACTTTTGGGGGAAAGTTGTGATAAGAACAAGAGAGTTCCGCCTTGGACAAAAAATAACAGTTCATCATATTAACCTTGTTATATATAACTATGAAACTGTGTATACATTATGATGTGCAAATTGGGAGCTGCATAGCTTAGTGGTAAAAATACTGCTTTCAAATGAGCAGCTGGATGGCCATGCGCTTTAAGGCTCTGCATTTAAATCCAAATTGTTTTGGTTGGAGTCCTGGTCGGAATGGTGAATAAATAACAGATAATACCGTGTTGTGTAAAACATCATATATACGTAATTATACGCATATATGAAAATACACTCCTATTTTACCACGTAAAGGAGCTCATTTCAGTTCAGCTAAAACATACTTTTTTAAAATCAATATTTCCTGAATAAAAGCACGAAGATAATGTCTTCAATGGAACATTGTGGAGCATATGATAGGTGCTTAGATCATGTGTCTTCCTCAAAGCACAATTTCTGGAACGTTCGGAAAAGATTCAGATTCATCCAAATGTTTCAGATTTATACTAATTTTTAAATTTGGGATCAAGTTGTTGTTTTTTGTCCATTTCAGATCTTAGTTTGTAAATTTCTTTGCTATGCTTTTATTGAAAACCCGCATTACGCTTTGGCACACATCTTTCAAAGCCAGCTTCCTTGAGGTTAACTAAACATAAATCAATCCAGACATATCAAGACAGTCAGCTACACATATATCATTATTTTTAAAATTTACTCAAGAACTTGTTATTTCACTTAGTTCTTGTTATTAAAATAAATCTAAGTACACATCATCTGTTGCTTGAACTAAAGTTTGTTCAATGCTGCAGATATTATGAAAAAATTTCTCCGACAGTGCGTAGAAGTTATTTATCTGTACTCTGCACTCCGACCAGATTCCAGCATGCTGGATGGCAGTCACTGATCAGCCCGCTCTACCAGCTGGGGTTTCAGGAAAAGTAATGGCAATCACAAAGTAACACGGGATGTCTTGTCAAGTTTGTTTGATATTTTCTTCCATTGTGAAGCAACAATTTATCAAAAGCGTAAAATGATGGATCAGTCAGTTATCATCAACATATCAGTTGTGATCGTCTCTATATAACATGTGATGAGAAGACCCCCCAGCCTCATTACTCCTGCTTGCACTTAGAAATGGAGATACAATCCTAGTTACAAGATCAGGCATAAAAACCGATATATCTACATAAATGTTGAATATTCATCATTTTATTGAAATCATCTAAATGTAGCACATTCTGGGCAACTAAATAAAGGCAAGTGTAGCAACATTTCATTTAAAATCCACACATGAATCTTTAGGGATTTCCACAGAAAAAAGTAGTTCCAACATAATGAACACACAAATGACTAACATCAATGATAATGAAGAAAAACCTATACATTAACATTAACCCAGACACATTTTAAATGCTAGAAATCTTAGTAATCAAACCCCACTTCCCCTCCCCTTCTTTCAAAAGGATTGCATATTAAACTGCGAACCAAGACTTCCAAAATGACTCTCCAATATCATATGTGCAACTGAATGGGCAACTACTCAGTTTCTTGCAAAAGTAATGCTTCAGATTTATTGACTCACATTCCTTTACCCACTCATCATCCAGTACTTCTGAACTGGCTTTTTATTACTGATCAATAAGCTAGGCCTAAAATATACCAAAGCCTTTCAGCTACTGTCAGTGACACCTGATTCAATAATTTGTATACTCTTGGGCTTTGACTCAAGCTAGTTCATAGTACTTCCCCGTCTTTGGATCCAAATAGCAGTTCAGGCAAGGATCATAGAGCAAATTCAAATACTCATCTTCATTCTCCTCCTTGTTCACCGACTCATATCCTCCTGTAATGATGCAAGAGAGTCACTGTGCAACACTCTCAATTAATTGTTCCAAACAGGCATAGATGACAGTTGGGCAGTAATTCAAATCAATCAGGCCTGGAAAGACAAAAAAATATGTGAATGAGAAATGCGCATTGTATTTTCTTTTCCGGATAAGAAGGAGGGTCTACTCTGGTATAAAATAAAAAGCATTTGTGTGGAGGTGACCTTCAGGCTCAGGTGGAATTAGAACTTTTGTAATGCTGTCATTTTCCCTCTCAGCCATCAAGTCCTAAGACAGCCTGACCCTGTGCCGCATTGTGAAGCTGTAAAGACATTTCCTGTAATCCTCGCTGGTTTAAAGCGTGTGGATTTAGCTGTTAAATTGATAGGCAGTGAAATGCTAAAAAGGTTACGGAATGCTGCGAGAGGGACATTTTATCTTATCAGAACTTTGGCGACGATAATGAAAACTAATTATCAGACACATTGTGTAAGAGGTTTAAAAAGTATGTTGTAAAGTGAAAAGGTTTCCTCAATTAACCTTGTGGATGTGTCTGGGGGGTACAAACCTGTAATGAGCCTGTCTCCTCTGACCTATGGAGTAAGGTGGAGGACAGAGAGCTCCTCTCTCATGAGGCGTTTACCCTTAATTAGACCCGGCTTCACATGCTCCCCCACCCAACTGAATCTGTTTTTGGTGGAAGGTTAACATTTTGTAAGCTTGGACACCCATGTTTCCATGAGTTATTTGCATTTGCACAATTAGTGTCTTTAATGTTAAAGCATTGTTTTCCACCCGGTTTTTAAGGGCATGAAAAAGTGTCCAGGGGTAAAAAGGGGTGAGATTAAAGTAACAGTACCTCGGCTCAGGTTTTCAGTGTTCCATGTGTTGCCTGACCTTCTCTGCTGGCTGGGAGGCATAATAGGAGGGCTAAGCACATCCATCCACTCCCTAGGGAAAAGACCATAAAGGCACACAATCATGACAACACATGCCATTACACGACTCAAGCTCCTACTGTACCCTGCACATCAAATTGCGTCTATATGACATTTTAACAATAAAGTCCCATCATCATGTGCTCTCAGAAGCCCATTTAAGCTTCCCTCGTCCTTGAGACACTTCTCCTGCACACTTACCCTCCCAAACGTACAGCTTCACCTGAAGCATCATTTATTAGATTCAGGCTCAAGCTGTGGCTCCTAAGAGCTTACATTCTGTCTCAGAGTGGGGGTCCTACCTATTACAATGCCTCTAAACGCAACACTTCCTTTCACTCTAAATTACTTTATTTTCCCGCTACTGAGACGTACATAAGCTACAATTTTAGATTGATCGGGGTTTATAAAACACACCAAGACAAAGATATTTGTCAAAAATTATTATTATTACCAACAACTCATGAGAGTTTTACTTTCCCCAACAGGTAGCAAGCCATTAAAACACTCATCTCAGTTGGATTGTGTCAACAGGAATAGGTTCAATAATTGATGTGTCACTACCTCAATTCACTAACCACAGAATATTATGTTTACTGTTATTTTAGGAGTTGCCAGTGGATCTTTCAATGTAGGTACATAGTAGATACATTTACTGATAGGTGTCTACCTCAAATGCAACATCGAAGAAGTGCTGCATGGTAGATCAGCTTACCTACATTTACCACCTGCTTGAAATAGTAAGGTTCAGTGAAATAACAGTAGGAAAAGAAATATATCTGCATATTAAAGCACCACAGTGAACATAGATTCAATTAATAAGTGTGAAACAATAAAAGAGTTGACACATCTGAAGCAGAATTATTCATATGATTTAATCAAAATTGCTCATACATTAAAGCAGGAGTCTGAAATGATTCATTTCGAGCCATATGCATAAGGGATCAAGTACAATATCTTTATTGAGGCCTGGATTTTTCTTTCTAAGCCTAAGGTGCACCACTCTGACACCATTATGACCACTTGATAGACAGTAGCATAGTGCAAATGTTAGTAGAAGCAATTTTCAAGGACAAAAGCCTCTACCGCAGGGCTGCAAAATGAACTTCAAATTTTTAAATTCTTAGATTTCAAACTCATTATAAGTCTGATCCCAAATTATAACTAGACTGATTAAATTTGAACAAGTACAATGTTTTTACGCAGTGTTGAAGTAGCATATATTGAATTTAAGCTTTCTAAATATTTCCAACTGAAACGGAAACGTTTTTTCTGACACTTTATCAATTGCATTATTTGCATTTGTGTGTGATTTACTATGCGAACTATGGAGCATACTGAAGCTCTCTAAAGGACAGATTTATGCTTTCAAATTTGCCAGGCAATTGCACACACAGGAATCAGATGAAAATTAAAATGTTACAAAACGGCAGAAGAGTCTGGGCAACATTAAGAAAAGTAAAAGGAGCATTTCTACTTTTATGAAAACTGCGAGGACGCCTTGCAGTAATGCCAGGCTGATAAGGAAACATGATGGACTTCACCATAAGTGTATCTTAGAATGAAATTATTGAAAGAAAGGGACAGACAACAATGACAATTCCTGTGCAGCTGCGCTTCAATATGTAAATCAAGGTTCCCTTCAAATTCCCATTCAGCTGTGCAGATGCTGTGGTCTGTGTGAGTCAGAGAAGATTTCTGTCTGTCAATGTTGAACCATTCAACAGCTCACCTCACTTTATGTTTCATTTTATCTCAAATACATGTCAGGAAGCATGTATTTAGAAGTATAGCAAAACTGAAAAGGAAATAAACCCAAAAAACACTAAAACGGCCTGGATGTCACACTCAGTAGTAATGAGGGGAACATTTTTAAAACAATGACACCTAAATATTAGCTTGCTTTTCATTAATAAATCAAAAGTATAAGGGAAGTGATTACATAGTTTGAGTGAAACTATGATGCAATCCCTCTGTCTTCTTTTGTAACGCGCCCGACGATTGTGCAGACAAGATATGTGTAGACACCGGCTTCTGCATTAGTGGACATCGAGGTATAGAGCTGGTGATGGACTGCTTGATGGCCAGTATTAACCAGCCCAGATTCAGCAGGCGATGTACCAGGGATGGGAACAAAGTGCTAGATTCATTTGAGAAGTGGTGCCTGATTGTCCGATCCGCCAAAAATTGCTCTCCTTAAAGCTTATAAAAGCATTATACGTCTGTCAAGTAGGCTCTGTGATTATTTTAGTGATGAGTATACACCACAAGCACTTGACATATTTTCATGAAACTTAGAGAGGGTTGGGAATGGAGAGAGTGCAGGAAAACATAGAAAGTCATAAATAGTGGACATGACAAAACAACAGTTGTTAAAGTTAGAAATTCTAGAGTTTAACAAAAATGGGATCCAACAGATCCGGATTGTTATCTGGCTCCTCACTACAGTTTTTAGAGCCAATTCCAAATGATTAATTTCAATGAACTTTGTTCAAAGCAACAATGAATGAAAACGTTGAATAATGTAATTTTAGGGAAAGACTTCCTCAATGTGCCCACCTATCTAGAGAGGAACCTAAATCTAAAGAGTTCGCAATTGGCCTATGCCCTACCCACATATCTGTTTGTGTAAATCTATTTGTTTTTGCATGATCCTAGTAAAAACCAACTTATGGAAAGGCATTTAGTAGAGTAAATACTAACAAGCCACAAGGCATCAAATGTCTTCCCTAAAAGTTCTTGAAATTTTAAAATTAAAAAGCGCATTCAACAAAGAATATGCCGACAAGTGAATTGATAATGCCATTGGAATAAATAAAATCCTTTCCCTTATTCTATCAGTGAACCCGACACCATAATATCCTACCCATATTGAAATGTGATATTACTGAGCAGTGAAGAGCATTGTGTAACTCATCGTGTTCATCAACATGAGAGCCACTCATCTCAAGCTTTAACCCTCTGCCGTTTGTCTTCTATGACTGGTGCGATATAAATGAAATTTAGACTTATACATTACTTAAATACAACTGATTCAAATTGAAATGCATTCTTAGAATTGCAACGTAACTCTGGTTTAAATTTTAAGTTAGTTAAAACATGGCCAAATATTTCCCATGAATGCTTTTGCACTATGATCTTTCAATGATTCCTGTCCTACAGAAGTCAGTCTTTCTGGAACCAATTATATGTTTCTCTACTTATAGCTGCTGAAACTCAATGCTAAAAAGCCAAACTCTGGCTTTTGATTTAAAGGAAAGTTTTATTCCCCAGTATGAAAAAAGTTTCCAATAAAGCCCCCTCACTAGCACACAATCTAAAGACCGTGCCCTAGAGAAAGTGATGACAGCAGCTGAGTGAGAAAAAAAACACAGATATGCTCATTGGTAAGCGAGATAAGCTCCAGTCTGCACCTCAATCAGACTGTTGACATTTAGCCTTACGTCTGTTGTCACTGGTTACCGTCTGATTAAGAATTTCAGATTGAGTTTCATGGACCAGCTTCCAAGTACAAATGCAGGCTACATAAGGGCATTTCATTTCTAGAAATCTATAAATACGTCCGTGTGTCTACATCACAACATCACCATACTGTTTTTATTGGTTGACATCTTGTCTTGCAGTATAAAATCTGGAGGTGAGTAAATATGTCGGCAATGATTGTGACATGCATGTTCTTACCTGGGGTTTGATTGCCGGAGGGGGTTCATCTCCTTTTGATAGTGATGACCTTGATTAAGAGGCTGGATCAGTGATATAAGGAAAAAGCCAGAAAGAAAGAAAGTGTTAAAAATGTCCCCTGTACATACAGAGTGACTCCAAGAGATACTTTTAATCAATAGTTGAGTTTAAAAAAGACCACAATGTGATGTTATGTCATAAAAGAATTGAATGTACCCACCCAGCACCTCGGGATTGAAAGCGTTTCTTTTTATGTTCAGAACAACCTATTTTGTTTGATGCTGCCCAGTAATAACGGCCATCATGTCCATCAACATCACCGCAAGCTTTATCGCTTGACAAATGACGGCTGGTCTCTCAACACAAAGTGTGTTTTTCTTCGACAGTGTGGCAGGCATCACTCTTCACAAAAAATGTTGGAACCGTCAAATTGAGTGGTTGCAATGTACTTGGATTTGATTGAAATTGTACAAATCAATTCAAAAATGGAAAATAGACAACCTGAACATTTTCATGAAATGAAACTACGTCTTTTTCATATTTTTTCAAACATAATAACAATAATCTAGATGAAATTAGTCCGGTCCAGTTAAGGCAAGGGTTTATTGTTATGGCATGTTTAAAACAACCACAGAGTTGGTCAAAGTACTGAACCAACATGAAAACAAATTAAAAAAATAAATAATGAAAAGACAAATCCAGTAATGACTTCAGTTAAAATCACGTAAGATATAAGGATAAAATGAAATAAGATAAAACAAAAAGATAAAACAAAAAGGTAAAATAAACATTTAAAATAAACAGAGGCTCAAGGCTCATCTCAAATGAAAAGCCGGCTTTACTTTTTAAGTTGGATCGACAAATGTCCTGAAGAATCTACTTGGTCGACCGTAGTAGAGGTGCAAATCCGTTACAGAAAGAGCTGCTAGTCAATTTAAGGGGATTGAAAACGAGCAATACAATCTTAAAATGAATCAGTACTGCACAGGAAGCCAGTAGGGAGGACAAAAACTGGTATGTGACTCTTTTTCCTCTTTCCATTTAGTAGTCAGGCAGCTGCATTCTGGATTAACTGCTGACGGCAGAGGGATGACAGCTCAACACCAACGTACAAGGAGTTGCAGTAATTGAGTTGAGAGGTAATGAAGGCATTAATGACTCTCTAAGTCTGCAGAAAGAACAAAGCCTTTACCTTGTCAAGGAGCCTTAGCTGGAAAAAGCTGACTTCCCCAACTGAGCTCATTTGCTTGTCAAGTTTGAAAGAACTGTCATAATTACCCACAAGAGTTTGGCTAAAAGGTCGATAGAAGGAAGCTTACAGACCAAGAGAACCTACAATAATAATTTAAGAGATAGCTTTCCAAATACCACAACCTCAGTTTTATCTTCATTTAGATTGAGGAAGTTTAACGCCAACCAGGATTTTTCATTCTCTAAACAGTTCCGAAAGATAAGGCAACCGTTTGAAAGCCGCTACACCTGCAGAGAATCTTTGCTGTTTGTATTTTGTAGAGAATAAATGTATATGTCATCAGAAAAACAACTAAAAGTAAAATTATGTTTCTTAAAAGTGGAACCCAAGGGCAGCATGTACAATAAGAGGAACAAGGGGCCCAAAATGGAATTCTGACGTAGAACTCACCATCATGCCAATTAAGATTCTTTCTACTAGAGCTGTGCGAACACTGTAATCGCCATCGACAATCGCTATGTCATTCTGCGCGGTTACATGACGGCAAAAGGCTGCGATTTAATTAATTAAAATGTATGAGAGAAGGTGACTACCTTTGTGTGCAGTCTGTTCATTCTCTAAATCCATAATAAAGAAATGGGCGTACTTCAGGAAGCAGGCTGAGTGGAGACTCTGAGTTGGTTAAGCCTGAGATGAGAAAAACTCTGGGAGTTCCGTTCCAGAAAGCGGAATACGTTAAGCTCTGAGTCAGTTACACCGGCAACTTACTCTGTGAAGCTAAACGAAACTTCAAAGAAGCCTAAGGTTGTTCCCGACTCCTGTTTGACCCCGAAGCAGATCTGCAGACGTGACGTTGTTCGTCAATCATTTGTCGTATTAATAGATTGACGTCAGGAGAGGACTGAAAAACCTGGACTGTACTATTATTCAATGATTTATCTTTCTGATTTTATCTTTCTCAAGCCGTGTATTTCAACATCTCACACGGTGGATGTCCCTCACACCTGAGCTTGGGGGGGTTGGGTGGTCTTGAAGCGTTCTCAGATGAAATATCAAATTCCTCCAGCGAGTTTTGATTCAACCCAAGATTAACTTTGTATTTGTTTATAATTCTCAGCTTCTTTCATGGGTGCTTAGTTCCCATAAATGAAAATAAAAATCTGTTAAATTTCCTTCGCCACATTGTCGCACACAATATTGATAGAAAATACGGTAAAAATAATAGATACATTCACTCAGGATGCATGGTTTGTTAAGCGTTTCCTGAAATACCGTCTGAGGAGAGCCAGGTCGTTATCTCAACAGACAACGGCTTGGACATGGTTCAAAATATCTTATTCTGATTTTTGAATTTTATTATTGATCCTTATTTAATTTAGTAAAATATTACGTATAGTAAAAATCGAAATATACAAGTAGTTAAGTCTTGTATTTCTCTCTGCAAGTTTAACTTTGTATTGAAAAACACACATTCTAAAACAATCAGTGATTTGTGCATTATCCTTCATAACCACTATATCGCAATCGAATTGCAAAGCGCAATGATGTCCACTATTCTCGCAATGACATTTTCACCAAATCATACAGTCCTACTTTCTACCCAGTGTGACTCAAGTTTAAATGTAGTAACAGATGTCCAGACCGCTGTTCAGAGGATCACCTCAGATGAAACAATATTGATATCTACGGTATATTATTTACAATGCTGGCCCATCAAGGTCAAACTAAACAAAGAAAATATTCACAAAAACCTTAATACAACCACAAATTCAGTCTACAGTTTATGGAAGGCTTGTTCATCAACTTGACAACACATGTGCTACACATGTGCTACAAAAGTGTTTTAAACAGGACTTTTAAGTCCTGTTTAAAACACTTCTGTTGTGTTGTGCCATTTTGCAGCTGGTTTATCTAAATGTGTTATGTTGTGGTTCTTGTAGCACATGTGTTGTCAAACTGAAGGTGTTTTCTAAATAAATTAGTTTTTTGTCTATTAGCATGCATTTTCTTTAATTGCAGTGCATTTGCTGCTGTCAGCCACCATCAAAAATGTCCTCCTCCATGATGTTCACATGTCAAGCTTGAAACGTCACTGCAGAAAAACCTCCAAAAGACATACAGAAAACAAATAAAGATTTAAAAAACGATCAAGAAAGTCATGTAATCTACTCAAAAATGTAGGTGTAATCTAGTGGCTGAAGTCGAACGGAGGACTGGAATTAGGTTGGAGCTGTTACTTTTAAAACATAGGAGGGGGTATCACTTTCGATATATATGGTACAGCCCCAACCCCCCCCCCCCCCCCCCCCCCCCCCCACCTCCTCCTCCTCCTCCTCCTCCTCCCCCACCACAATCTTGTCAGAGCTAAAGACCACATTATAGCCTCAGGAGGCTCTTTATGGCTGGTGCCTGCTTAAAGGCTACAGCATTGCTTGACGTTGATGAAGAAGTAGTTATGTCGAAGCCTCGGCCCTTACAGTGGCTCGGTAAATTTGAGCTATCTTGGTACACCGGTATGTAATCCTCATCTAAAAATAAGACTAGAATTATACCCTTTGGAGTTGTGCAGATAATATGTACTGATGATGATGATGAGTTACCAGTGAGGTGATGGCGAATATCATGTCAGTGTTTTATCTGTGTGTTTAATCCAGTGTGTTAACACACTGTGTGTTTAATCCAGTGCAAAGAGGACGCTGAAAACACATTAGCTTTTGATATAACTGTAAAATGTTATCAGGGGTGTGGGAACGCAGCTGCCTATATCCGTGTGATTATTTGCCTTGAATAAACATTTTACCAGATACCACTGTGAGAAGTGTTAGTCATGAGGTGGTTGGACAACAGGTACGGCTAATCCTAGATCCTCATCACCTAGTTGCCAGGTGGATGTTTGGTTTCATTTGTTAAAGGATTTATGGGAGTCTGTGAGTGAAAATCTAATCTATTCAAGTGGGTTGGGATTTAAGATCTGCTTGAGTTAACTATTGTGCGAGGAGAAACGAGCAAGGTTCCACTTAAATAAAATGAAAAGTATAGCTGATAGAGTTGTAAGGCCCAGAAAGCACTGCTTTATCAGAAGCTGTAGGTGGTAGATGTGCGAGGTTCAGAGCTTACCAATTGGACATCTGTATAAGATTCTCTGAAAGGAAGCTAAGACTGTAATAAATCAAAACCAATCCAAGGTGTAGCTCTAGCTGTTACATCTATGGTTGACCAGTCTCTTTCACCACTGCTTTAACATTCATTCAAGCTTCTTTGTTCCTTCACTTTCTGCATGTTCACTTTGAATGTTTCCAAAATTCCTAAAAATCTAAAAAAAGGCTCCCCTTCTCTGTTGTAGTATCTTTAGCCGTTGCCAGTCATCTGGTAGACTTAACAGCTGATAGAAAACTGTGCTGCGTGGCATTTCAGGGTGTACAGAATTATTTGGCAATCATTTTCAATAACACATTACTAATGATAATAATAATTTTAAACATTATTAGTATTAATATTAATAGATACAATAGTAAATGCAACAATCAATTAATATAGTGCTGAAAGGGTGAAGTCAGCGAACCCCCAATGCAGACCCTCAGCATCACAATAGAAGGCCTCAGGGGGAGAAAAGCAGTGGCGGGTCATCAAGCCTCCTATTTTTGTATTTTTATTTTTTTTGTTCTGTTCAATTTATTTTATTTTATTTTTCCTTTTTGCCACTTTTCTCTGTTCCCCTTTCAATAATTTACTTTCAATTTAAGTTTCGGGGAAATTCTGCATTTGAGTCTATTCCAATTTCCACATGCATACCGAAAAATAAACTCAGAAACTCTGTTTCAGCTTCTGACACAAACACTGACTGACGGCGTTTTTGACAGCAGAATAACAATCTCATTATCATATGCCAAAAGCCAAATCAATTGACATTTTTAATGTGGTCATCATAATTCTGTTATCTAAATAAATCTTAAAGACAGTGTTTTGGCTCAGACCTGTGTGGCTGATGAACATATCTGACTGGGATTTTCAGGAGGGACAAAAAGGAAAAATGGGCAAGGCCAAAGTAACTTTAGACGAGGTTCAACATGGAAATAGGGTAATGGATAGTATCAACATTCTGGTATAGAATGTCGCCAAATCAGCTTTGTGTTTGAGAAACTACCTTTATGTATTTTTTGTTATTTTATCCATTTATTCTATGACAAGCATTTTCTTCATATGCTGATGGGGGTGCTGTTGCCATATATATATAGAAATGTAAAGCACTGCAGCTGATTCTGTGAACATCACTTCAGGGTTTGATGGAGTAGGGGCAAATCTCATCTGGTCTCCAAACTCCCTACTGCAAACCTACTGCAAGGTCTGAGACTTACACGTTTTTGTTTGTGGCTATTTCCCTGTGTCCTCAAATACCCATGAAATGTTAATCTCTATGGTTATACCACTAAACATTGAATTCTGCTTGAATATAATTATAATAAGGGAAAAATGAAAGTGCAAAAACTGTTAACCAGACGGAAACGTGAGAACATGTGATTATAATATTCAATGGGAATCCTACATTGGACCCAGTAGGACAAGGATTGGCAGAGTTCCTGCTTCATAAGTGTGATATTCTTATACTAATGGTGCATAGATCAGATTACTACCTTCAGTAGCCGAGAGTAAAATCGTTGAATTTTAAGAAGACATCTGTGGATAATATCAATGACTTAAATAATATTTAAATCATAAGGGGAATGGTGGATATTTTACCAGAGTACTTTCTAAAGCTCTAAGACATCAATTAATGTGTGCCTACACCCATTATCTTTTGTTATGCAGAAAACACACTGTGTAAAAGTTTAAAATGAAAATGAAGATCAACCAGGGTTAAATAATTATTCTAAAGAAAGAAAGAAAGAGGGACAACTTGGTAATGAGTGTAAATAGTAGAATAGGTGACCATGAATATTGCTTGTTAGTGAAGACTCAACCTAAAAAGATAAAGAGTAGAATGATAGTACAGACCGTGGAGACATGGGTCCAGGTAGACGTGTCATCACTGTAATTGCTAATGCTGACATTACAGTGGTGGATCTGAGACGCACTGAAGCCTGAAGCTCTGCATTCATCTTCCTCCTGCTCTCTTCTTAGACTTGCAAGCATCCGAAGCTCATCATCATCGTCCCCATGGATTCGTAGACTACTAAGCGTGTGGAGGTTATAACCACTGGAGTCAGTAGCATTCGCTGCCTCTTTGTCTTCTTCCTTTGAAATGATCACCCATAAAACAACAATTATTATTTGAATGTAATCCTGTTCACAAAGCCTTTCACATTCCACGTGACATTCCATCCACAAAGTTGATCAAATGTTTTGTTGAACCAATACAATATTGAAATCTTGAAACGGCAGAATAAAATATGGGTCACTGCGATGCTGCACATACGTCAATGTTCTGATCCTCTGAGGAAATGTCCTTTAACAGTGTACGTATAGAGAGCTATGCTAACTTGATTTGTGACAGCGCTCAAAAAGACTGTTGATGCTCTGGTGTTGAATCATTGATAGTCAATAAACCAGAACTGCAAGGAGGGAAACAGGCTCATTGTCATACTTCTTTGACAAGCTTTCACTCAAAAGCCTCACTGCATGCTGCCTCCTGGAGTAAGCATTAACCGACAGTCAAGCTGCACTGATGAAGGGTGCTGGGATATATCCCAGCAGTCACTCTTGTGAGTGACAGATCACCCTTCAGGTTTTGTGATCTCTCATTCGGACTGACCTCTGAACATGGATCTTTTCAAGTGGAGCAGCAGCCCACCTCCACATGAAACAAACCATAGACCGATCCATCTAAGTTTGGTATAAGAAACTGCTCATAGTCCTCCATTGCTGCTCAAATAAGCAGTGATCCCACAATTGTGGGCAAAGAGAGACATCTCAATAGAATGCTACTTCATGTCCCAACTCAAGCTCGGGATAATTTTGGCTTTGAATTATAAAAATTAAGCTCAGGCCATCAACTGAAGTTTTTGATTTACAAAAACAGTTAACGCAAACACTTTCCAAAGGAATCTAATCTAAATAATACTTTTACTCAAGCTGCAGCAGTCTTGAGGAAAGAAAAACAAAGAATTCACTCTCTTTTTTTATTCTATAGAGAGTTCTCCCAACTCCACACAAAAATATCTGTGTCCCTGACAGAGCCAGTTATTGCAGGTGTTCAACCTTTCTCATTAGCCACTTGCTTTTTTTATTTTCTGTCTGATATATGGGGCTGGGCAAATAGTATACAGTGGATTCATCAAGTTCTTTTCTTTTGGAAACAGTTGCCTGTGGGGATTGTTGATGTGGTTAAGACTCAGACTACAAAGTACAGTATATTTGTGGGCTATAAATTGAAAATAAGAGGTTAATTACAAGATAAAAATGACAGAAAATAATTATTGCAAATGATATATACTATTGAGTATTTTTGATGCTTGTTATCAAAACATTATAAAGAGCAAAAGCAATCAAGGTGAAACCTGGTGTATGTTACAATTGTAGATAGGCAGTACCTTGTGCTGTGAACATGCACCCAGTTTCACTTCTTGCAGTTGTCTCCTTGAAAGTGATTCATTACTGCTCCCTTTCACAACATGGTGCACTACCCATGATCCACAAGGGCCACTCTCGATATCCAGTCTGCCGGGTGTTGCACAGGATGAAAGGCAACGTTTAGAGACAATCCCTGCTGGTTCAGCTATCCCAGTGGACGTAGACTCCAAACAGGTGATAGGTAGACTGAGGTCTTCTGTTGGTATTGGATCCATGTTATATGACTCAAGTCGCACATCCAAAGTTTGACTGGGAAATCTGGAAGTTGTAGGGATTGACTCAACACAAGTTGTGTGAGACTGGAAGATGGAGTAGATCTTATCCTTGAAAAAACAGAGTCATTGACACATCATAAAAAGGATGAACATTAATAACTTAAGTAGGTCAACTGTTTCTAATGTTTGATCAGGTTGCTGAAAAATTCTGATGTGGTCTGCCCTTTAGATTAATCAAACATAATAATCTAATGACACATGGAGACTCGGAATGACCAGGTTGCTTAACTTTAAATTAACCTCACTTTTTAAAATGTTAATAGCATTTCTCCATAAAACTGCTAATCTTTCCCACCAGAACTCAAACAATAAAGGAATAATCCACTGAAGAACAAGTTTGATGATTGGGGAAAATGTGTAGTTTGCTCCTTTATTTAGTGTGGCAACTAGATTCACAGCAGGAGCAATAGATTCCAATTGTTACCCAGTTTCACAGCAACAAAAAGCACCCGTGGATTACAAACAAATGAATGCGTCAAGTCATCAGTAACACAGATTAAACAAATGACTCATGTTAGAACCGCTCACCAGTATGAATGTAGTAGATGCATAAATTAATTCATCGCAGCCGGAAAAAAATAATTATAATAAACAAACTGATCATATGTTTGGACATAGAAAGTTCTTGTGGTCTTTTTTGATACATTTTCTTAGGACACAAAATTTGGTCGCAGTGGGAGTCTGCTGCAATTTTTAAATCAACTCTGAACGCAACTATCGTTGTTCATTACAGAGAAAAAGCTACAAACCTTTTAGAACCACCTACAGCGGTGAATTCTACATAGTCAAAACAAAAATCTTTGGTGAGGCATTCCTTTAATGTACCATAATAAGTGATCATTTGATTTAATATCTAGAC
Source organism: Lophius americanus (assembly GCA_037951165.1). Taxonomy (NCBI): domain Eukaryota; kingdom Metazoa; phylum Chordata; class Actinopteri; order Lophiiformes; family Lophiidae; genus Lophius; species Lophius americanus. The sequence continues at coordinate 8,547,404 of JBBDHG010000021.1, forward strand.
TTTATAAAAAATTAAATAAAATACTTCCAACTCGAGACAAGGTTGTTTTCTTTAAATGTTCACACCAGCCATCAACTGTAACAATTGCAGGACACTTAGAGCCAGAATGCCTGTAAATCTCCTTTTTTTTTAGTTCATAATACATAACAATTGTCTCTCATACGTTGAACTGCTTTGAGGCTTCCCTCTGATCTGCAAGATTCCCTTTCTCTGTCTTCCTACCGCTGTCTTTTTCAGAGTTTCTCTTTCATCTCGGAGCTTTGTTTGGGGGTGAAAGGTTATCCTAAGCCCCTTGAGGTTTTTCACTCATCTGCTATATTTGTTATTTCTCTTCGCTCCTTCAGTGCCTTATAATATTCCTAAGTACAAGTGAATGAACAATGGACTACATACATTATTGAAAAGCACTATAAGGGTATGGTTCTGTGCAATATGGATTCGTAGTGTGTGTGTGTTTGTAACTGTTTGTTCAAGCTTTGTTGTTGCAATTCTTTGCTTGAATTTGAGTATGGTCGTCATGACAGCAGCTTAATATGTTATTGTAGTCTCCACTCCTTTAAGTGTTATTCAATTGAATGATTTGAATTTCCCTGAAAAGAGAACAAGCCTCTATTATATTAGAAGTAGTTTATATGCTGAAAGCTTTATTTTTTGTTTTCTCTTTAATATTTCTTTGTTTCAAAGAACAAGCGTGACCTTAAAAGAACAACATCAACCTGATGCAACACCTTGAAAGATGTGAAAAGGACCAAGATGAGAAATGAGCGACTTGCCACAGTGGAATGAAATCAAAATAAGACCAACTTATGTCAGTGAGCCACTTTCTTTACTATAAGCTATCACTATAACCAGGGTGGTGGCATATGTGGATTACAGCACCACAAATCCGATTTGATCTTTTTAAGTAACCAATAAATGTTAATATATGTTGGAGAAAAAAAAAGGTGGCACTAACATAAACCAACTTTAATCCAACTTCCCCTAACGTTTTTCATCTCATCCTCACCTCACGACATCATGAGCCAACTTTGAAGCACCAAATATAAATTACTGGAACTTGATTCAATCTTCCTCTTATACTTTCTTCCTGCTTGGAAGAAGGCTCCAGAAGCCGAAACCTTAGCAGAAGTTGGCATAAAGAACTTAACATTGGAGTGATTGAGATCTGTCTACTTGCTGGGGTTGTTTTTTGTTAGGGCCAACATTTCCCCCCCCCCCACTTTTATGATCTTAATGTTCGAACAATTTGCTTTCTCTTACAAATTTCAGACAATGTCATTTTGTTTTCTGACCCTGTAGATCATTTGATGTTTGCTCTCGCAAATTATTCTGCTGATATACTTGTTTTACTGCTTAAATGGACTGCATCTTCTGGAAATGCATAACCAACCAAGTTAATTTATGAAAGACAGAGAAGGCTGCCATCATATTTTTCATGATCTCTTTTAAGGGTTCTTTTCTTCTACCACCAGCAAGGCATACAAAGAGCACAAGCTTTTTCCCGTGGAGCTATAAATGAAATACAGTGACAGGAAACCAGGCCTTAGAGGACAATAGTTGAAAGCCAGATGCCCAAACCCCCCGCCTCTTTCTCCATCGATGACTTTCACAAATCTCTAGAGGAAATTTCAATGCTTGGAACTCATATGCACTGACTGGAAATGGAAGTGAATGGACTGTGTGGCAGTGATACCATGGATGCAAAACAATGAATGACAAGAAATTCCCAACACACAGCTAACTGAAACCGACAGCAATACTACGAATAAGGAAGGCTGTTGCCTGGCAGTATATTTACAAATTGTCCTCTCTGCCCTTGAACTTTCTTGGTAAAAAGTCTTAAACCTTAGCCATAAACTTTGCAGAACGCAGCCAAAAGGTAGAGTTAAGACTACTGCTGCAGGGTTGTGGATCTCTGCCAGATAACCTTGATAAACTCAACCTCACATACCACGCTGAAAGATAAACACTACAGGAAATGCTAACCACTGGACTAATAACCTCAAACTATGACTGTGAGGGATTTTCTATTAAAGACACAATAATACGAACATTTACATAGTAGCTTTTTCTAAGTTGCTGCCACTTCTCTAGCAATACTGTATTTGGCTACATGTCCTACATTAACACATCACTGTACACATACTTACTAATGGTTTTGTGAAAAATCCATCCATTTTCTGTAACCACTTATTCTGATCAGGGTTGCAGGGAGCTGGACCCTAATCCCCCGACACAAAAAAAAAGACTTCCTGTACCTCCCAGACACCATACCCCCCAAAGAGTCACCCTCCCTTCAAGCCCCTTCTTGAGTTCTGGTATCAACAACCTTACCTTTGACCTTTTCACATTCTCTATTTCTTAACCAGTGGGTTATTGCATATTGTTTTACACAGATATAATATGTTCTTATTGAAGTGAGTTGGATGTAGACTCCGATAATGAGTGAAAACATGAATGCTTGCAGGACAAAATGAAACCGAATGTATCAGGAGTTTTCTCTATTCATGTCTTGAGAGCTAACAGGAGGAGAGTGGTGCACTGCACTCAGTAATCACATCTAAGCCATAATCAATTCCTTGCCATGTTCATGAAGGGTCCACCCAGAGTTCTAAAAAGGTAGCTCTACTGAATATTCAGCCTCTTATCCAGAAGTCCCTATTATTAATTATTGATTGGCTGGTAAGATAACTGGCAGTGCATTCGTTAACTTGAAATGTATGAATGTTTCTTAGACTACCAGGTGAAAAATTATACTGACGACGCTGTTGTATTTAATGACCAATTCAATGCAGGCAGTTATGAAGCAATGTTGATAGATAGATAGATAGATAGATAGATAGATAGATAGATAGATAGATAGATAGATAGATAGATAGATAGATAGATAGATAGATAGATAGATAGATAGATAGATAGATAGATAGATAGATAGATAGATAGATAGATAGATAGATAGATAGATAGATAGATAGATAGATAGATAGATAGATAGATAGATAGATAGATAGATAGATAGATAGATAGATAGATAGATAGATAGATAGATAGATAGATAGATAGATAGATAGATAGATAGATAGATAGATAGATAGATAGATAGATAGATAGATAGATAGATAGATAGATAGATAGATAGATAGATAGATAGATAGATAGATAGATAGATAGATAGATAGATAGATAGATAGATAGATAGATAGATAGATAGATAGATAGATAGATAGATAGATAGATAGATAGATAGATAGATAGATAGATAGATAGATAGATAGATAGATAGATAGATAGATAGATAGATAGATAGATAGATAGATAGATAGATAGATAGATAGATAGATAGATAGATAGATAGATAGATAGATAGATAGATAGATAGATAGATAGATAGATAGATAGATAGATAGATAGATAGATAGATAGATAGATAGATAGATAGATAGATAGATAGATAGATAGATAGATAGATAGATAGATAGATAGATAGATAGATAGATAGATAGATAGATAGATAGATAGATAGATAGATAGATAGATAGATAGATAGATAGATAGATAGATAGATAGATAGATAGATAGATAGATAGATAGATAGATAGATAGATAGATAGATAGATAGATAGATAGATAGATAGATAGATAGATAGATAGATAGATAGATAGATAGATAGATAGATAGATAGATAGATAGATAGATAGATAGATAGATAGATAGATAGATAGATAGATAGATAGATAGATAGATAGATAGATAGATAGATAGATAGATACTCTAGGAAGAAATCTTACTTATCAAACAGTACTTCCTCAATAGCCCGGTTGAAGTCTACTCCGCAATGGCCCCTTTCATCTGTTGTATACTACAGGGCTTCATCCTTGGCCCCTAATTCTTTTGCATGCGAGCGGGTTTAGATGAGTGGCACTCAATAAGAAACAATGATTCAAAATTTGCTCGATCAAATGGTTGAGCAGGATATTTAAGGGTTTTCCCTCAGGGAAAACTGAGGTGTTAGAATAGCTCCAAAATTTGCAAACTGAAATAGGGAAAAACAATCTTCCCAGACAACCATTTCTCAAAAAAGTTCGAGACAAAGCCACTGCTGGTTGTTTCAAAACACTGACTTTACTTTTACAAGCATGTTTCTTTGTTAAGCCTCAAACCCTTAGCCACCAAAATAAATGTAATAACAATGATTCATGTATTCATTTGATGAAGACAGGGTTTTAGGTCCAATTGGGGGGCTTCTATTTTTTGCTCAAACTCAGCAGTGTCTGAAAAGAAACAGTGATTCAGTTACAATATCAATGGCAACTACCTATTTCCAATAGTGTCCGATTTTAAAAAATGGTGCTTGCACACCTTCTGTCAGAGCATTCCATGTGCTGATGCATAATCCACACGGTTCAATACACCAGGTCAGCACAAAAGCACGCAGCATGCAGTATAATATTGTGCATGTTAAGGGAAAATACCTCCCTATGGCAGGTGGGTGGGTGCTTTACTAGATTGTGTTTTGAGAGACTCATTAATAGGAAAGTATTTGAAAGAAGTTTGAAACAGTTACATGATTAATTTAAATAGAAATATATCCGTCATATTAAATAGAAATATGACGGACATTTTCGTCATATTTTGTTGGATTTTTTTTGTGTATTGTTCCTGTAAATAATTTATTTTGACGTTATGCAATAGAATTGCAAGAATTTAGCAAGTTATGTTTAATAAGCCTGAATTATCAAACTCATTAAAAGGTTTTAAATAAGTAAAGCAAATTAGCATTTCTTTGAACATAGTCAATTTATACTTATAATTTAACAGTATAATTTCCCTCCTCAGCATAAAGCAAAACTATTAATCTTTATTAATAATAAGTCTGAGAGCTATTAATAAATTATCTGATGATATATAACCCCACTGGCCTTTGACGTAAAAGCATTGTGCATATTGTTCTGTTAAATGCATAATATGAAATATTATACCCCTAAGTGCTAAATGTACTAATAGTTTAAGATATACGCTTCATAAAATTAAAGGTAGAAATTGTAATTTGCCCATCATTATAATCAGTCTTAGAGCAACACACGGTCGTACCTCATCACTTTCCCTTTCGATAAAGTCATCTTCAGGTTGGGCGTCATGTCGCCTCCCCCTTTTGCTTTGAATCCGATCACCTCCCATCTCCATCTTGTCGTGGTCTCCTTGGCCTTGTTTGGGTGAGTGTGGCTGGGACAAGAAAGTGAATACCTCGTCTTGCTGGGTGAACTGGAGCTCCTCGGACTCTACATTTTTCTCCAAGCAGCCTAAGACCAGTGGGTCACAAGAGAAGCCAGAGACAGACTTTGTTGTTGTGGAAGAAGCTCTTGGACGTTCCTCAACAGGGCTGTTGCTACAACCAGCTAGGGAAAAAAATATTATAGTTTTTAAAACCTAAATAGGAATTCAATTCATTAACACAGTCAGTAGTTGCACATCAATATGGATGAAATAAAGAATTTACATCTTTGAGTAGAAATATTCTACATGAAGACATAGGATACGTAAATAATTCTTGCAGGATCTGAAATCTGACCACAATGAGTAATAAATCCTTCTAAAATTATAATGGATCCCACCGCTTGCCAAATATCAACAATAATTCTTCCTGCAATGACATCTTTGTAGCTTTTGCTAATAGCTCTGCTATGCTGATACCTTAATCAGGATGTAAAAATACAAAACATAATCAGCAAACAACCAATTTACTGCAATATTGTCACTCACAAAATGACAGCCCTGTACACAGACTGTTAATCATCTGACATGAACTGGCATTGATACCTTTTTTTTCGAGCAAAAATTGCTTCCATCCGGTTTTAGTTTTTTGGTCTTTGCCTTTGATTTAAATAAAAAGAGACTTCTTAGTGTGGTTTAGTTGGAGTATGAGTATTGTAACGATATCTGACAATATTTTCCCAAATATAAAATTTTCCAACTCTCATGGACTAATGTGTGCATGCAAAACGGCACTGAGTCCATAAACTCCCTAGCTCAAAGACAGAGAGGCACCTCTATGTGAATGAGTGAGCACATTTGAACCTCCTGACAGTCTAATCACTTTCTCTAATTGCCCAATGTGCGGCAAACCCCCGAGCCTGGGAGATGTCCCTGTGACTTTTATTTAATGTGCCACATGACCATTAATGAACTCACTACTTTCTGTCTGTGGGAAGGGCTGCAGCAAATGAAATTATTGCTGTTGAAATCCACAAATTGCTCCAGAAATGTGCTTTCAAAGCATGCACACCTATTTTGTAGGGACGAATACTCCAGCAAAATATCCTACAAATGGCCTTGACACGGTTATTCAAAATTTAAAAAGGAGAACAAAAGCAATTGTAGAATGTAGAGGATGAATCATTAGAATTCTTGAATATGTTGAAATATTCTAGTTCATAGAAATGTATCAATAGACATAATATATCTTTAAAAAAAAAAAGGCATGAGGAAGCTATAGTACTAAAATGGTAAATTATTTATAACTATAGTCACTTGGCATTTATAGCTGATATAGCCTATCATTTATAACCACTATATTCCAGCATTCATTCATTCTTTCTCTTTTTTCTTCCTTTGTTTCCCCTCAAATAATCCCTTTGAAGAGTTTGACAATGAGTAACAGCTTCAAGACAAGCATGTGATGTTAGTGTTACAGTATAGAAAGAAACATATAAATAAATAGGTTGATGGCCTGGGCAAAATAACACAATTAAACAAGTGTGCGATTAGTGCGATTATTTATTAAAATTTGTCCTCAAAACAAATATAAAAAAGGTTCTGCGTATTATTAATTCTCACTCAAGCCGGCTTTGCTCTGATTTTATTGAGACACTTTCTGGCTCATTTTAATGAGGAGGATCCCTGAGGTGAAGAACAAAAAATAAATGAAAATTTCATTTTGTTACCATTACTTAATAACACATTCAAAGGGATATGTTGTTATTGGATTCAAACATATGCAGCAGACTAAATTCTATCTGAGGCTGTACTCCATCTTCTTCCATTCTGGAGGCTTAGCTGGCCCTGAAACACTGGAGCCTGAGGGTGTGTGGATCACATCCTGGGGCCTGGTTCTTCTGATAACAGGTTGGTCTGGCTTTGCTTATTCAATTTTGATTTTCCTTAAGAATCCCAAACTTATTGTGCAGAAAACAAGAAATGATAGACTGCAACTGACTTATAGTTAGTAAAAAAAAACTTTTCAATCCTTTTACCTTGACTAGCTGGCAATGAGGCTAACAAACTTTAAGGAATTTAATCAATCTCCTCTAAGTCAAATTAATTATCAATAAGCCACTGCAAATTTCCAATGTTAAACTTTATATTAACAAGCCACATATTAAACATGCTGGCTTGCAGTGAGAAGGGCCTGACCAGTATTTCTTATAGCAGAAATAACCTTCTTACTAGTCTAACGCCCACATATGAATAGTAGAAAGGAATTTCAGATTTCCACATTTCCATTGACAATATCTATATATCATCTGTACTCCCTGGCCAATTGTAGATATTAACAATGTAGATTTCCACCATTAAGAAATGAATGTTGGGTTTCAGACAATATTTGAGAGGACATCAATAACATCTGCAACTAGTCGAAATTTTGTAGAGTTGGAGTTATGACATGTGAAACATGAATTATTGATATGTGTAATTGGGTTTGAATGCAGGTCAATGGTACTAGATGGAAGCTGTAATTAAATGAGTATTTGTATTAGTAAGAAATTAAATATTTAAAACCAGATTTACAACTACTGAAAAATGAACTGTAGATAACTTTGACTAAAATTTTATAATGATCCAAATGATATTATGTGGCTTAGAATTCTAATTAGAAAGAAACAATTTTTCTCTGTGCTCTGATTAAATGTTAAAAGTGCTTAATTTCAACACATAGCAAACCTAAACGATCAGAGGCTACAATAAAAAATAAAAATCTTCATCTTGTTATGTCAGTTAATTATTAATTAGGTTTAAAACCTGAACCTGTAATTATAAAGTGCACAGCGGTTGAATATATACTCGACTCTACTTCTGGACTGATATGAGGTGATTTGTCCCTCTAATCTATCACTCGGTTCTATAGCACCATGTAAAAATAATGGGCTATACAAACTCATGCCTTCTCTGAGCCTCACTGGAGAGGAGGAGACTCTTCCATTCCACTAAACAATCAGGATGCTGTGGAGGGTAGAGACAGAGAAAAAGAAAGAAGAAAAGAGGAAGTCCTTTGATGCAGCACATTCAACATTCAGCGATGACCATGGTTCAGGGCTGAGTACATGCCAGTGAACTTTAAATCTGCTGGAGACCACAGAATAATGAGGTAAAAACAAAAAGTTAATAATGTGAATTATGATAGCTGATGGACCAAAAAATATTTTGAGAAAATGAATCTAGTCTATGGAAATGACCTTGAAAAAAAGCAGAACTGCTGAGTTTGACTAAACAATGTCAGGAGGAACAAAAACGTTTGTTTGTTCCTCCTGACAAAAACTGCCGCAATGTACTTCAAACTGTTTCTGGCAGATTTTGGTTCTGAAGCAACAATATTCATTGTGCTACACTGTCACAGTTAAATCAAATGCCTACTTCAATAGCAATGGTTTTAATTATGATTAGGGATGTTATGCTAATAATTCCGATGCTAATTATTGAAAGCTATTTCGGTACGTGGTTACTGCTCTCTTCTATGGGCTTTGACTCAATGTGGCTTAGACAGCTGTCAGAACAAATAAATACGTGTTGATAAAAAAAGGCCACAGAGGTGGCAGAAATGGATTACTGATGCATATCTTTTTATGAAGCCATAATTGCAGCCCTCACTGAACAGGTGAGGTGCAAATGAGCACAAAAATGAGTACAACTGGAGTCTTATAATACAAAAATATTATTATCACCACAGTCTCAATTCAGGGAGCCTTTTGTGTGTATATTAACCCTTTGATTGGAAGATTATGGATGATTTCTTGTGTTCTAAGTTTTTAAATTCTGCATCTGCAAAGTAAATACAAGATATTCATTTTAAAATTTGAACGTGGAACATAAATATTAACAAGAACATTTCTCAAGAAAGAGTCCAAGTTCACATGAACGAACCTGGACCGTAAACCAGTAGTGTAGAAATATTTGTAATAGTGGTTTCTAAGTAACTACAATAAAGGTCGAAAATTATTTAAGGTCGGGCATATCGGATGATGCAGAATGGAAGTCTAGCAATTTCCTGACTAGAAGAAGTGGCGGTGTTTTCTTTGTGACATGCATCCGATGGCTGTGATGTCTTTGACGGCTGACTTCATTTCTTTGATGTCCTTTGTGAAATGCAACTATTGCTTAACAGCCACGCTGCCAGAATCACAGAATGAGCTCTTGAGTGAATCCCATGGTTACTAAACCAAAGAAGCAAAGTTGTCCCCATCAAGCTGCACATTTTGATGCATAGTTGCGTGCTGTAAAAGCTGTGACACTAGATACACATCCGTAAGCATACAGAGCAAGAAGAAGAATATGTTTACTGAAGGGGTCAGTGCCCAGAGAGAATTTAAAGCGATTATAAACGTAGTTCAGAGTTAGGTACAATATTTACTTACACACTGTGGTGGAGAAGTATGAAGTAGCAGAAACAGGAAATGCTCTTGCAAAATACCTCAAATTTGCTGTTTAGTGGAGCAAGTTAATATTAAGGTAAATGCATATAGTTACTGTCCAGCACTTTTTTATTAACAGTCCTACGATTTACTCTTACCTTGACAGTTGGAGCTCACCATTCTTGCCCTCAAAATTGCCTTCTGCAGAGTGCCCATGTTCAATACCTGAGTTACATGGTTCACATCTGGTGGGAACCGGCATCGGTGAGGGATCAAGTCCATGAGACCAGCTCCACTGACAAACATGTCTACATTGAAATAGAAAAAGTCTCTGATTTATAATACAATAACTCAAGACACATTACCATGAGACAATAACATCACACAACATTAATTCATATTAAATTCTTGAAAGTTATGCAAGTGTGAACTCATAGTGCAGGCATAGGGGATGGTTAGACAAAAGCCAAAATGGCTTTTCCATGGTCTCTCTGCCATCCTACCATGGATGGCAAAGAGAACTCTAATTTCACATTAATCAATACATCCCCAAAAAGTCGGAAACATAATGGAATCATCCTCGTCACCACATCTACGATCGATACGATCTACGATTTATACCCATATTGACTTTAGGTGGAGGAATAACTTGGATTGAGTTTGGCAAAGGTTAGTTCTACATATCTGACACTAGGGAGAGCTTTTTCTCCAGCCAAGTGTTCCAGCCATAATTTCTCAACCATTGGTTTAATTTAGTAAATGATTTGACTCAAGGAGATGTATCTTGAAAATATCATATTATACAGCTTTTTTTATTTTTTTTATTTTAATGAAAAACACAGTTTTACGGACAAAACTCACAAACTATTTGATGTATTGTTGTAAAACGTCATACCCCTATGAACCCTGGTGCGAGGAACAATCCGTCTTAGGAGTGATCGGTTTTATATTTCTGGCACTAGGGGGAACATACTTCCAAAAGTTTTTGGGCCATTATGTCTCAACCATTAAGCCAATATGATCCAAATTCGGTGCATTACATATGTATATGTAATATACATATGTAATGTATTATTATTATTGTATATTTTCGACACTAGAAGGAGCTTTATCTACAAAAGTTTCCGGGCCATAATTTCTCAACTGTAATTTTTCAACTTAGTCGAAATTTGGTGTATATGATGTATATGTTTACTTCAATAGTCCACTTTTTACTCACTAGGGGGAGCTTTTTTACAAATACTATGCACATAACTTATTGATAACACTAATAACATAACTAATTTGAGGAGATCAATCAGGGGGATAACTTGCACAACGCAGGGATGGGTAGTTTTCTAGGCCATACCCTTTCTGTCAGGGAAGACCACATAGGTCTAGTTTGTGTGATGTACTCTGTTACCATCTTCTGACAGTCCTGTAGGTTCTGTTTTCATGGTGAAGATTCTGCGGACTTTACAGGTTGCAGACAAAGTGATGCCATCCAGTGTCAAAAACCCTTTGAACAGTTTACTGGTGAACGATACAAGGTCGATGCACAAAGAAGACCACTGGCAGAACAGAAACACAATTTTGTAAAGATACAACACAATAATATAAAATGCCACCAATAAAAGAAAAGTAAATTATGAGGAAGTGTTTAGAGTTTAGTTTACTCACGATATTACGTTTCAGTTCAGCAAAAGGTATTTTTGCATGCAGAGAAGTGGCAGATACTTCTTTATGCACTGTTGAGAAGTAAAGTCTTTTTTTCAGGTGCTCTGAATCAGTTATACTGTGAAAAAGAGACATAAAAAATAAGTATAAATTATCAACGGAATCAATTGTGTCACAAGTAATTCTTAAACAGAAAAAGGCTTTATTGTACTGTAAGGTAAGCTCTTGCAGATGTGATCCCTTTACTGTGTGCATTGCTGTGAAAGAGGAGTCAGTTTTAAGGCTTGATTCCACTGGAAGTGTTGCGTTACGGCTGGGCCGCAGTCGTTGCTCCCGATCGTTGGCATTCAAAACAATGTGTATGAATCCACCAGAGGAGGCGAGTCCCAGCAGCGGCTCGACGCTCCGCTCCAAATACCGACCGGTCTATTTTCGATGGAAGATGCATCAATTTCAACAGTGCAGATCGAACCAGACTGCAAGTCAAACAAAAAAAAACAACATAGAGCATCCGGTCAGATTGCAAAATAAATTTGACCGGATGCTTTCAAAATAAATATACGATACTCCGCATCGTATACATTAACATTACAACTCGATCTATATATGGTTAGAAAGTTAATGGTCAGTCAGAGGATCAACAAGTTACCATTGTTGAGGGTGAATTTATTTTGGGAGTTGAGAAGCACAACATCAACTATGACACCACTGATCCCTTTTACAGTAAAAAAGAAAGAGCGTGGAGTTTGATTGCAGGAGTTTGAGGAGTGTAAGATGAGATTATCTACTAATTATCTACTAGGAAAAACAGTAAACACCGTTTCAGTAGATTTCAATCTTCAAATCCCTTTTAAACCAAAAAAAGCAGCAAATAAAAAGCACACATGATTGACGGTGTGGAGTAAGGCGGAGCAAAACATGGGTAGAGCTATGACGTCACCGGAACACAACCGTGACGCTCCCAGTGGAATCGAGGCTTTACTGTGAGGTGTAAAGGAAGCTGAGAGACTTGGCAGTAAGAACATGCTTAAAATGGGAAGTATCCTAATTTTGCTTTCTTCATGGCTAGCAAACAAAATACAAACATCTCCAATTATAAAGTATTTTGTGTAATAAATGGAAAGTTTTAAATAAGTGAATTCACAAATTAAGAGTTTAGAGAGCAACAAGAACTTTGAATACATATAAACTATGTTTATTACAATCATATGAAAATTTGTTGATGCCACAATCACAGTCCCTCTTATGACTTAATGAAGTTGTATTAACAACACGCATGCCTTACTCTATGTCTTCCAGGCGTTACTCATTCCTATGTATATTATCTTGAAGAATTTGGTACGCCTGGGAAATTGAAGCCTTCTTCATAAAAAATAGTCACAAATTAAGCAAATACTTAATAATGATTGCAAATATACTGCAAATACAAATGTAAATATGAGACATGCATTTTTTTTCAGATGGCTTAACGGTTTGTTTGTTTGTAGGGTTTCTTTTGCAATTTTTTTGTTAATATTCAGTATTTTATAGTACATTATGAAATTAAGTACTTTCTTAAAATGTTTATTTATGATATACAATGTTACTTAGCCAACCAATAGTAAATATGGTCCATGTACCATGTTGTACTGCACAGAAAGTAAAAAAAAAAATCCAAAGCAGCTCACAGCAATGTTGTGTAAGGTGAGTTACACCATGTTAAAAAAAAAAGGAGAAAAAAAAAAAGGTAAAGAGCTGCAGTACTTACACAACTTCAGTGGAAAAATCTTTGGCCTGAGGAATATTCACTTGAAGGACCAAGAATCTCTGGAGAAGCCCAACTACAAAATGTGCAATAAAGTGCATTGTTATTAACATGTCACTAAAACAAAGTGCACCAGTGAATTAAAGGATGGTTGTCACTTACGAGCCATTTTTCCATTGTCTGGAATTTGCATCTTGACTTTCTGGCTGCTCCCTTTCAGAGCGTAAACATATCCTTTGACTTCTTTATTAAACTCCTGAGGGACGAGATAATACAGAGGGCGTCTTAAGTCCTGGCTAAGTATGACCACTACTGTGTGCGTCCCAAGCCACTGCCATCGATGGCTGTAAATGTGAGCATCAATGAAGTTACTGAGGGAATCTCTCTGTGTCTAGAACAGCATGATTATAAAATCCATAGTGCATAAGAGATTTTTAACTCTATCCTTCCTGTAATTTAAAATTACAGCATGTAATACTATAGAACAGTGCTTAGCACACTTAGGTAAAAAATGTTCTGTCTTTGAATTATTTTCTAGGCCAAGTAGATCCCGATGAGCGAGAAAAATTGTTTTTGGTATGTGTATAAATGCGTTAATGATGACATACAATAGCACTGTGACATCAGTGTCCGATTTACTAAACACTTAACCTGTGACTGATGAGCACTAACATGCTACGTTTCGAGGGTTTAGAATCCATCATTTAACTCACGATATTGTCAAAAACTATTTAGAGAACTAACCTGAGCGACTGCGATTTGGATCTGTTTCTAAACCCGGGGGAACTTTGGGGGTGTCAGAATTATTTTTAATGTTAGTGCTTACAATAACATTATTCATCTATGATTCCAAAACAAAATCTGTAATGACTTCATATAATTAGTTAATAAAACAAATACATCTTCGTCCAATTAAGCAAATTGCACAATTGTATAACTAATTATTATTCATTTAGGAATGCAATGATTAATGATTAAGCGTTGCACTACATGCACTAAGGCAATCGTGTTCATTGTGGAAATCCATTCTGCACAGAGTTTTGAATAACAAATGAAAATAAATAAAAAAAGCATGGTTTAATGTGTAAATAACACAGTCAACAATATGGAAAAATGAGTAAAAATAAGAAAAAAGACCCAACTAAATTCCATCAGTCCCTCAGTTCACATGCAACTACAAGGCTGTTTAATTCTTACTGCAAAACTGGTTTGTCATGAATCAAAATGGATTGTAAATATTTTATATGTAACGTATAAGTTCATACATATCTGCCACAACATTCATACAAGTAGCCAGTTTTAAGGTTTGGCTGATTGGTTCGCCCGTTTTTAAAGTTGATGTTTTCTGGAGACACGTGCAGACAAAGAAAACATCAGAATGTTACAGTGCCATAAATGTTGAGGGATGTTATATAATCTGTGGTGGAGAGTGTTCCTGGGGAAAGGGATGTCGGGAATGCCCTTCTTCGCCTGCAGCAGTAGAAAACGGATGGAAAGATTGCCATAACATCAGAACCACTAACTGGTATCAGTGCTGTGGATTAACGATATGTTTGTCCTCTAATAAATCAGACATGGATTGTACAATGCTCTTTTCTATTCAAATTATGGCCAAAACATTTTTAAGCCATAATTTTACTATTAACACTATTTTCATTGAGGTAATTGGTAAAAGTCTGATAACCACTTCCATAGAGTGTATATAATACTACCATACTGTATAATCTGATGAAATTACAAGTTTTATCTTCTGCTTGAAAAAGTAATTCATTGAAGTTTTACAACTGCAAGTTTTTCTTTACTACCGTTAAGAAACGGTCAAAGGGACCCCTCAACTCAGAAAACTCACCTTATGTATGTTGGAAGTACCTCCGAAAAGTTTCCATTTAGCAACAGGGTCTTTTCCCTGTCCACTGAAGATCTCAACAACAGGTCCACCCTGAGGGTAAACAGAATTTCAGTTTTCATTAGTTGAGATGTGGCTTCTGTTAAACCACACTCTCGTTAGTTAAGCATGTCACCTCCGCAGACATTACCTGATATATATCCCGGAACATTTCTCGTGATATCACGTCAACAGCAAATATATTTATGTGACCTGTGTGTTTAAATATTTATACTTCCTATCTATTACACTACTTCCAATGGGTTTCAAGCTATGTATTACAGCTTCTGGGCTGGTGGCTAATATCCCCTCCGAGCGCCCTGGCGATGACGTCACAGGAAGACCGAACGCGTCCTTCTATATGGTCAAAGATGGATAGATGTATAGATAGATAGATAGCTAGATAGAAACGTTATCAATCCCTACAGGGGTAATTTGGTGGAGCAGGAATAATCATCAAAGGATCATCAAAGGAACAAAGTCAGGTAACTGTTGACATGACGCAGAGCATGTCTCCATAGTTACAAAAAGTCCCAGCGCTTTAGTTTCTCCTTGTACTCGTCCTCTGATTGGCTACTGGTTGCTACTTCTATTGATATCATTTGTTAGAGTGAACGAACGATTTATAATCCCCACCAGTCAGAGGCGGAGAGAGGCGGGCTTTCTCCGCAATACAGGTGGGCTAAGGCAAGAAGAGATAAGATAAGTTAGACTAAGACTAATATAGAAGGGGAATTATAGTGTTACAGAAGAATACAAGCATGGCCAGAGCACAAAAATGCACAACGGTAAAAACTTGAGCTAAAATATAATTGAACTAAGAATACTAAAAAGGGTAATAAAAATAATGTGAATTTGATTAATGTGAATCACACATTCAGAATTTAGCAATCGTGAGTACAGCACATTCAGATTTTGAATCAAATATAACAAAAGAAAGTGATCCCATTTAGATATGCAGACATTGATATTTATGAAACATGTAGTGAAAGTTTACATACACACAGACACACAAACACATATGGGGTTTGTTTTTCACACTTCTGCATCTTTAAACTGTTACATATGTCAGAATTTTTAGGTCAATCTGCCCCTATTTATGATACTACAAACTACTACTGAGCCTCAGGATAGGTTACAGCAAAACCTATCCTGAGGCTCCCCCGGTTGTTGAGAAAAGTTGATAAATAGCTCATATTTGTATTCATGTTTAATGAGTTGTACAAAATATCAGATATAAACTCACAACATTGAATGGCAGCAGCCCCCAGAGGCTCCATGTTACCCATCCAAATCAGAAGAGAGGACCAAAATGACCGGGAAGGGAAAGAAGAATCCTATTTGCAGAAACCCTTCGAATCAAACCTATAGGTTACATATGTGATTTTGTTTATTTATATTTATACTTTCTCCAACAGATTTGAGACACAGTATTTTTTAACTCCACACATATTTTTCCATTTAATATTTTCATAGATTCTATACTTCCTGTTAGATTAATTTAAATGATTGTACACCATTTGGTTCCAGCTCAAAGGACAAGGACTGAGTTTTACTGGTTAATTTTGCTAACTAATGCCAATGCCAAATTAAGCACACCTAGGGGTCCTAGGGGACACCCTTTGCTCGTTTTTTTTGGTCATAATTTCCTAATCCTCCAGTTTATGCCTAGATTTAGTGCATTACACTTGACTCAAGGAGCTCTATCTTATAAACGTCCTACATTACTCTAGTAGTTCATATTTTACTCACTAGGGGGAGCTTTTTCTTATAAAAAACTGTTTCCCATACAGAAGTCCAAAACGATTTCATGGATCATTTTCAGAGGTTATACCCATAGACCTGCGAGGAAGAACTGTATTGATTTTGTTAGAGTTGAGTTGTATAATTTAACTTGAAGGCGCTTTAATAATAATAATACTAATAATACATTTAATTTATAATGCACTTTACATTTGGATCGAATCTCAAAGTGCTATATCCCATGCTTTATCCCAAAATGTTTTCTCCCCATAATTTCTCAACCATTGATGGCATTAAGATTTAGTTTGGCGCATTTGAATCGAGTAAATCTTGTTAAACTCTAATAGTTCATGTTTTACTCACTGGGGGAACTTTTTTATTTTATTTTATTTATTTATTTTTAGCCCAAATTTGGTGAATATATATATATATATATATATATATATATATATATATATATATATATATATATATATATATATATATATATAAAACAAGCATATATAAACTCAGGGAGCTCTAGTATGTATATATATTGTTTTACTCTAATTATTCATATCTTACGCATTAGGCAGACTAATATGTACTTAAATTCACATTTAATTTTCAGGGGGATTGCTTGCACAACGCAGGGGATGGTGGACTTTTTGGGGACCCTTGGTCTCGAATATAATAGCACAGGCATCGTTTCCGATATGTCTATTTTGTGTATTGAATATGTTTTACATAAATACACACCATATGTCTGACAGAAGTCACTGTGGAAATTCAGTAACTGTCGTGGAACTGAATGGGGACTACATCTCTGATGAAAATCACATGTGTAGACTACAAATTTCCTGCCTTTGAGAACATTAGACACAGATTGCTTCTCCGTATACTAATCTTCTTTCAGCAACTGGGGACAAACTATAGGCATTCAAACTCTTGAAAGCCTGGAAATCTTCCAATACACTTTGCTGTATGACCAAGTAATTTATGATGTTGTAATGTGATCACAAGTCATCACTCATGTCTGCTGACCACTCTGTTTTATGCACCTCATATGAATCAGTATTGCAGAATAAATGTATCTTCTTCCAGAATCTGATTTTCACATGTCAAATTTTACTGTCATAGTGCGTATTTTATTCACTTAAATATGTGAAGGTTTCCATAAGGCCCGCCCCTTCCTTTACGCAGACTATGCGATTTCGAGGGGCCCCAGCATTTGGAGAGGCACCAAGTCAGCTAGCATGGTCACACGGTGTCCATAAAATTTGAACAGCAGGCACACAGCGGCACCCAAGACCCTGAACAAGCCACTCGTCTGCTCCGAGAGGAGCGAGAGAGACAGACAGCAGCACGATAGAGAGAGGCAGAGAGCACGCGCACGAGGGTGAGATTGAAAGAGAAAAAGTGCGCGTGAGAGAAGGGAATCTCTAACTTCCACTAATTTTCTCCATCGGCATATACTGTATATTCAGTTCAGCTGATTTCCCAGTGACAGACTTCATTGTCATTCTTTGATGTCAGTTTTTTCTGCTCTCTGCATGCATGCCTGATGAACAAGGTCAGTAAACTTCCCTAATAAATGGCAATAGAAGTTGGAATTATGGTCAAATATCAATTTATGTTCTGGACCATTTGCATATCTTTGGGTCTTTTATTTTTAATAAAATTAAACACTTAATCAGGCAAAAGTCATAAACAATTAAAATAATAATCATTATATTATTATTGATATTATTTTTTGCTGATAATGATGGTGGTACATTAAATTAATTTATTGTAAGGATAATGACACTGTTCTTTGTTATATCTTAAAAAATATATAAATCATAGATCAATATTAAAAGTGAACAAAACAAAAACAGCTTGATTATATACGATTATAATTTTTATATTTATTTTTTTAGGGTGAAGTTACTATATATGATTTTGTTATTTAATTGTTGTTTGTGACCATAAAATATAAATTTGATTGAAGTAGAACTTAAATTGAAGTCAATTACTTATGTGGAAGGACTGGCTGCTATTATTTCTATGATTTGTTTTTTTCTATTTCAGATTTGAGGTAGCTTTTTTTCACTTAAACATTTATTTATTTTGTGACTCAGTTGTAGTTATTTCAGATTTGTTTGTTTTATTTCTTCATTTGTTAATATTAGGCATACCTTTTTGTGTTCTACAGATTTATATGCACATGCATGTGCATATAGCCATGGGGGCTGGGGGGCACCATAACCAAATTCCACTTAGGGCCCCAATTAGACTAGGGACAGCCCTGGTTTCCCTGGTCAATGAAACAGGTGGCACTGAATAATTTGGCTGGAAACAGAGCTGAGTGAGGTGACATAATCGTGGCACCTTAGTGTGTGCTGTGTCCTAAGAGCACTGATGGAATGCACAGATTGAAAACACTCAGGAGAGAACCCATTTCCTCTTTCAGGTGTCCCACAGATACAATTGTTAACAAAATTAGTTTTGGCACAGCCTATTTCCTGAAACTTTTTCCTGATTTTAGTCACAGTGGCATTGGCAGAGCTAAGGATTCTCTAAATGTTTTCAAGGTACCATAGTTGTATGTGGGTGCATGGCCTTTGTTGTAATTTAGCTTTCCAAAAAACATTTCAGTTTGGTTAACCTTTTGTGTCGTATAGCCAATGTATTCCCGTCCAATCTCTTTGTTGTAAATCAGTAAGACTTACATAAAGGAACATTAAAAACAAATACAGACACAATATATAAAATTATCATATCATTTTGAAATAATTTAATATCTATTCTAAATTACTCAGCAAGGTTTGCTTCAAACAATTATATGTGACATTTTCCCCATTTGCCATTTCATTTCATATCTCTAATTTCATCTCAAAATACTGTATTTAGCTCTCAATCAAGATAGACAGGGCAGCAAGTTCATTCAATGGGTGTTTGCTTGATTTGAATAATGAACGCTTGGTTAATTTTTTTCCGGATGTTTTCACTTTTCAAAATATTCACAACAAATGTTTTCTGTCTTGATTCTGGAACTGTCAAGAACAATAAAATAGTGTCTTACTAAAAAATAACTATAAGGTTCAAAGACTGTGAGACACAATATGCATCACACCTAATGACGCTGCTTTACAAAACAGTTAAAGCTATATCTGTTTCAAAGTGTTTTACTCTCTTGAAACTAACACAAACACGCAAAAAAAATTTTTTGGTGCAATTATCACTTGTTTTGTTTACCCTATAGCAGCAGAGCCTGGAAGTATGGCTAACAGCTTATTAATTAGTTTTGCATGGCTCTGAGTTCAAACACAAGGTGGTATCCGTTATTTATGGATAGAGAATAAAAGATGTCAAATGAAGCTGTCCAGTTACTAACGTCTAACTGCGGTGAGTTGTATTGCTCTCAAACAAACGTCACTACCAAACACATATATCGGTTTTCACATTTCCTTGTTCAGGTGTTGTGTGAGTCTATGTATTCAGGTTCGGTGGACTGAACATTTCTGTACTTAAATAGAATATTTTCATAAAGAATGGGGAATATGCCTATGACAGCACTCTTACAGTAGAAACTTCCACCAAGGCCATTTCCCATTATCTCATTATGCCTATAATGCAATTCTCCCACAATAGTTTGACCCCCATGATAAGACTCCTTGACCATGAAAATCTACCGCTAGAATGAATAGTCACATTTTTGCAATTACTAATATAATAGTTACTTTAGAAAAACAATCTTTCATGAATGAAAGTTTTCATCAGGCAATCTAGCCCAGTAAGATTTGAAGATATCTCAAATTTGACAACTGGCCAATTCAGCACCATTTTCCTAAAATTGATCTTTGATCTTGATGATTTATTATCATCATCTAACAGTAATGTTTTCTAATCCCTGTAAAATTAACCATTCTGGATCCAGATCCACAATAGTACTTAGAACTCACTTAGTACATTTGTCAACTCTCTGAGAAGTAAAACATTAAATTTACTTAAATAAATTATGTCAACCAATCCCACAAAAGCTGGTTGAATAAAAGTGAAAAAATTTTTTAGAAAAGTAAATATATTAAATAGAATAATATTATGAAATGCTTTTAAACAAATGTCTTAAAAGCTCCATCATACAGTTATGATGAATTTAATAGATCAAGTTAATTAATTTACCGAACACAATTATGTTTGTATTATGGTTAAGTTGAATGGTATAAAAACAATTATGTAATCACAAAACATTATTGCATTGGAGTTCCTTTGACTTCTTGACCCTTAATTGGCTTCTGTCATTACAAAACATTTCCCACGTGGGATTTGTACCTCTGGTCAACTAATGCACCTCCCAGTTAGATAAATTCTTCTTCTTTGTCTTTCAACCATTCCCTTTAATAAATAAATAATAATAATAATTTTTTTATCGATTCTTCTTCTTTCACTACTACAAATCTCTCTGGGTAGATGTGGTGACAGGAAGTATAGCAATGAAGAGAACTTTGCACCTCTAAAATTGTAGTTAAAAGTGAGAATATAGACTTGACCCCATCCTTAATCATGGTTAACATTGCTGAGTTTGTGTTATTACTATGTTTAGTATAGTATAAGTCTGACACTATTTAGAATTGTGCAAGCTCGGACCCTGACTGCCATCACAAGGAGCACATGAAAGTTTCATACCCTTGTTTAATTTTTTTTCTCTAGGAATGCCATGACACTGATTGGGACGGACAGCCTCATTAAAACAATGGTTGGCAGGCAGTGAACACTGATGACAGCGGTATGGAAATATCATTTGATAAATCAGTGCTTGTTAGCAAACTTGATAATGACTAATTATTCAATAATTATTTTGAAAATAATCTACTGTATTCATTTGCATCAGTCAAAGCACATTAATTAGTGTAGACAATGTTCGTTTTGTTATCCTAGAGTGACAGGAAAATATTTCTTTTTTGTTATTACGATGCCAATAATGCTGCTGAACAAAATATTTGTGTCATGATAAAGTGAATACAATGAAATGTTTCAGATTTTAAATCATCGTAACTGATGATACACACTGTATTTCCAGAATTTCCTTTATTTTTTCGTGAAAACAGCTAATTTTTATGTCCTTACTTCACAGATGAGTCGCTACAAAAACAATTCTCACAATTAATGAATCATTAATTGACTTCTACCATAAATCTATTTATATTGATCCCTCCTGTGTTCCTAATGCTTATCGTCGCCGAGACTTTAATTCAAGTATTTTATCTTTCACAATTAGAAGATAAAGACAAGTTTCTTTTCTGGAGAACAGTTATGCTGTATAGTTTATTAGAAAAGTCACTGACAATGCAGTGAAAAGTATTGAACCGACTCCTGATTTCTTCTTTTTTTTGGGTGTAGCTTATCTTAAACTGTGTCGGATATTCAGCCAAATTTACATTAAAAAGGCAAACTGAGAAAGCAAAAAATATAATTCTTTAATTGTATTTGTATTCGCATGAAGTATTCTCCTCATGAGCATAAAAGTTTTTCTAACTTTAGCCGCAACAACTGCAACCAAATGTGTCTGATATCTGGAAATCTGACACTTATGGAGGAATTTTGGCCCACTCGTCCTTTCAGAACTGCTTTAGTACAGCCAGTTGGAGGTTTTGTGAGAACAAACGCCTCTTTTCAGGTCTTGACACACAGGGTTCATGTCTGGACTTTGAGAAAGTCACTCTAAAACTTAGATTCTTTTTTCTTTCTTTAACCATTCAGAGGTGGACAGTTTTTGCTTGAGCTTCATCACACAGACTGATGACCTGGCATTTTTCAGAAATGTCTGAATACGAGTAGAACACAATATCCCTCAAGTATAGAAAGTTGTGGTGAAACGAATACTCTGTATGACAAAATAGCATTGAAAAAACACTGCTCTAAACTTTGTCTACTGCTGATATCTGATAGATATTTATTATCTGTCAAATTCTTCACATAAAGTCTTTAAAGTCTTCTTAAGGACATTTCTCTGACCAATATCGTATTGACCTGATCCATCTACCTTTTTCGCCAACAATGCAGTCGAGGCAACGACAATTTTACTCATTTCTTTTGTGATTTTAATTTGTAATTCAGTGTCTAGGTTGGATTAAATAGCCAAGTATGAACCATCTTACTTAGGATAAAGACATTTGAGAATTGAATGTCTTATATGAGTATGTAGATGGACATAAAACTAGACTTCTTATAAACATGAAGCACAGAAGTAAATTATTTTCATATAAGCTGAAGAGAATCTGGACACACTAAAAGTTCAATATCCAAAATCTCTTTATTGAAAGTTGACTTAAGACTTAACTGAAGTTTCCATAGACAAACTAAAAAGTTTGTACTCAGAGTCATTTTAAATTTTCCCATTCGTCTGTGTTCAAATTCTGATTGAAGTTTTAATTTGCTTCCATCCATGCAGCCGCCAACTTACCTACCTACTTACCGACTCTACTACTTCACGTCTGAGGCTAATTCTACTTTCATTTTTACACGAAATTGAAACAGACTTGCCAATAGCGCTGTCTTTAGTGATAACAATATGAATACATTAACAGCAGAACTACATGTCCGGTGCCGTACACAGGGAACCTTTGGATGAGATGACAAAGATGATCTTAATAGCAGGACTGAGAACATGGTCTGCACTCGGTTACATGGTATCAAACAATGATACCATGTAACCGAGTGCACTACTATAATCACCTTGACCAAGCAGGTACATTCCTCCTGTTCTTAACTGGGTCTGTGCTGGTTCCTACGTAACACTTTGTACTGACCTTATTGTGGATGTGGAGAATAGCAGAAAAATAAATCAGAGTCTGTAGAGCTTTTGACGTAAACATTATCTTTCAATCCAAATGGTGGTGTTGATAATAGAAGTGGTGATTGCTGAAGTCAGCTGAAGAAACGCTGTTATGGTTCTGTTGTATACTCTCTGGTTTTGTTCATGGATTGGATTCAACCCACATGGACCAACGAACCAAGATACGGGTGCAAACACGGTGCTTTTCGTATACATATACAGTGCAATTTACTTATGAAAAAAAAAAGATACACAAACTATTGTTTGTAAGCACAAACATGCTCGGCCCAACTAAAGCAATTTTTACAAGTAAAATTGAACAATTACAAGTACAAAAAAATCTATTGTAAAAATACACAAAAAAAAAACTTCACTTGACTTTTGGCACAATCGTTTCGCACTGCGGGGTGCCACTACTTGCACACAAGCGTCTTCAGATTTGTGCACACACAGTTCATAAAGAAATTAGTGAGGGTTTAACTTTGACTAAATTAAACTGTTATCACGAACATTAATCCAATTGATGATGTGTCTGTCCTTTTGTAGCAAAACACAGTTACATACCTGCATTTGATGTAAAATGTCCTGGTTCCCTTGATTGAACTGCCAGCGGACAACGGATCGGTGTATTTTAAGCCTCAGTGGGTCGGTAGACCCTCCAAATATCCAAATATATCATTAAAACAATTAAGAAAAAAGCGATTTCCACTATGCTATATCAGATGGTAAAACAACTTACTATGTCGATAATATGTAGACCATCGCTTCAGTAGAATAATTTAGCAAAGTATATTTCATAAAAGAAGATGTCCTTGACAACCTTGGCTTCTTTCATTTTCTCATTTGAAAATCTTGCGTCTCAAAGAAATTGGATTTCAATTTGCTGTGATCCAATCAATTCTCCTTGAAAATCTACTATTGGTAGTGAGCTGGAGATGATGAGCAGAAGACTTTCACTGAATAAAATTAGCCTGAGTCATAAGCCAAAGTTTGTAGAATATCTGTCACTGGGGACAGTGTTGATTAATTTGTCAAAGCATGCTGTTTCCAAATTGCATGTCTGCTCTGAAAGGATGCGACACCTCTATGACAGGTGATAATTCACATGCATGGCGCTGAGATGGAGCTGAATTTGGATAATTGTGTCTGTCATACCAAGTGTTTTTTGTTCAGACTGCAGGGAAGCAGAGAGAAAAAAAAAAGAAAAAAGAAGCACCTCAAAATCTTTAGCATTATTGTGGCCTGAGACGGGTTAGGAGTAACTGAAACAGAAACCGGCTTTATTTGCTCCATTGAATGAAATGAAGAAAAAATGATGTCATCACTTTCACTTGTTTACATGCTTCGCTAGGTTAGATTTCTTGATTACTAACAGGATGAAAGACATGTTAAAAGAGCAAATGTCTTCCAAGCAAGAAACAAAATCATTTCCTGAGTGATGCGTGAAACGTTTGTGAATAATCCGCTGTCTGCCTGCACGGCACCTTTGGCCACAGACAGCGGCCCTCCTCTCATCATTAACCTTTACCTCGTTTTCAAATTACTGTATAATAGAGTATGGTAATCTTTGCTCTGCTTAGTGGGGACCTTATGCACTGCATTTAGTTCATCAGCTTCTGCAGTGTACTTAAGATAAAAAAGTAATTTCTAATACATAGACAGATAAGGCTGTGTGGAAACTCTTTCATTTTCTGCTGTATGGCATTTTGAACATAAGGCAGAATCTTTTCTTCAGTATCTGTGAGACTAAAGACTATTATCATTTAAATATTGTCACTCTTTATGCCTGAGAAACATACCTTTGTGTTTAAAACAAAAAAATTAGAAAATCTTCTCCTATATCCCAACTGTGCCAGATGTTGAACTACAACAATTTAAAAACCTGTGTCCTGAATGAATGAGAACTAAAATGGTTCATTCACTGTCATTTAGAAGGGAAGAGAGGGGGATACTCCTTCCTATGGCTCTTCAGGTGCGTTTGACAATTCTTCAGCCCCTGTATGCATATTGGTATTCTCAGATCTGCCTCAAAGTGACTCAACAGCACGCCGGCCGTCCAATGTTCCCAACGCAGATCTGTCTGTGTCACTTCAGGGGATGGAGATTTCTTCTGAGCCTCGGATCATCACAGTAATGTTTCTCCGAGGATGGCAGTAAAGGTCATTCCATCGCAAGCTGTAGACAGATAATACACTTGTATTCATACATTCATGCGTCTTAAGTGATCGTATGGGCCAGCCTGCCGTGTGTCCAATTCAGGAAATCACATTGTGATCTGATTTTATTTCTTAAGATCTACCCTTAAAATCTGAAACAGAAGTAAAAATATCAGTGACTCGCTTAAAAATATGATCAAATGAAGAAAGGCCCTCTGGGATGGTGTTGACTGAGGGTGTTCATGACTTCTCTTTTGTTGACAGGTCAGCCTTTAATACAATTTCCAGGGTCCTTAACTCTTTTGAATGGAAGTGTTCAAATAACGTTTGATCACATCCAGTTTCTTTGTCCAAGCTCTCTTCAGCTCCTTCACTTTGAGTGCAGCCAATAAAAGAGTGACAAATGAAACACAATGTGTGGCTCTTCCACGTCAATGAGGTTAAGAAAAGGGTGGAAGGAATCCAAGCGCTTGATCACTCTGAAGAGACTATGGCGTCTAATCTTTGACGTTCCATCTCCTTTGCCAAGCAGATAAGGCTGAAATCAAAATCTATGGGTTCCGAAATACAACCTTCCTCCAACAACAATAGAACATTTTCAAGGCTGCTGATTCAGTATCAGGCCTTGACATGCTGCTATCACATGAAATCGATTTTTAAGGTTTCAGATATACATATCACAATAATAATTCATGAAACACAAGAAATAATAAGCCTACCTTTACAAATATATGACTTTAATTGATTCGTACCTCATCAGCTGAGGTACAAATGCAGGGTGAAATCATCAATGGTGCCTCCATGTTGATTTCATTTAAACAGTTGAAATACAAGCATATTACAACACGTTACAAATAAACAAATGGAAAACAGAAATATGGCTGCTTTTCATCAAAAGTGACAGCATTTGTGGAAAAATACGACACTCTCACATTACAACGATACACAATAGATTAAAAATGTACAGTTGCCGACAGGGGCAAATAGACTACAACCATCAATTTCCCAACATGCACATGGTGCAAATCAGGAAAATATCTTCGGCAGAGTTGACAACACACATGCTCACAGCAAATAAAGAAATACTTTTTCAATATCACAACACACGCACGCTGAAAAAAAGCCCCAACACAACACATCAAGAAAAACGATCTGCCGAAGCCACAATTCAACGGAAGCGTTTACAAAGGACCCTCAAAAGTGACGCATCTTTGCTAAATACACATTTTTATTGCTTCCTTTAGTGAATTAAACAGATATAATTCACAAACTCTTAATTATATTTTCATTAGCCGTGTTAGCTTCGCTTAACATCCGGGTCATGGAGTCACGTGACTAAAACTTTAATCAACGTTGCGAAAAACACAAATAAACTTGCTAGTGACCCTAGCATGCCCAGTACCCAGAGCCACAGTAAACAAGGTCTATTGTAATTACTGAAAACTCTTAAGCAGTCATTTTAATAGCTTTTTTTTTTTGACATTCTGACTGTTGTGTACACGTTGCCATGGAGACAACTGTAGTCAGTATGCGCGATGGCGGTTAAGAGTTTTCTTCAGCAGGTCATTATTAAATGTTTTTGTTGTTGTTGCAATGTTAAATAAAGTTTTATTCTTAGTCAAATGACAACATGACGCGGAAGTTAAACAAAGCTACCATGGTTAATCAAAATATCATGACACGTTTGAATGTTATATCTGTTTTATTTACTAAGTGTAGCGATAAAAGAGCGTGTCCAGGCATGCACCACTTTTAAGTGTCCTTTCGTAAACACTACCCTTGTTTTGTGGTTTTGCAGATCGTTTCTCTTAATGAGTGGGTTGTTGCCTTTGCAGCATGCTTGTTTTGACAACTTGGCGAAGCGTTTTTCCTAATTTGCAGCATGAGCATGTTGTCAAATTGATGCAGTGCGTTTGTCGCTGTCAGCCACCGTAATAATGAGCTTTTAGAAAAAATGTTATAGCTTTTTTTCACCCTAGCTGCTATTAAATCCCCCCCCCCACATATTTAGCAAAGCTTTCCACTACTGATCTTGTTTGTCTGGCAGCGATGCATGACCTGCGTCTCTGCTAAAAACCACAGAAGAGACCTTGATAGCTCTCTCCATATGTTCAACTAAACTAGATAAAACATTATGTAGTCCCTTGAGCAGTGAAAGACTCCGTCACTGCTGAATGTTATTTAAGTGTTACTACAACAGACGACACTGCATTTCCATTTCCATGCAATCAATACAAATGCTTGTTAATTATATTTTCATCCTTTATAAGCTTTTTACACAGTATTATATGGTAAGTCATCAACTGACAAAAGTTGATAGAAGACAATCTTTCCAAAAAAAAATCAATACTTAGTAATAATAATAATTTTTAAATCCATTTACATTCACATGCAATTGGTATTTTACTGGTGTGTGTGTTGGCATTAATCTCCATCCATTTTCCGCGTCCATTTTTATGTGTGATTTATGTGTGTGTGTGTGTATCGGTGTGTGGCTGCTGCTTGCTTTCATATCTTTAGGATATACGCACAGGCCGATCGTAAGAAGGTAAAGCTTGATGTCCATTCTATTTAAATGTATCACATCTACTCAATGTAATTTATCTCTAGTCTCTAATTGCACTATTGCAAATCTGCACCTGGACAACTAATGCTAATCTATAACTGGAATATTTTAATTCAGATTTATATATGCCATTAGAGATTGGACTCTTTCCTTTTTCTTTATATTTTCCTGCACTTTATTCCTGAATGTTAATTTACATGTGTAGTTTTTATTTCTTAATTTAGGATTGAATGTATGTGCATTTGCATATGCATGTGCATGTTTATATATATATATATATATATATATATATATATATATATATACATATATATATACATATATATATACGTACATTTTATGATGTATATATGTATATGTCTGCATATTTATGTATGTATGTTATATGTATGTATGCATATTTATGTATATATGTGAAGAAAATCAAATAACTTAGTTGAT
This sequence comes from Lophius americanus, assembly GCA_037951165.1. Classification (NCBI taxonomy): domain Eukaryota; kingdom Metazoa; phylum Chordata; class Actinopteri; order Lophiiformes; family Lophiidae; genus Lophius; species Lophius americanus. The sequence goes on from JBBDHG010000021.1 coordinate 8,576,015, forward strand.
ATATGCAAACCTACTTCAAATTTTTTATGTACTGTCATTTTCTTGATATAAAATGTATTGTATAGCACACAAATTTTCACCTTTTTCTGATGAAAGTATTTAAAGTAAAATGTACCACTGAGAAGTTGATTGCCCACCGTACCATCAAGCACTATTGAAGGGCGGGTGGCCTTCTGCCTTGGCTGGTTGGGTTGAGTGAGAGCGAGAGTGAGAGAGTGAAAGAGAGCGATAAAAATGGAGATGACGAAGTTACAGCCACGTTCAACAAATAAATATAATACCAGCAATAATAACAGCATGATTGCATTTAGTAGAAATTAAACGAACGTCTGGAACAATCCTCCAGACGTTATTCGTCAGTGAGCATCAACTTGGTCCACAGCAGCTGATCCATGGGAGCCTGCAGGTAGAAAAGGCACAAAGGCTCCAGGAAGAAATGACATCTTTGTCTAATTGAGGGTTGTTGAAGGACAAGAGGGGACACACAGAAAGAGATCTCACTTCAAAAACAAAAAAGTATTTCAGCGTCCCTGGTGTGTGTGTACAGTGTCTTTGTGAGACATGTGTAAGTTAGAAGGCAAAGAGCATCACAAATGGTAAATGAAAGCTGTTTACTTAGCTGTTTTTTCATCTTCTTAAAGCAGGGAAATCTGCTCACTGGAGTCTCTAAGCACTCCTCTCTCATATATGGACACTGAAACAGCCCACTGCTGCCACATAGTCCCACTAAACAACCTGTTTGGGACCAATTCTCCACAATCCCAAAAGGATTAAAGTCCCTGTTTTAGTTCTTATATGCAAATCTAGACTTAATCTCCCTTCTTTATTGTGAAGTCATGAATCAAAGGCCTGAAAGAGCAATTAAATGACTCGGGTTGGAGGAAACATCAAAGGAACTAAAAGGTTCTAGATAGGAGCCTCATTCAGACCCAGACGGAGAGTTTGTTTTGCACCACATTTGTTGACAGATATAACATAATCGTAAGTGTAGTTTGCTTAGTTCATATTCAAACTAATGTTTTGGTGGGATTTTTTGATTGTGTGTAATATCTTTCTGTCTTGACGGCGTTTTAAGTTTGCCTGGAAACTAACTCATTAAGGTCAACATCTTAGATCGCACAAAGATAAGAAAAAATAATTTCTCAGGTGGAGGAGATCTTTAAAGCAATATGATGTAAGATACCCGCAGATGCTCGTCCTCAAAAAAGGCTTTCAGACTGGCCCACATCAAAGATGAAGATGATATTGCTTATTTGGTGGTCGCGCAGTCTTGTGACCACACTGCTGTGGGTTATCCTTATTTCACTCCTTTACTGGCTCAAAACAAACCCTTAGATATAATAAATTAAATATAAATAAATAGATATAATAAATCGGAACATGGCCGAGAAAGCTTATTAATGGTAATTACCCCCATTATATACACAACTATTGGTATAAATCTAGTTACATCAAATCAAGAGCAGCAAATACTCCATGCGGAGGATGTTTAGGCGGAGGAGAAGGACGCTGTCTCGGGTTAGAATGTCTGTGCTGTGAACAGTGGGAAATTCAGGCTTGAGGCAAGGGTTGAGCCACTGCAGAGGGCCTTTTTCATGTTTTATCTATCATAGGGAAATCACAGGGGACTCTTTTGCTAATTACACCGAATGCCTGAACACGACTGGACTAGCCATACAGATGATGTCAATCAGCCAGTAAAAGCTTATTTATTCCCCGTCTCTGAACAGAAATGTATTTATTCATACAAAAAGAAGTATCTGTCAATCCCGACATACTTGTGCTGACCAATTACATTTGCAATAAAATAAAGAGAGCAAAACCTACTGAGCCGTTTTCAAGGAGTCAACCCTTTCGATGTCTCTGTTATTGCTTCCACCAAAGGATATTTCTTCTTGATCATGTCTGAAGAAATTTGTCATGTTTTGCTTGAATGTTGGCTAAACTAGTCCCCATCCATATGTAGCAGTGCTGCCCCATGTAGCCAACAGAGATTCAGGTAAAGACCTAATTTTCCGTTCATCGCCCATAACTGATAGTAACAACCATAATTTAAAGTCCAGTCTATATTAATAAATACCTCTATAATTAAAAGAAAACTCATTATCAGAGGATAGCGAGATATTGAGTAGTGATATAATGTTTTGGTGAATATATTCTGCCTCTTTTGCGCCCCCCAAGGACCATTTACCTACATGCTACAAAGGAGTGTTGCTTTTTTGTGGACAGAACTTCTGAAAATCAGCAGAAGAGGGCAAAATGTCGCCCTGAAATTATTTGGAGGTTATTTCAAAACCTGCAGCATACATTGCAAAGCATGATGCAGTAATGACATTCCTTGAAATAGGCAGGGCTGACCAGTGTGTAAAACAACAGCCTTCATCAGGACATCAGGTTGATAATTTATATCAACCTGATGTCCTCATTTGAAAATATTCAGAAATATGTAGAGACATAGTGTTTTCTAGGAGAGGATTTGGGCCTTGTTGACAGCAATAATTTCAAGATTTCTAAAGAAGGATACCTGGCAATTACATAATAACATTACATCACAGATTGTTGGATATATATGGCTGGATTATTTTGAATGTCATGATTTAGAGGTTACTGATAGATAGAAAAAGAAAGTATTTGCTAAATTAAAAGTTATCCAATGTCCAAATTATTTCAGATTCAAATTGGATAAGATTGGCTTTACTTTTGTTTCATTCGAAACACTCAAACATAACCACCACGTGTTTTTGAAAGGCAGTGGACATCTTTTAGTCAAGGTTTGACAGAATCAATCAGAAGAGTTGTTTTTTCCTCCTCTCTCCTCCTTTTACTGTGAGGATGAGCTCATTCACTGCAGACAGTGCCTGTCAAAATGTGGACCATCACACACGATTAAATGTGTCAGGGAGTTTTTGGTCTGTATACTTCATTCCAGTCACCTGGGGGGTGCCGGTCGGTTTGGTATCCTGACAGCTGCTGGACTCGATCTGTGATTCCTGTTTTTTTACAAACATGAGCACAACATTGACAGTTACATCTGCTACCTGTCCCTGTTCTGTTCAACAGGTCTGGCTGTATTATATAGGTTTGTATTACAGGTTTTTGTATAAGAGGTGTTTAGTAGCTTTTCAAAGATTTTTTTGCTGCAAACTGCTATGAATCAAAAGATGTTGATATGCGAGGGACAGTAGCCATAATAAATTATGGTTATAAATGTCTGTATTACTTTTTACTCACTGATCTTCAGGCTATATGAATATATAGTATATGAAATACCTCAAGTGAGGAAGTTCATATCTTGTCCAATTAACATTTGCTATTTTCTGTAGAATCCATGATATTTTCCAAACCCTGTTGTTAGAGTATTAAACATTGTGAAAAGTATGACGTTCAATAAAGGAAAAACTTGACATTAAAAAACAATGGTTATCAGGGAACAGAATACAGAGTTTTGCACAATTGTACAATATTAACCTTGAATTTGTTGAAAACGAACCTTCAGCAGGAGCAGAGGATATGAATGAAGAGCCTTCCTCATACGTAATACTGATGCAGGACGAGCCTATCTTAAGAACACGCCCAAGACTGCCTTGAATACCCTGGCATGTCAAAGAACCCTCCCTAAATGACAACTTTGAAATCTGATTGGTCAAACCTCTGTCAATACTACTTCTACTACTACTACTACTACTACTAAGAAGAAGAAGGAGAAAGAGACGACTTTTAGCACAACTAAGAAGAAGGGTATCATCATATCCACCAGGTCAACAGCAGCAGAACCAGCCATGATCCATTTGACTCTGCAGGAAGAGAAAGAAAGACTCCAGGGAAGAGGTTCAGTTAATAACATACATTAATAAGAGATGGATGTATAAAAGAGAGATATGTAGTGGGAGAAACTCATTGCATCATGGAAAATCATCGGGCAGTCTAAACCTATTGCAGCATAGCTAAGAGCTAACTTAGGTCAACTTTAACTATAACCTTTATCAAATACGACTTTTTAAGCCTGCTCTTAGATATAGGGAAGTTGTCTGTCACCAAAACTCAGCATTGGAGTTGGCACCACAGGAGACCTTTGGAGACTCCGGGGGCTACAACTGTTACTTAAACTGTAATTAGTTTTGCAGTAGAGTGACGCTTAAAAATTACATTTTTCAAATACAAAACAGAAAAATTCTCTAAACTGATATTATAATCTTAAATGACAATATCAGTTCAGAGAATTGTCGGCAGAGAAGGACACTCACTAACCACCATAACCAAACTCCGCTTAGGGCACCAATTTGGCTAGTCTGCCTGGTTTTTATATATAAGGATTTCTGGTATTTTTCTTTAGCAAAGCTTCTTTTTGGCAATAATGTAAGCAAATAATTAAGAAATGACTAAAAATAAAGCTCCCTTTTGTAAGTTGATGTCAATGATTAATGGGTGGGAGATGAATCTACTCTTTAACAGTACAGGGAAAAGTACGATAACTGTTTCGCAAGTAACAATTCACTGTTGAACTTTTTAATCGAAGGATTAAAATACTTTATTAATGATTGATAAGGTTGATTACAACATAATTAATTAACTTAATTTTTAACATTCCAAAAACTTTTAAAGGGTTAGTCTTATTGTAAGGTTGTATCACTCTGAGTTTGACTGACATTTAGAGCAATTAATTTAGTTGTTTTCATTTTTAGAATTTTAGAATTGTCAAAATCAGCCTAAATTTGAATAACTAAAGTCATGATTATATTAGCCATGGTATTATAAACTGTACAACAAAAACAGTTTCACTCCCATACGGCAGAGTGATAAAATGTGACATTGTTTAGTCAACATCATAGCCTCTTTCATAATATGAAGATGTAGAACATAATACAGAACATGAGGGTGTTTGAATCTCCAAAGCAGACAATGTTAAAGTTATATAATTTCCATTAAACGATTTAGAAGATAAGAAGATTGTATGTCTTCTCACAGCCAATGCAAATGTTGCTGCATGTCTTTTTTATTGAACCATGAGAGTGTTGTTTGTGATTATTAAAAGCATTCTTCCCCTCTGCTCAAACCCAGGGTGATTAGTGTAGGTTCATATCTGTGGTCACCATCTCCAGGTGGAATCAGTCGATAGGAACTGTCACAGGCTGATTTAATTGCCATAGGCTCACTCAAAGGGACTCTGGGTAAAGCTTGCACTCCGTTGTCTCTCTCTCTCTCTTCATTATACTCCCGATGCAATTCTCTTCATTTCTACAGACAATCCATCTGCCGTTTTAAACCTGTTTTGTCAAGAGTTGATAGCTGCTTGGCCCCAGGGATCTTCACTGCGGGCTATTATTAATCTTGTTTGTTTCATGTTTCTCTGTCCCTGTGCAATAGCAGGGGCAAATCCCCTGTGGACTCTCTCTCTTCCACAGACATAATCAGTGATGTAAGTAAGCACTGATTATTATTGAGACTCGCAAAGGAGGGTCTAGTTCTTGTGTTGCGCTCAGTGTCACCTTGCAAAAGATAAGATATTTGCACCAAAGTAGCTTTGCTGCTGTAGCACTGAATCAAACCAAATGTATGCAAAAATTTGCAAAGTAAACAAGATCAGTATTTAGACAAAAGAGTTACCTGAAGATGAATTCTGGAATTACTGCCTTACAGTATACCACATTTACAGAAATATATAAACATTTTTTTGTCTTCTTATTGTGTGTCTTTTGTTTGTCTGTGTATGAGTTTGTTAGGAGGATAAGTCACAAAGTTTAGAAATGATTTCAAATAATGTCTTGAAAGGTGGGCGAAGGAGCAGTTTATAAGATTTAGAGGCATTACCCTGAAGATGGTTTGGATGAAGTACACATTTTAATAAACTTTATTTTCTATTTTTTATTTTAATCGCCTTTTGCAGAGGCGTGTCAGCCATGACAGCCCTACAACATCAAGAGCTTTAAGCTACTCAGGGCGTTTCTCATCAACCCCCGGGGCGCCGCCACCGCAGAGTTGATTAACAGTCTCCAGCGACCTCAACCCCAGTGATGAGGGGATCCACCTCCAACTCATCCAGTATGGTTCCTCCTGGGAATACGTGTTGGTGGGATTGAGGAGATCCCCATAGTAATCCTTCCAACGCCCGATAACTTTCTCAGTGGAGGTCAGCAAGTCCCCACCCACCCCGTAGACAGAGTGGACGAATGGCCGATTTCTCCTCCTGAGACACCAGACGGTTCGCCAAAAATTTTTCGGGGCTGACCCAAAGCCTTCTTCCATTGTCTCACCGAACTTCTGCCATGATTGGGTTTTTGCCTCCGTGACTGCCATAGCCGCATGTCGCTTTCCCTACCAGTAGCTGTCAGCTGGTGTCCACCAGCAGGTTCGGGGATTAGCACCGCGCCTAGCACCGGCAGCCTTGTGACCGCAGCTCCCAGCAACCGCCCCGGCAATGGAACATCGTCCGCTCAGTTTCCACGTCCCCCGCCACCCCTGAAACACGGTTTTAGCTATGCCGGAGGTGGGAGTTGAAGACCATCCTGACAGGGTCCTCTGCCAGACATTCCCAGCAGACCCTCACTATTCGTTTAGGCCTACCAGGTTTGTCGAGCTTCCTCCCCGAACATGGTGTTCGTTATGGACAAACTGTGACTAGCACAGAAGTAATAACTCGATAACTGAACACCACTAGGGTTCAGATCAGGCAGGCCGTTCCTCCCAATCACGCCTTCACCCTTTCTCCGTGGGAAGGAAAGCCAGTTGGTGGGCCCACTGGAGGACGGACCTGCTTCAGGTTGAACCCGACCGGGCCCCATGGGTGAAGGCTCGGCCGTCAGACGCTCACTGGCGGGCCTGGTTCCAGGGTGGGGCCCCAGTAACCCCCCGGGCAGGGTATTTGAATCCTTGATTTTGTCTCTCATCAGGGGCTTGACCGCTCTTTTTCTGACCCGTCACCTAGGACATCTTTGCCATGGGAGACCCCACCAGGGGCAAATTGACCCCGACAACACAGCTCCTAGGATCACTAGGGTTTAATCTTACTATGGTAACTGAATTGAATTGAATCATTTATTATGGCATTTATCAAACAAACCAAAGTTTAAAGTGCTTCCAAGAAGGGAAATACAAATAAACAAAGGAAAGCCAGAGCAAATATGCAGACACTAAAACGGGTGTAATGTGCTGCTACATTGCATGCACAGCTGAGTTCTGTACAGTAGAACTTTTTTCAAGGTTTTTGGTGAAGGCGAGAGAGATGCTGTTGCAATAATATAAATGAGGGGAAATTAAAGTGCAAACCACAGTTTCTGCCTCTTTCTGGACTTCTTTACCAATCTGCTTTGTGAATTTAATACCAGGGGAATACTGGTGGAAATGTTATTCATAGCTATTAATTAAACAATTTCAGGGAGTGTGATTCCCTGTAAAATCATGCTGACCAGTTGCAAAGTTGTGAAAGCAATGGTGGGAAGAATGAAGAGGGTCAGATCCCTGATAATCACCATGTTGTCAGAGAAGGACAGGGCAAAGGAGAAGGACGCTGCTGATTGTGGTTCAGGCGGCTTTAATCTAGCCAGAGGCGGAGAGGATTTCATAATCAATACATTTACACCCATGTTTATAATGTAAGTGATATGTGATATGGAATCAATGCCCCTTTGTCGACTCTCATGACTTGCTGACCTCATCTTTTTTCCATCACATTAGCATTGAACAAACGAGGTGTATCTCTTTATACTCCTTTTCGCTCCCACAGACATCTTAAGCACGCAACTGCAAAGAAAATTGCACCTTGGATGTTTAATTCAATTCAATCGGGGGTTACTTCTACAACACATTTGATTAGGAGTTCTTCAGGGATATACCCTTCTTGTTTGGGATGACAGCATAGGCCTAATTATCTCTGCTTTCGTATTTTATTTGTCCATACTGGCTCTAAATTGCTATTGTTTAATACATACCATGCATGTAATGTGTTAAATAACAAATAGTTATTATTTATTACCATTATAAAAATTTAATGTAGGGTACTCACCAGACCAGTATATTTTCTTATTGTCGGTGATGAAGCCAATTATTTCAATGTTCATTTGCAAACCGTACTGTAACACTATTGCAACTATTGCTTCAACCATTTCCTCCCAGGACAGCTGCTGTGCATTCCATGTTGTAAATGCAGCATTAGAGAGGGGTTTATTACTGTCATCCCTCAATCTGTTGTTGTGTTGAACTCTGTGTATGTTTGCACACAGGGGATGAAAGCGAAGCAAATATCAACTCCATACATATATTCCCCTTGAGCTGGCAGATGAATTGTCTAACTTGCTAGTATTTCACCAAACAGTTAATTCATCAATACGGTTAGTGTATAACTTGTACATTTATCGAACCGAAGAGATTATCCACTGTTACGCAGCTTCAGTTGTTTACAGACTTGATGTCTGGGTAACAGTCACTTCTTAACACACGCCTAGTTTTTAAGCACAATACCTCATTTAAAACAGGATTTTGTTCGTGACCTCACTTTGACCGTTCATGTAACAATTTGCAGCTACATGCATGAAAAAGCCATTAAATGGAAGGTTAGATCAAAGGACTGAAATTTCCCACTACCCTAAATTATAATTGTGTCTTTCCGATGAAGAGCGCAGCAGAGTAACGTTATGCCACAATGGATTTGATTGAAATTTTCATTAGAATTGAATATCTACGCCGTCTACATTGGCATGTATATGAATGGTGAATCAATTTGGTCATTAAGAGATTTTCATTAATAACTTTAGAAGAATGGCTGGGTCCAGCGGTTGCTATTAACCTTTAGCCCATTTTTAATGCACTGTTTGAGCCACATGTAGGCAAGGCTTACATCCCTCTCTCAGACGGTTCAAAGCTGATGGTAAAATCAAAGGGTAATGATGTTTTATCCTTCGCAAATTGATTTTTGACTATCACAAAAACATTAAGATAAAGGAGGTGAACAAAAATGTGCTTTCCATTTGATTTGTTGCATCTAATTGTCCCCTATACTATTTAATGTATTTTCTTTACTTCCTCATTTGTTTTGCAATTAATATATTAGCCCTTATTTGGCAGATCAGCTACAACTACCCTCTTGTTATTACAGTCGTTGTCGGTTTTTACATCAAAGACATTGCTTGGGCTTCGGTGATTGGAAAATGTTTTTCAGGTTTTGTCGTGCAGAGTCTTCTGATGCATACAACACGCCACATTAATTCTATACCTGTGTCTTTAACATGATGCAAGGTTTTAACGAGACCTCGGATAACGAAGAAACCATTTTAAATGAAATGGCCGGATAATGCTCTACAAATGAAGCATTTGACAGCTTATGATAAAAATCAGTAGTAAGAAAAAACATTCATGTTCCGAAGCTCGTAATACACCCATTGTTTAATAATGCATATGTTAATCAATATTCAGTATGAAATAAAAATGAACCATTAAAGTACTACATCGTATCTGGCAAACCTATGGCTGGAGGGCTTCTTCTAAGACTTTGGGGGTAAAAAAATTCTACACAACAAAAAGACAAAAGTAAAGACACACTCCAACGCATCTTAATTTGATAAGATAGACAGCTGGCTATAATGAGCCTGTTGTTCAACACCTGCAGCAAAAAAATGTCATATGGAAACTGATATTCGTAATATTCAAGCCCTTAACATGGCAGTTCACACAGAACTTATTATAATCTCAACCATGCATTTCATGTTAGTTTGCAGAAATTGATATGCCAAAGCTGAGTGGAGGAGCAACCGTATAATGACAGAATAGGTGACAGTAACAGCTGTGAGCTGTGGCTCAAGAGCAGTCAGGAGTTGGATCACTGGCTCCCTCGAGTCTACACTTCGAAGCGCCCTTTAGCAGAACCGTTTCGCCCCACACTTAAATGGCCCTACAAAACTACCAGTACTATCATCAACAACTATAAAAATCCCTGACGGAGAGGCAAATCAAAACCAGCAGTCCCACTCCAGATGCCTCTTTCTTCTGATGCATGAACATGAACTTTTAAGCTCGTCTCCCAGGTCATGTGCTCCTTATAGATAATAGTGATGAAGAACACCTGCCCAGTGCCTGAGGATGGAAAGAGGGAAAGAAAAACGCAGGCAAGACATTCAGCTGTTACAAAGATACTGAACCCCAAGTTGCTCCAGATGGCTTCTCCATGTTTAGCTGTTCAGGGTGTGAGTGATGGTGTGAATTCACCGCTGAATGAATGTGTTTGAATGGCTGAATGTTGCCGTGTTGTTAACACTTTAAAGCAGACTAGAAAGGCGATATATAGGTCGAGTCCATTTACTTTGAACTGTGGCAGAGACTATGACATTGACCATATTTAACGTTAAAAAAAATGAAAATACTGTAAACCATGAAGAGAAAATTCTTCTTGTGAAACTTCTCTAAACACAGTGTTCACTTCAGGGGACCACATGGTTCAAAATAACAATAATAATAATACAAAAAAGAGGAAGAAGAAGCGTATAGTTTATGGTTATTGGGCCTTATCAAAATGTATGATTTTATAAAGCAAAGCAAGGCCAGGTAATTTTATTTATATAAAAGCTTTTCAGGCACGAGGCAATTCAAAGTGCATAACAGAGAAATATAAAGCACTAAAATAAGACATTTGAACAAAGTTAAAGACAATTAAAATAAAAGCAAGCAAATAAAATGTATACCAATTCAAGAAAGTTACGTAAAAGGAAATAAATGCATTAAAGACAAAGATAAAATCAAGCAAGTAAAAGACTCAAATCAGGTTAAAAGTCTTCGTTAAAAGCCACAGTAATCAGTATCATTTTAATCCTCGATTTAAAAGAGCTGACAGTGTCTGCTGACATCAAGCATTAAGGGAGTTTGGTCTACACCTGCTCTTTCTTGAAAGCAGCTTGAGAAAAACTGTTGTGAATTGGCGCTATATACATAAAGATTGATTGATTTGATTTTTTTCACCAGATGAAGAGCAAAGAACCAGAACACTGCTTCATCTTGCTTACTTCTGATCCTGTGTTTGAGGTATCGCACTATGTCTTAGTTGAATGGAAAATGGCAGAATGATTCAATCGTTTTTCAAAAAAAATACGTAAGGGTCCGTCCAAAACAAACGTAACGTATAGTGTTTCCAATCTACATGTGTCCTGTGTATGAAAAAAACATTACTTTGTGATTTATTGCAAAAATCTCACTCACGCAGTAAAGAGTGAGACTTCTCTTACGACATTGTTTTTTATTTGTGCCCATGAATCACGGTGAGACACTCAAGGCTTTCAAATACAAATAAAAAACTCAAGCAAAACCACTTCACAATTGTAGACTCTACAGAGAGAGAGGGCATCAAAGAAAACAAGTGACACGTAAAAACAAAAGGAACACAGTAAAACACAATTTATTTACAGCGTTCTACAGAGTCAAACTCCTGCTGCGGCAGTCTTATCTTTTATAGACATTACTGAAGTGACTGATTAATGTACCTGCTCTTCAGAGGGAACTTATTTAGTAATGATGATTGTCTCTTGTATAAATTTATACGTAAAGCTTTATTCTTGTGTTGCTGAATTTGTTCTGTAGGAGACTAATGATGACGGAAACGGGGGCCACAATACCGGGTTATCCAATGAGGTGTCATTGGGTGTGAGTGAGCGGCTGTTTTTGTGAGAATCATTGTAGCTGTATATGTTTGAGTCCTTTCTGTCTTCTCTGTGTCAGTAGTGTGGGGGTCAGCTGTTGGCCCAAACAAAGTGTAGATGCAGACAGGTGGTCAGATTTTATGGCACATAAGATACTTGAGGGTTGATGCCATAATTTTCATTAACAGCAAAATAATGAAATAATGATCTCAAAAGAGATGAGTCATTTAAAAAAAATTTTTTTTACTGTTCGCTTAGATTGGGCACCATAAGCTGGCTCCAGTCACTAATGGCTGTCGGTTGGGGGAGGCAGGGAAATCAAGGTGAAAGTGGTGCTGGCAGGAACGCCTGCAAAATGAAAATCACTGATAAGCAGAGCCTCGTGCGGATGCTGAACTTACATTCATTGATTTATTTGGGACACATTCTAAAATTCTAAAATGGGATTTCAATTTTTAAGCCATACTATGGTGATTATAAGGACAGTTGAGACATCCGAAGCTGCAAAGTGTGCAGTGGATTTGTTTCAGTGAGTCTGGAAGGACAATTCTTACCACCTTTATGCCATTTTTTCTCAACTCCCTACCCTTAAGAATGCCATTGGGAAAAAATATTATAAAATATATCCATTCCTAGTGCAACTCATTCCTTCGTCTTATATATATATATATATGTCCTACATATATGACCACTACTGCTTTTAAAATGGCTACTACACATTTTTAATGCACACTTCACCATACGATAACCACATGTCCGTTGTGTTGCATAATATAATAATGATCAAGAGCCAAAAGGTTTACAAAGCAAAATAAAATGATGGTTAACTCTTTTTATTACTGATTTATATTAAAATTCTGTTATTTTTTCAATAAAATGCTCACTATTTTCAGACTTTGGCTTTTCAGACATGGGGTATTTATACACTTTTTTTTGACAAATTTTACAATAAACTGAATAGTAAATCAGTTACTTATCCCTCAAATGACCAATAAGGCCATTGGCGAGTACCAGTGATCACATGGTTAACTTTAGACAATGAAGTAATATGGTTCCAACAGGGACAGATCATAATTTAGGTTTAAACAGAACTGCAGTAGTCTCTGAACTATTCATTGTGCAATATGTGAGGTACCTCTAGTGATTCACAATTTACTCTCATGGGAGAAGACCAGCACTCCCCAGGGTGAAATCCTGTCTTGGAGCCATTTATCCACTTCCTCATCCTGTTGTAATAGATTTGTAATAGATTTTATTATTAAAACCTACATATGTGTTTTGATTCATTTTAAAAATTGTATTAGGTTTATGACACTCAATAGAAGTGATTAGTAATATTTTATGTATTCTAATTTCCACAGACTGTCTGTGCATGTGCAGACATTTGTGGCCACTTTTTCTTGCTGCCTCTTTGTTGTTTGGAGGCGGGGCTTGACAGAGTTAGAAACATGGCAGCATAGGGAATGGCAGTTCACAGGGCTACCTGACAACAACAACGTTCTGGGTTTGAATTCCATTTTGGGACTTTTCTGGGTGAAAATTGCAACTTTTCCCTTTGCCTCCTGACTTTTCCACCGGGCGCTCCACTGTCTTCCCACAGTCCGCAAATATGCAATATACACCAATCAGTCACAACATTATAACTAGAGACGGTCGAAGTCAGAGTTATATCAATAACTTTTTACACTGGCACCTGTCAGTGGGTGGGATATGTAAGGCAGCAAGTAAACACCTTGTCCCTGGAGTTGATGTGTGAGAGGCGGAAGAAATGGGTAAGCATAGTGATCTAGGGGACTTTTTCCAGTGCCACAATGTGAGAGGCGAGACAACTACACAATATCATACAGGTTTTTTTGGATGTTATGGCTGATTGGTCTATACTCTGTGTCAACCAAAACATTATAACCACTGACACTTAAAGACAGAAAAGCATTGACTACCTATTTACTATTGGGTACGATGGCACTTGACAGTTGGCGGGGTATATTATGCAGCAAGTGAGCATGAAGTTAGTGTGTTAGAAGTAGGAAAAACAGGGCAAATTGTGACGGTAAGAGCCAGCGTCGGATCCACAGGGGGGAAACGGGGGGGGCAACTGCCATTAAACAAAGGGGAATGCAACAAGTTAATTCCACAATTAAATTCCTCCATCATATTAATGATTTGATTGCTTTTTCTATCTTTTTTAATAATTGAACTGATAATATATTTAAAATTCCAATTTGAACTATCTAAATGATGATTGCAATTTTGCTTTGACTTACGTTGTTAGTACTTGTTGAAGGAAAAACTTTTTCCAGAATCCTATGGCAATATAGTGATAACATTCACAGAAAAGATTTTCAGTTTCTGGCCTAACTGGATGGATCTTCAGCTGATGAAGAAACCCATTATCGCTTACATTAAATTACAATTTTGATTCCTCACACTCAATATGGTTATAGTTAAAATAAAGCTGATTGAAACAGAAGTTTAAAACATGGTTCATTAGATCAGGATCAGTGTTTTCAGGGTATCTATTTCTAAAGATGTATAATTATTTCTTTTATAGGTTCTTTTTTTTCGGAGCAAAAAATTATTTGTATTTTTCTTGCCTGCACCAAGCCAAACTGCCCAAGAGCATATAAAGGCACACTTACTCAGATTAATGTATGAATTTATGTAAACCCTCCAGCTTTCGGTTTAATAGATTTGTAAGGCTTTTTGTTGAACAATTTAGTAATTGCAGCATTCAACTTTTCTAAGTTCCAATTTTAATCATTTTTACACTGAAGTCATGGATATGTATATACGACCAAGACTGTAACTGGATGGAAGTAAATTGTAATGATAAACCCTATTTTTGCATTAGAATTTTCAATTTCATCAAAAACTAAATGATGATAGAAAAAAATATTTATATACATAAATTTTACTTATTTAATATATTCATTGAAGTAGCCTTTGTATACGTTTGGTGCCCCCAGCTGGTTTAATGCAAATATATTTTTAGGTTAGGTTTAAGATGGTATTTCAAACAAATAAATCAATAGATTTTCACTTTGTTCAACACATCATTTAGTGAGCTGTAATGGGCAGATTCTAGGCTCGGTGATGGCCGAGTGTCAAATGAACAAAGATGTATTTGGAAAAATATCTGAAGAAATTGTTTTTCATTTATCAACCCACATTTAAATATTTCATTAAATGCTTTACTTGTGCCACAAGGCAACTCAATTACTCTGATAAAGTTATTTTCTGAGTAACTGTGTTACTATAATTTGGGAGCTTTTCCAAAGAAAGATCGCTGTTATATTTCATTGTTTACAACAAAATCTAAAACAAAAATTTCATATTATGACAAAGACTGTGTGGTTGGTTGGCCCCTCTTTCCAGACTCTGGTGGTCGAGATAGATATTAAATGATGAAAGGGGTTGGATTAGGAAACACCAAAGAAGAAACTGGATAAAGGGTGTGTTGTGGCCAAAGAAACACTCTTTATATTTTGTATATGTGAATCACATGTATTATATACACATTCGTTTCACCCTTTCATCCTTGCAGAACAATGTGTTTTTTAAAACTATATGGCATATTTGCATACCATAGAAAACTGGACTATTGACCTCGGCAGAGGTTTGTGCTCCGTGAGTGCACTCCTTGTTATAGCACATGCAATCAGATATTGAATTATAATTTTGAGTATTAACTTCCCGTTCAACTGCCACCCACCTATCCCCAACACACAGACACAAACAAAAACACATAGTGTTTTTGTTTGTTGTAAGCAGAAGAGAGCGGGAAATAAAACATTCAATATCTGTGTATGTGACAGCATGTAACAGCCTCAGTGCCCAAAGTCAATGGTACCTGTTTAGGGTTTAACACCAGTGTGATGGGCATGTGCCCAGCGCGTCTCTCCATCTTAATGATGGTGAAAATGAATGTTAATAGTTATGCTCACGATTATGGTGATGAAACCAGCACAGCTAATCTCAGGAATGATGTAGTGTTTGCCGTTGTTTATTTATTTTTCATGTATTCCCTGAGCTCCCTGGAAAAGCCATCTGTCAACGTACCTGTCAGCATCTGTTACTGTGACGGTGACAAATATTTAAAGAAACAATTTTATGGCAAGATATGAGACATAGATAAAAGGGAATAGGCTGGCTGGCATTTTCTAACGGGTTGTTCCAGGACCACTCTCCTCTATTTGCCATTGTTGTGTTCTTACATCAAAGGAAGATTTCCATTTGTCTTGGACTGAATCAGACTCACAGTTTCCAGTTTCTCTCTCATGTTGCATTCTCAAAGTGCATTGGAAACATGAGAATTACATTTTCGCAAGCAGCAGCAAACCTGCATGTACCTAAGGGTAAGTTCACACCATAAGTGGGGGGGGGTTATTGGTGGTCATGTAGAAAATTGGACAACTGTGCTGGTTTTGGCATTCTGTCTGACATCCTGCTCGCCTCTCTGCCTACCTACCACCTCTGACACGGCACTGTGGGGACTGAATGCTAATGAATACAGGATGTGAGCAAAATGTCATTTCCAAGGAGGCTAACCCATGCTAATTGCTAACATCTTGAAAAGACTGTTACTGACATTGGTTCAGGGCCTGTATGAGTACGGATAGCTGATTAATGATGTCTGTTCCCAGTTGATATGCACTCTATGAGTTAATATGAGATTTGATCCAAATGTAAAGTGCATTATAAATGAAATGTATTACCATTATAATTATTATTATTATTATTATTATTATTATTATTATTATTATTATTATTATTATTATTATTATTATTACCCCTCATTGCTGCACCTGTGAATGCACCATGACAGAAAGCCCAATCTCAAAATTCTGCTAAGAGGATTGATAATGCAACTGCAAAATAACAAACATTGGTTTAAAGTTTGTATTTTCCCATTGAATAGTCATGTAGACTATAAGGCAAAGCCGTTTATGAGACGATTTGGGGAAATGAGCGATTTATGATAGAAAATCCTGCTGATCCAGGCTGGCATACTCACTAAGAGTTATATAACTTTGATAAATCCCTTCCTGTGTATCAGGCTGAATTATATTTGCTAACTTCCTGATGTAATCATACACAATCCAATTCATATGCACACAGGCATACACATGCATATTTTATTTTAAATGCTTGCCAGTACGCATTTCATTCATAACAAAGGCTATATACTAGATGCTTATCATGTATGTCTCATAATGGCTTGGCATCCAGCTCATTCTTTACCCAATAAACATGCAGCGTATACACTTATGTGGAGTTGTTCTATTTCACTACAGCATAGCACTGGAGTTAAATCTTCCGGTAAAGAAAAATAACATTTAAAAATTCTGTTATAAAAAAGCAAATGGCCCAGTTAACATAGAACATCAACCAGCTTATCTACAACCGTGCATCATTATTTTCACTGTTCTGTGGTAATAGAGTACATACCTGGGTTTAAATACCAAAGCAACTCATTTCCCAATGTTGATATGTGCTTTCAGAGACTAAGCAGTTACCTCTCCGCTGCCATTTGATCTTTTTTTCATTTTGGGATCATTTCAAGATGTAATACTAAAGGCAAGACGAAAACTGATATTAAGGAAGCATGAGATACAAATATACACTTCTTAGTCTACTATGCTTACACTCCTATTGTCCTGGGCTTTATCTAGATCCAGACACGAGTGTAATTAATGCAGTAAAGAGGTTCCATCTCTCACATTTCATGGTAATGATCTCCACCATAGCCTCAGTGAAAACATCCCATATCCCATCCCATCGCCATAGCTCCAGAAACTGCCCAGAGAAAAAGCGTTGGACAGCTAGCTCAAACTGGTGGCCTCATTAGCTGACTTGAGTAAGATCAGTGTCACTGGGATCAGATAAGGCCTCTGAAACTGTTGGAGGCCAGTTTGACCAGATGCAGTGTGGAAATGATTTACAGCAGCTCTGAAAGGTCAGTATCTGAGAGTAAGAAGGAAAACATGTGGGGGAAAGAGAAAGATTAAGAGGTAGAAAAGGCAGATGAGAGAGAGAGAGAGAGAGTAAATTATCAGAAGTGAGCGAAAATGTAGAAGCAAATTTTACTCTGAAAATTGAGGTTTCATCTTTTTATTTATTTTTTCGTTGGGATCTATTTTGAAATTTTTCATTTGAATAATTTTTTATAATTAGTTAAACGTGACCTATTTCAGCAAAGAGAGACATTTGAATTGAACTGACTCATCACTTAAAATTCATGATGACGGATCACCTGTACTGTGACTCCTCGGCCATACTTTCATGCTATGCAATAAAATGTAATTACTTTAACATGAAGTTGTTGAGATTGTACGTGTCTGATTCAAGTCAGTCAGGTGATATCTGTAGGGGGTGTTTGGGGAAGTAGAAAACCTGAAAATGTTTTCAGGTTTTCAGGAAAATGAAAAGAAATACCTAATTTTACATTTTTACGTTGTAAATTCAGACCGACGACTTCCTGTTGGATTAAATTTAAGATCCATAGCTCTATATTTTGCAGATATTGATTACATATATACATGTACAAAGTTTCATACTTTGTACATGTACCAGAGGCTGCTTTGCTTGAATTTCCTAGGGGGGTGCTGTAGAGTACTTTCTCCTCAAACCTGTATTCCTCATAAGATCAGCATGTTGAGCAACTCTGATGAGTGTACCAGTTTTGTTGAATTTCTGAGCATCCCTGACCTCGAAACGCCAACTTCCTGTTCAGTGGTGAGAATTAACAATGGCTCCGCCGCCCTCTGATGAAACTTCACATTGAAGCTTCATCAGGGCGACTGCTTTACTGACCCAATCAATAGAGTTAAAAGACTAGTAGGTGTATGTCAAACTTATAAATGGCACTTTCTGTTGCCCACAGGTGGGACTATAACTGTGGATGATTTTTGATACGCAGATGTCTCAGGTCTCTTTTACAAATTGTGAAGATTGACATACAGTGGAGCATGTATCATGACATTGTCTTCCCATTTCACAACCAAAAATAAATATAAAATGGTCTTATCGCCATGTCAGAGAAGACTAAAAATCTAAACACCTGTTCACGCCTAAGGGACAACCTTTCCAACCAATTGTATAGAACTTTGTTAAAATTGTTTTGAGTTATCTTGCTTACACACATATACACACACACACAAAGAAACAACACTTATAAACTATTTCAATCTATGGTTAAGTACTTGGGGCATTCCACGGTCGAAATGTTATCCTGTTCCACTCGAACAGCCCAAAGGGAATGCAAAAGCTTAAATTTGTCCTCCCCTGTGATTGATACTTGGTTGTACCCAGCAGCCACATCCAGACTTGAAAACCAACAGGCATCGGAAAGAGCGTCAAGGGACTTTTAAATACTCTAGTACATCCGTGTGTGTCCTGCTATTCAAGAGCTGGCAGTCCACACACTCAGACACGGACATGCACACACACAAACACACACGCGCACACACAGGTGAAGACTGTCTTTCTTTTTACTGGCACACTGGGAGAGACAAAGGGGCTACTGCCAGAGCTGACGGTCCGTGCTTTAAGAGGACGTTTGCATTACAAGCCACATTGTTCTATTCCAGTTTATGGCTCAGGTCAGATTGTATCATCTTAACTTCATCTTCATAGTTTCAACTGGCCGGTGTCTATGTGTAGCTTCTGTCTCGCAATCAAATATCTGCCGGCATACCTCTGACCCGATCACATGGCAGGAACCATGGAGAGAAGATGTATTATTGAATCTAGGTCTGATTAAAGGACTGGTCAAGAAGTGTCCAGAAGAGTCTGGGGTTGTTTTCATTCCCACAACATGATCTCTTTACCTGCAAAATGTGATTATTATCTATCCGTTATCTGTAAATGCTTATTCTGGTCAGGGTTGCGGCGGGCTGGAGCCAATAACAGACAAGTCGCCAGTTCCTCACAGAGCCAAGAGACAAACAACCACTCACACTCACATTCACTCCTACTGGCAATTTACAGTCACCAATTCACATACAGTATACTGCATGTTTTTGGACTGTGGGAGGAAGCTGGAGAACCGTAGAGAACCTGAGAACTGAGAACCTTATTGCTGTTAGGCGACTACCCCCTGCCAGCAATGGGGGCACCCCACACATTCTTTTGCTTATTTTTGGACTTTGAATCAGTCATTTTCTACGTGGACATTTTATCGCCAGCATAGACTGCTCCCTGGTATTAACCTCGCCTCTAACGTGGCTAGTTGAGAAATCACACAATAATGAAGGTCAAAGTCATTACTGTAACAGTTAATGCTAAGGTGATGAAGAGGATGCTGGTACGCCCATATTTTATTTTATGCATAGCAATCAGAGAGTAGTGGAGGTCCTGCTGTGTCCTTTTTCATTTGTTTCTCACTGGTTCAGTTGTTACTCATTTACACAGTAAATTGACCAATTGGCTCTTAAGACAAGCTGTGTCTGCCGTCTATTTTTCTCTTAATTAGACACAGATAAAAGTGACGTGTCCTACTGGATGCTTCACACGCCAACTCAGCCCACTGAAAAGCAGTCACCATGAATTTATAACTATATTAAATTCATCTTACCTCAATTCCTCTTGTTTGCACAATAAGTGGAATCACTCGGAATAATTTGAAATTAGAGGGTGTGAAATAACTGAGAAAAAAAGATTATCATATAATTAATGGTAATAGAAAATGAACTTCATTTCTTGTTTTGTGATTTCTGCGACGCAGCTACAATTACTAACATTCTCATTTACGTTCATGGTTCATTATTCTGTAATTACCACTACAGCAGTATGCTATAACTTAGAGTAATGATCGGAATCTGGCCAGCTGCACTTACAGCTACTTCTCTTCTCTATCAATGTGGTCGTGAGCAGAATTTGATGTTCCAACCAGCTGATAAATGCTGACATTTTTATATAAAGTGGGCTCAAAACAGATTCCACTGATTATCTGCCTCACACTGTCGTCTGAATAATCATGCTTGCATATGACCCAGCACTCTCGGAGAAAACCACTCTCCATCTGTTGTTTTAGTAAAGGAAAACAAGCTGTTTTCTCTCCACAAATCATAGCCACACACCTGTTACTGTGAGACGGAATTTCAACTTGCAAACTATTATAGATGAGCTTCCCTTTGATAAAAATAATGGCCTCGAAGTTTACCCAGGAAAATTGTTCTCCTCCTTAATACCACTGTGATTCTAGGTGATTGTGACCTTTAAAGAAAATCCTCTATCACCTAGAACACTGGGGCAATAGACTTATAAGCTTATCAGGTTTCCTTCGGTCATGTACTGATGCACAGCAGATAAAGAGCCGGGTTGTACTATTAGCATCTGATGAGCATTTCACTGAAAACTGATGAAGATAATTACGTGTGGAAACAGATTTTCAAGTTCATATTACTTACTTTATCAGTGGAAATAGCATCAAGTGAAATCAACATTTTGTTTATCAACCTTCGCAAAGGCTAAAAGACAAAGGATTTTCTGGATTCACCAACATCTGCACATTCATTCTGAAGATGTTTCTACGAAAAAAATGTGTCCAAAACTGCAGGCAGGACTCCGTGCATGACAAACCGAGTCAATTAATACTCTTTCTTTGGATGATAGATTATTAATCCATGCAGTGATGAGTCATTCTAATGTAATTTTAGAAAAATATTTCAGCTCATTCACTCAATTCAAAATTTTCATGTAAATAAATAAAAATTATCTTTCTGTATCAACTCCAAAAGGAATCTTAATGCATGTTGAAAACGCGCTCAGAAAGCATTGAGGGACTGTGATTGGACCCCATCTGGAGATGGTTGGAGGCTAACAGAACTCAGCCAGGTGAAATGCCAATCCGTACAGCCAGATCACATTCACAAAGTTTAAGGAGCTACTATCGGTATTTGTTTTGTGCTAGCTAAAGCGTAGCAACCACACAGTTTACAAAGACAATAAATATGGTTATAGACAGCAATAAAAACACAATGCTATCACATTCTCACCATCCAATGGCCTCACGTTCGACATCTTCTTAAATCCCGGCAAAGTCACTCATCCAAATTAGATCTGGCTTTCTATATTTTTTTCTAATCAGCTAACTGATCAAAAGAAAATGAGTTATTATTATAAATAAATTATTATTATTGTATAGAAGTAGCAATTATAGTAAGAATAATATTATCCTAAATGAGTTGTCAACTTTAGGTTTCAGTTTCAGGCAGTGAAAGGGTGAAAATGTACATAGATTTTTATTCATATTTTAAATTTTAAAATCAGCTCTTAGTTTTTATCAGTAATTTGAGGTTTTACTGTTTTAGTTTGTCAATTCTATTAGAAAATGAATAGTATTTGGGTTTTGGACTGGTGTTGGACAAAAGAACCCATTTGAAGACATTAGTTTGGTCTCTGGGAAACGGTCTCTATTTTTCACAATTATGACATGTCAACCAAACATACTAACAAATTAAAAAATGAAATGTTAAAACATTCATAAGATCATCAATGATAGAGATACAGGTACTGTGTACCTGCAAACCAGCCTGAACAGTGAAATCTCACTCATTATTATCAAACGTCGGGTTGAAAATCAGCGCTCGCCGCTCACACTCATGACAAATAAACTTGTTTGGAAGATGGCTTGGTCATATAGGATCAATTTGCAATCAAAATAAAGTAAATCATGGGAACATCTTAAAGATGGTGAGAAGAATATATCACTATTTCCATTCTATCTCTTACTTTATCTTTAATGTATGTATAAGGTGAATGGGTACTGGTGTATGCCAATGGCATATATGTGTTTGTATGTGAATCTATCATTCATTCTCCTGACTACAGATAATGTCAATAGTGGAGTTGCCTCTCTCTCTCTCTCTCTCTCTCTCTCTCTCTCTCTCTCTCTCTCTCTCTCTCTCTCTCTGTCTCTCTCTCTCTCTCTGTTCAAAGTAACATTTTACTCTAACTGATCAGTTGGATGAATTATTTAAACCTGCTTGAGTATATTTTTATTTGCTCTTGATGTGAAGTTCCCCCAAAACATATTTTTACCCTATGTACAAGGTATCTGCTATTTTCTAGATTTGAATATTTAATTCAATATCAATATATGAACATTTTTCAAGTGAGCAAAAGGATTACATGGAGTTTGTTCATCTAAATACTTGAGTTTGTGAAAAAGTTTTGTATCCTGTTCTCCATTGTCTAACCAAATGTTGTGTAAAATACCATGAAATTTCTTTATTAAATTTTATAGCTTCGGCTCTTTGATGTTTTGCCACTGTTCATAAACATCAGGTCATGAGTTCTTGGAAAGTTAATGCATGTATGAATCTGTTGTATTTTTACCAGCTGGAATGAGGAGAAAACATTAAGAGTAAGTGATCTTTTTTCAATTGGAATAACATTACAAATAACATTTATGTTATTAAATTGAGAAATTCAAAATTAAAACTGTAATAAATTTTTATTCTAAGCAACCATAAAACAGTTTAGTTCTGGTCTAGTTGCTTGTGTACAACTCCAGCATTAACCCAGCAACAATTCAGGCCACCTGGCCACCAAACAAAGTACAAATCCAATACTTTTGGCTGTTTTTGGCCTCCACCAATCCCTGAGGCAAACATCTGGTCCTTTAGCTGCTCAAACATTCCAATTTGTTCACCAGCTAGTTACAAAACTATGACTGCCTTCCATTTTATGCTGAGCAAGTTGCATCAAGTAGGTTCATCTGAATTTCTTCCCTGAAAAAGCTGCTTGATGTGACTGAAAACAGCACAATTAGAGTGATATGAGAAAAGCCCCTGTGATTGACTTGCTATCACCTTTTTCATTCATGGATCTGTTGTAGACGGTAAAATGATCTGACAAACAGAATATACAGACCTGCTGCCATGCTTACAGCTGTTGATATGTAATTGACTAAATTACAGAGAAAAGGCCCCATTTCCTCAAGGCTACGGTGGAAACATGGAGATGATGCTTACTGAGATGATTAAGCTGTGGCTGCTGCGAGGATCCAAATGAGATGGTTAAGAGCCTAGATTTTTAGTTTTACCAAATTCAACACAGGATGTAATTATTTTCTATGCAAGGAGGTGCAAAGGGGTAAACAAGCAAGTCAAACTTTTGTAGTCTAAGACCTGGCATTGAAATGCACAGTAATATCTAAAGCGGAGCCCCCTGGAGGCCCCCTTCTTGTGACATAACTCACACTTAGTATATTTCTGTTATTTGAACTTGAAAGATGCTGATTGGTTATTTATTTTCTATTTAAAATTAACCTAAATGTATTATTGTTCCCAATGCAACAAGCATTATGCTTTGCATGGCTTTCAACACACAAAACCAATAAAATTCATCAAGCCTTCATGTCTCAAACGAACACACACTCACACACACACACACAAACATACACGCACACACATTCACAGTTACACAGACACATCATTGCGCACACAAAGTCAGCTTAAGCATTAATTATAACTGTGCTGATAAAGGAACTATATAACAACTGTTACAGTATTCTTTTAGTGGCTATTATTAAATTAATAATATAATTGTTGAAGGATTGTTGGCAAATCCTTTGTTTTCTTTCTTTGTGTGCAAAGTAAGCCTCTGGTGAAGGTGTCCCTCGTTCATATAATTTTTGCTGTTCAATTAAGGACCAGTGTCTATCATTCTGACATTGGGAGGACCAATAGGATATTGGTCCTCCCAATAACCCTAACCCTAACCCCCATGGTGGGCTTATTTTGAGACTATGGCTACTTAAAAAGATAATAATAATAATAATAATACATTTCATTTATAATGCTCTGTTGGAGCGCAGGGATTTTCCATAATGCTAGGCGACTGTATTTATATAGTACATTTCAACAACAGGACAATTCAAAGTGCTTTACACAAACAATAAAGACAATTGCGAGAAAGTGCAAAAGAACATTAAGACATAGTTAAAAAACTGATTATAAAATCTTGAGAAAGACTAGTAATTCAAATCAAGCACAAAAATCATAATAAAAATTTGAAATAAAAGCCAGAATAGAAGAAAATCAACTGACTAAGCGCTTTCGACTTCGACATATTTTTTGTGTTTCGCTTAACTGTACTGTACCTACATTTTTAATACATTTAATACATTTACAGAATTCTCTGAATTTTAGGAGAATTCTGTAAATGTATTTAAACTAAATCAGCTGAACTAGCTTTCTGTGTAGATTTTTGTGCCACTGCAGGTTTGATTTTGGACCAGTCTGTAAAAGACCAATGGAGACAATTCTTCAGACTGTAAGAATAACGTAATCGTTCTTCCGGTACGTATGATCGTCAAGTTCGGCTCAGTTATACTGACATACCTAACTGAGGACCAGATTTATGTTGGAATAAGTCCACAATATATGGATGAGTTAGCAGCACTCTAGTACATGGGTTCTGTTCATCCCTCATATTAAGGAAGATTTTCTTAGCATGTCTGTAAAACCGGAGTACTAGACTCTAATGATTTAAATAAGAGCTGAGGCGAAGGTGGGAAATGTCGTCCTCGTAGAGTCTTCCCTGCTGCCTTTCCAGAAGAATTCCTTACTGAGCCACTAAAACAACTAATGGAAGCTACACAGAATAAACGACGGCTCCCGTCTAAATCTGCTGGATAATTATTTTGGTTGACAATATATTTTCACGGCTGAGGAGATGTTTATTTCTGACTGTAGACCAACAGATCGGAACTCTTGTCTATGGACTTTTCCCTCACACACACAAACAGTTCTTTTACAGTACTTTCACACCTCTTCAGAGAGGATTCTGGTATCTCCTCAATGGTTCTCTTTTTCTCTGCTCATCTCTCTCTTCTGCCTCCTTCTCTAGTGTGTGTGCACGTGGTTGTGTGTCTCAAGTTTTGGCTTCTCCCGAGGGTGTGGGCTTGCAGCTCGAAACCTGTCTCTCATCTGATATCAAGATCTGCAGTTATTAACTCTGGTCTCAACTTTTCCCACTTTGCCAGTTCACACTACTATTTTCTCAGGGTTTAAAATCAAAGTCCTGTTTTTCTTCGAATGTGTTTTACCCTCTGCTCAGCATGTCCTCCTTGTGCCACAGATCTCCTAGATATCTCCCACTGCCAGCCACTTACTTTTCCAGCTTTACTTCTCACTCAGACCTGACTCCATCCTCAAGGGTTCCAGCTCAGCTTCAGACCTCTGCCCCCAGTAGGTGGATTTACACGGGACACTTTTCTCCTTTCCTAATTAAACCTTTCCGAATTGCCTGTTTCTGTGACTTGTGATCTTTTCCAACCCGGTGTTTACATGCATCGACTCACCTAATCGGAAATGCTTTCACACCAGCGCATACGATCCACATTCCTGTTAACAAGGTGGCGATAATGCTTCGGTGAGCTCGGTGCAGACCGCCAACAAGAGCCCAGAAAAATATGACAAAGAAGTGACTTTTCACCCATCTAACCGTCCAAAAATGTTAAAATATTTCAAAGTTGAAATGAAGAAATAACTCTCCGATGCAGACCGGTACAACAGTGGAGGTTCAAAGGAGCAGGTAGAGAGGAACGATTATAGAGGATTTAAAGAGGCGCATAAACACCAGCATCATCACCATCTCTGGTGAGGTATATTCTCAATCCTCTGTGCACAATGACAAGTGGCTGGTCTGTGGGCTCTCCTGGTTCATCATAGCTCAAACGAATGACTGGCTTAACTACTCGTTTAGCAGCAGGTGCACCGTTAGAGTCCACACCATCATCAGGCTCACTAGTCGTTGGGATGTCTCCCACTTCCAGTCCTGTGTCAGCCACAGGGTCCTCTGATGGTAGTACAACACTTTCAGCATCCTCTTCGGCCGAAGGAGCGGAGTGAGGCATCTGTTCGTCACTGGGAGGAGTACCCAGTACACGTTTCTTTCAACACAAACTGCATCATGCCCCTTCTCATCATTAGGGTTCAATGACCAAAGGGAAGGGGGCAGAATGGGCAATTCACAATAAGTGATCCCTGGGTTGGAATAGCTAAGTTCCTCCTCTTCACTTTCTGAACCACTGTGCTTTTTTTCGCCAGCTGGCTGTCCCTCACTCCTATGAGCTCTTTGCTGAGTAGGGGCACAGAAGCTTCTGGTTGATGGTCTCTGAGATAACTGTGTCTCTTCTTGAGCTTTTGGCATCCTCACTAGGAGCCCGATGGGTAGGAGATGGTCTCTGTGGAGCGTTTTTACTATTGCTCTGCCTCCTTCGGGCTTCACCCGATACACAGGTAGGTTGGGCAACTTTCCAATGAACACATAAGGTTGCAGGTTCCACTTTTCTTATAGTTTATGCTTCCCTGGCACCCCCAAAGCTCGAACAAGCACCCAATCTCCGTCTTGCAGGTTATGGACTGACCCAGATGTCATATCCTCACTTCTTTTTCTGATGATTCTTGTGAGAGGCTTCAGAAGCTTATTTGTAAGCATGACTCAGTTCCTCCCTTAGTTTCTCCACGTACTGTTGTTGCTTGGTAGCACCCTCTTCATTCCTACCCAGTCCAAAACACACGTCAATAGGCAAGCAAGCTTCTCTGACAAACTAGAGATAGTATGGTGAGTACCCAGTAGCTTCATTACGGGTGCTGTTATAGGCATTTACCATAGAGGATACGTGGTGACTCCATCTCTGTTTGTGTTTTGGATCGAGGGTGCCCAGCATGTACAGAAGGGTCCGATTGAAACACTGGCTGATGGTCTCCATGGGGGTGGTAAGGGATGGTTCTTGACTTCCTTATACCCAACATGTTCAAGAGCTCTTCTATCAATCGACTCTCAAAATCCCACCCTCGGTCAGAATCGATGCGCACTGGCAGACCATAATTGACAAAGAACTTCTCACAGTAAACTTAGTACTATATAGGTAGTCATGGAATTTGTCTACTACTGCCCATTTCAAAGGGAGAAACTCAAGTTGATGGACAGGGTAGTTTCTCTCAGAGTTCCTCAATTTCCGACTGGCAAAAGCAACTGGACGCAACCCTTGCAGATACTCCTGATTGAGCATCGCCCCCAAATCATCAAAACTGGCATCCCCATGCAGTAGGTAGGGCTTTGTCGGATCGGCAAAAGCCAGCACTGGAGCTTGTGTGAGACAATGGAATATTTTCTGAAAGGCAGCAGTGCAGGCGGGGCTCCACCACTCTCCAAAAGCCTCAGACTTTTTAGAGTAGCTGGTCTGGGAGATTGCCGCATACTTTTCTTTCTGTGCGGGTAGATAGCCTTTCAAAGGTCGAGCGCCTTCAGGAGGCGTTCCTCGTGTTCCTCCAGTGTTCTCCCAAATACTATCAGGTCATCGAGGTACACCACACACTGGAGCAGGTTCATACCTCCCACAGCCTTTTCCATTAGCCTCTGAAACGTCGCTGGGGCTCCTTTGATGCCCTAAGGCATGCGTTAGAACTGAAAGAATCCCAGCGAGCATATGAAGGCAGTTTTTTCCTTGTCCTCTTCAGCCATGGCAATTTGGTAGTAGCCATTCCTCAGATCCAATACAGAGAACCAACAACTCCCTGTCATACAGTCCAGGCGTCGTCGATTCTGGGGATAGTGTATTGAACAGGTATGGTCCGTGCATTGAGAGTGCGGTAATCTATGCATGTTCTGATGGAGTCATTATTTTTCCTTGCCCCCACGATTGGTGAAGTGTATGGGCTCCAGGACTCTTTGATTATCCCAGCAGCGAGTACCTTTGCAGGTGGCGGCGCACATCATCTATATCTGCTTGTCCACCTTATGTGTCCAACACTGTCATCCATAGTGCAAGATAGAGGTACCGGTACCTGCTTACACACTCGCCATGATTTGGCTTGCCCATAATTCTCGCTGTGATCGCTGGTCTTGGGTTCATGGCAGAAACTCCTTGCATTGGTACCAATGATCACTGGTGCCGGATCTGGGAGCTCCATCCTCCAAGAATTTAACATCCATCGCTACATATCCTTTATAACAATAGCTGGACTCGCTGAGGCCCCAAAGAGCCAAGCTGGAAATGGGATGGATTTGTTGCATACAAGCTCTCAAATATGAGGCTGACAGTGGAATCACCATCCATGAGAGTTGTTGTTGGATGACCCTCAATGATTACTTCACTCAGTGAGGGTTCCCCTACCAGTCCTTTTGGAAGACTGGTGGTGGTTTTGATGTCTATCGCACTCTCTTTTACAGGGCAATTTTTCCGGGGTGGCTCTTTTCTATTTACTTTGAGTCTTTTTAAGGAACAAATCAGTTTCTGTATGACCTTGGCGGAGTCCTCAGGGGCTGTGCAGCGAGGGGCCACATCTCCGAGAGGCTGTGTAGGTCACTGCACTTACACCTAGCTGGTTCTGCAGGTCCTTAACTTGCTTCTGTAGTGCTTGAACCTCACAGTTACTCTTTGCTTTGACCCCTTTCTCAGTTTGGACTACTTTGCCTTGTCTTTGGGGTGATTTTTAACTGCCCAGCGGCCAGGTCTGTCACCCGGGATGGCAGCTCCCCAATCTGGGCTCTTAAGATTGGGACCTCACAGTTTGTTGAACTATTTCCATTCTCCACCAGCACTTGCCTTACTACAGGTTTAGTTGGGTTTAGAGCTGTTTTGCACCTTATCTACTGTCGATCTTCTTCCTCCCGAATTTCATTTAACAGTTTGAGAAAAGAGGGAAGTTCTCTCTTCTTTTCTCTGAAACCGCAAATCTAGCAGCATTATGTCTGACTCACAGGCTCCGCGGACGAGCTGTTCGACACCTGCCATATCTCTCTGTGAAGGGGCTATCCCTCCTATCTGCACTACTTTGGTTGGCAGCCGCTCCATTCTTCTAAAAAAATCAGAGAGCCTCTCACTTGGGCATTAGCGTAGGGCTCTGAAGGAGAAGTAGAGGTCCTCAGCTGTCTCAGAGGTCCCAAAAGCTCTCTCTAGTGCATGTATGTACTCCTCAGGTGCCGCTTCGGGGTTATTGGCTTTCACAGCTTGAGCTATTTCCAGAGCAGTACCCTTTAAGCTTTCAACAATCCTCTACGGTTCTCACGGGTTGAACAGTCACATTCATCCACCATCAGACATACCTGCTCCATCCAGGTGTCTAGATTCTCTTCACCCACCAGTGTAGGAGTTGTGCCAGAGTAAACACGCAAGTGTCAGAAGACATTACTCTCTTGTGTAGGCCTCATGGTCTTGATCAACAGATCTCCCACTGCTCTTATGATAGACTCAGCCGAGTTCCCTGGTGCTGCGTCTGTAGAAGTAGTAAAGTGTGTACGCAAAAGAATACTTTTGCCCTCCCTTTTCCAATAGTAGGAGCGCAGCTGCTCCATTTGTTCCATTGCTCAGGTGCCGATAACAAAGAGAAGCTTGAAACTCTTTGTTTCCAAACTGATATTCACAGGATCATGTTAGATGAAAGGAGTCATGTGACCTTGCTCATTACCTATTATCAAAGTTAGTGCCTCACACATCTTATAGATAGTGTTCTGCAGTCACAGCATAGGCTTTAATTTAGGTCGTCAGATCACAGCTAACTGCCCACTAAGTGAGAAAACATTCCCAAGATATAGCAATGATTAGATGGATAGCCGATTAAATTACAGAGAAAATGTGTCTTTCAGTAAAGCATGAATTCTGAAAACATTCAGAATTGCAGATTATACTGAAACAGCTACTTAAACTGTGGGTGTTGTGTGATGCTAATTGAGCTGGCTAAAGGGTCTAAATTCATGGCTGCTGTTATATTTCTGCCATCTTTACACAGTGTGATTATTCAGAGCATAAAATAACAAATGTAATTGTGTGTGTCTTTCATTTGAACCAACCTGCCACAGAATTTCACTGCATATCTTAAGTATAAGCATGAGAGGAGCATGAATCAAATGTACATTTTTTTCTTTCTTTTTCTCTTGTCATTAAAAAGGAAAATGTGTGATTTATTGAAAACATTCCAAATGATTTATTTCTCCTGGTTCCTATTCCTCTACATTATTGATATTGCAATGTGTGCATGAAACAAGAGCAAGATTAACGACCACTGACACTGAAATATTAAATGATTCAGATGAAAATACACTGTATATATATATATATATACCTGCTTTTTGTAATTCAATTCAAGGGCAGATATTAGACTTGCAAAACTTCCCCTGCACAGGGAAATTACATCTACATGCAAAATCACTGTTACCGGCAAACAACAGGGAAATGAAACATGCGTTAAACATCAGGGACCATCAGTCTGAAATTCTATTGAATGTCCTTTGCTTTTCAGTATTGGAGGTCCTCACTATATGATTGACCGCATGAATGACCAACTATCTGTATGCAATTGGGTAGGATGGTTTTTAACTTTTGGTATACCTACAACTACGGTTACCAAGGGAACTGCAGCGGGTTCGTGACCAATTTCTACCTGTCTTGTGTTATCCTTGAACAATTTTAAGATATTATTAAACAATGCTATTACAAGGAAATTAAACCACATTTTGTCATTATTAAAAAACAACAATATTTTGTTGAAAAACGTTATGTTGAACTTTAATTCCAAACTGACTTAAAACGAAGTTTGTAATTTAACATTTTTTTTCATTAATAGACTTAATTTTTTAGAGGAAAAAATCTAAATGTCTTCACTCCCATCACACAAGGGCTACTATCTTCAAACAATAACATTTTAAGTGAAAAGCAATAAAATAATTAAAAACGAAAACAGAATTATTCATCCTATAGATATCTTTAAATCAACTGAATCATAATGGAATTCTACATTTAAGCACTTATCATTTACATTTTATAATTAGTCATATTTTATGACTGTCCGCTTTGGGAAACAGATTTCCTACACCGTCATGATAATGTGTTAAATGGGAAAAGATGAACAAATTATAATTTAATTATATTTCAACTGTTTTACAATTAATAAATCACTTTAATTAGTAATACTACATTTATTTGGCATTGCACTTTTCCTCACAAAAATAATAGAACATTCCATGAAAACATACAATCCATAATAAGAAGGAAAACATTATATCCAAAGAGATTTGACACAATATAGTCACAATAAATTACATTGTTATTTGTGTAAGACACAAATTTTTTGTAAGACACAAATAACACCAGCGGAATACAAAATGAAAAGTGCATCATACATGCAATGACTAATTCACCGAATTCAGCTCCCCAGATAAACACAAACCATTTAAAATGAAATAAAGGCTCGTTTGGGCAGCTGTGTCTTTGATAACTTTTTTAAAAATTTCAATTGAAGCTGCAGAACATATGCGTGATGGAAGAGAGCTCCAAAGATTAGCAGCCGACACTCCGAAAGCACAATCCCTTTTAAATGATGTTACTGTTATGATGACACATTCATTTTGTGTGCATAATATTATGACACATTCATTTTGTGTGCATTGCAGCTGTTGATTCCACAGAGTAACTGCAGCTATATTTCTACTATACTATATTACCATTTTATAAAGTTTGCTTAATGTAAATTAAATATAGTTTATTACTGTTTTGACCTCATGCCCTTAAACATGCTATAGCAGTGACTGCGGTTTACATTTTTTAACATCAACACGGAAAAACTCCTCTAATTATCATCATAATGCCAAATACACTACCATGCAATCATGTATATAATGCAAATTAGGTATTTGTATTTATTATGACTAAAGAACTGCCTTCAATGTAACCTTGATTGAAGATGATATAGTTCTCAGGATTTACATACTTTACATGTAATTAACTGAAATGCAGGTGATAAAGATGGAGGGAAGTGACGTACAAAAATAAACATGCTATAATGTTATGGAAAAGTAAGGTAAGTAAGTAAGGTGAAATATCCATCTATTGAAGTGATCATAGTGATCAAACTGTAGTCTGATTTTCTCACTAATGTCTGTCTTGTTGTGCATTTTAAACAACAACTATACAGTGTTTTCTTTCATAGACGGGCTCAACAATGATTCAACATTCTCATTTGGCTGAAAACTTATAGATAAGGGCAAAATTGTGCCAAAGGTGTGGGAAACACTGTAATAAAAAGGGATCTAGATGTTCACTGACGACCCAACATTGTCTGATGAGTGACTGTTAGCCTGGTCGGTCAGTTACCTATCTAGAATAATGTCATATCTACAGGGCAAAGTTGTACAGTATTTATAGAAAAGAACAGTCGCCATTAGATATTTCCTGGAGTGCATTGTTTTATACAATTGATAAACAGTATTTTTGGCTGATTTCTTACAGCCATTTTAAAGGTCTATGTAGGACTTTCTATCTACACTTTCTCAGTGTGATGTGAAACATATATGTGGCTGCATGCAGTTGCCTGGAAAATAGTTCCACTCCCAGCTCTTTTTCCAGAGAGTAATGCATTTATTGTGCAGCTGCCACAGGTTCACGTACTGTCTGAACTCAGAAGAAATGCACTTTAGTCATCGCTGTTGCACTTTCGTCTGAAATCCGACTAAAGAATCAAAACAGAAGAAAATGGAGCTAAAGCTTCATTTTCAAGTCTGTGTCTGGACTTTACTTTATCAATCAGAGGCAGAAAGACACATTTGTCGGAGCATATCAGTCAGATGCGAAATGTGGCTGGTGTGCATTGTGACGGTTTGTCTTCTTCATAATCTACCTTTCGTCACCAAGTATCATATTAGAGATCTAACTAATATGATACGCTTTATTTCTCAGCGGCCACGCACTTCATCCCAGCTCCCTGCCACAGGTTTTCAAAAAGAGGAAAAACAAACAATAAACAGTCTCTTACCGTGTAGAAATGTCACAATGTTATGATTTTGGCTTTCTGTACGTCTGAAACAAGCTGCTTAAATTGGTGGCAGAGAAAGGCTTCACACCCTGAGTCTACTTTACTCAGGGTGGCCCGGTGACACAGAGGGTTGAGTTGAAGGACTCCTCGTGTTTGCGGGGGTCGTCTCTGAGCGCTCTGGCTACTCTGCAACTATAATTGCTTAATACTGAATGACAATTATGATAATTATGTGGAGATTATAGACAGTTCTGTAGAGATTCTTACATTGTTTTTTTTATTCAATTCATTCAAAGTGTTATTTTTCCTAGAATAGTGGGTTACCCCTCATTAAGTGGTGTGACTGTTAATAAACGTTGATGAAAGTCATCGATGTTAGTACGTACATGAATGAAATTAGGAAGCCGAGAACGGTCCAGCTTGAATTCACTTTTTTTCCACACTATATTTTTAGGATTTCAAATGGATTATTTCATCATTTTCATTTCATTGAAATTACAGTTTATATACGATATGATACAAAATGATTGACTAATAGTCCCAATAAGGATATTTATCTTGGAATCGGATGCTGTACACATTGATGCCGCCCCAGTTGTAAAAGAACAAATCACACATGAACATATTGTTTTCTTGTGTTAACTTGGCTCATTTGTATTCTCGTCTATAACAATTCAAAAGCACATTTCTTAAGATAATATGATGATTATCAGATTATCAGAAAAGTACTTCCTAGAGTCATAAAAGCGGGCGCGGTTCTCTCTGAAGTGGGTCTTTGAACAAACTTTCACCACTGCTCTAAGAATATTTTCGGTTGTGATTAAATATTGGGGCATCGAAATTGAAGTTAATATTTGTAAAAGTTAAACTTGTGAACAATGGTCAACTTAAGTCAGGTGTGCTACTATCCAGTAGGAAACAATCACAACAGGTCTTTTCAGGATAAGGAAATCCGAAAGGAAACTATTCAAATCTCTGTTGATATTTCAACATTATTTTGTATTGTTGGTTTCATAGTGAAACGTAAATGGAAAGTTGAGAAGAGAACGTAATTATGCTTGTGGTTGTGGAACTAAAGAAGCTGTGGGTCATTGCCTCTCATAAAGGTCTACATGCCATCCCGGCTGATGTTCTGCAGCAGAGATGCGGAGGCATCTGATGGGTTTTTATTACACGCAACAATGGCTGAGCAGGGAATTTGGTCGATAAAACAAAGGATTGTGGAGTGTCAGGAGTGTATTGTTTTTTTCAACTGTCAGGACTGCCATCACACATTTATAAGGAATCCAGGCTCTATATGAAGGCCTGTATCATATATCTGCAGAGTAAGCCCTTGTTGCTGTTGCAGCAGTGCGGCAGAGAAATCAGATCTATGACTTATGCGAAGAGTTAAGTTTACAGACGCAGACATCTGGACAAGATAAGAGAATATGCTACCCGGCATCCAGGTAGGGAATGCTCCTATTTTTCTACTTTTGGATTTGGATCCATACTTTTCCTTGGGGCCTAAAACAAAGCATTTAGTGGATGTGAGCCATTACAAACACAAGCAGCTCAGAAACGGATCTTTGCATCAATCCAGCTTTAATTCGGGTACAGACACAGAATAGAGATCTTCTGTCCTGCTATCCTTGCAAAACAAACTAATTGAGGTGTCTGGATAGCTCCTTTATGTAGGGAAGAGGAACAATGCCAGCTTAGGCTGAATCAAACTATGATCAAATATGCTTTCTATAATGATGCATAATAATGTTCCGTTCCTCCACATGGTTATTCTACAATCACGTAGTACCTCAAATACAAACTAGGCTTCGGATAAAGGTCAAACATATAGATTTTATTTAGATTTTATGATCGCAACATGACCACAATCAAAAGACTGTTCAAGGCACAAATAGGCTTGTGAGTGTGCAGTGACAATGAAATAGATTTGTGTCCTTCCCTCTCCCTGTGATATCACATCTCTTGTATACAGTAATGGCACAATATATGTCAGTAATCTCACATTTGACTGCCAGTATCATTTTTTTCATCCTTTGCCTACCTACAGTTAAATGCCCACAGGACGCCTTAAATCCAGGTGACATATTAGTCAGAGCATAAAGAGATTGCTTCAGAGCTGATCAGGTGTTGGAAGGAATAAGAAAAAGAAAAGCCCTACGTCATGGCATAAATGTCACATCTAAAATAAATAAATCCTCGTTCAAAGGACAGACGTTACATCTCCATCTCCGGGGGATTCAGCTTGGCTGTGCAAGCTGAGCTGGGGTTTTTTCTGGGTTTTTTTCATATTCAAATGACAAATACATATACATGCTTGATGTAGACTACGCAAGCTTTGAGCACTGAAATGAGGGAAATGAAGAAAACATTGCTGTCATCAGTAAAGCATTTAACATTCCATTATATTGATTACATTTGATACCTTTATTCTATCTGGGAGGAAGCCGTCTTTTCCAGGCCTCTTTTTAAAGAGAGGTCTTCTGAAGTAACACAGGTAAGTAGCCTAGAATAAGCAGTGTACTGTGGAATTTTAAAATGTATTGCGCCACAAATGACAGAAGGAATTTACTCAAATTGATGTCCATAACTCACACGTGGTTCTATAATGCTCAATTTACATTCTGAATTGTTTATAAATAAAACTCGTATTGACAGGCCAACTGAACAGAAAGGGAAAATCATCCGCCTTTTGCATAACCAGTGATGATAGAAGCACATTGTGAGTCATAGCCTGAGGTTATAAGCCATAATAAAAATCAATATAGACAGCATAAATGTAATTCACTGCTCAGATATTTACAGGCTTTCTTTACCATTAAAGGAAAAAAATAAAAGAAATTGTCTAATTGCTTCAAGCAGTCTGACCATGTTGTTGGGTTGTTTGTGATTCGGCGCAATGTCAAGCATGCAGCCATCCAGAATCTGGCTTTCTTTTAACTTGGTTGTTTGTTCATCTAAACCACAGACACAGATATTATGAGCCGTACATAAATACATAGCCGCAGAATCAACCAAAAATCTTTTGCTATATATTTTTTTAACTGTATATGAAAAGAATGGCGCATAATGCCACATTCTGTTTAACAATCATTTTGTCCATCTGCAAAACTCCACTTTTCATAATTACATTCTTCGAATTGAACTCCAGGCACCTGCCCAACATAACTATTTGGCTCTCTCCCATATGCTTCATTCAACTTTGGCAGGCCATTTTTGTCGCATGTGAGAAAAAAATAGGCAGGCCAGTAAAACATTTATCCCTCAGTTTCTCATAAATGACATCTCATTATGAGTGCATACAGTTACATGCTGATTTTAATGTTGCAAAATATTAATGTTATAGCATTTTTATTTGTGTAATAGACTGGGTGATTTGTCCCTAATTACCTTTATAAAAAGTATATTGATGATTCATGTTAAATAAACTCCTGGGCTCATTTACTATACCGACTTCTTATTTTGCATACCGACTATTAAGAATGGACGTCATCATTGTTTGTTGGTCTGGTGTTCCCATGAATTACAACAGATCTCCATCATTCGGGACAGGGTGTTTCCACGGATTTACAATTACAACACCCCGGGTCAAATCCAGTATGTAAATTACATTTTAAGACAACCCATAAAGAAATACAGCGTAAAAAGGGTCACAAGCTGTTTAAATTCTATGGAGTCTATTCTATTCTATTCTCCTTATACAGCTCTATTCTTACTTAATGACTTGTAAAGTCTCTAAGTGCTCATTTTCTTAGCTTGTTTTTGTTTTTGTTTTACTAAGGCTAATCCATATAAAACATTAAACAAGTTCTGAAAATATTACCGTGTTTACAAATTGTATCGAATAAAAAATTTCAATAAAAAAAAGAAGTAATTAAAAGAAGTAACAGAATGGATTATGAAATAGTTTCATATTAAACATTTTTGAGGGGGGGTATGTTTCATTTGCTCTATTTTATATGCCCATAATTGGTGATATAAATTGTTTTTGGGGTTTTTTCATATTTCTTTACTGAGAAATGGGTTTATTAATGGGTTTATTTAATGGGTTCTTATGGGTTAATTAATATCAAACTTTCTTGATAATTTCAGATGTACTGTTTTGGATGTAGATATTGTACTCATACTACTACATTTTTTGACAGCTTTATTCACTAGTTACAGTCCATTCTAATAGGAATCTTTACCTCAACACACTTTAATAATAAAATGATGTGCTCATAAGTGAATCACTAGTTAGTATCCTGTCAAATGTATGGTTCAGAAATCTGCCATTCTTCATAAAGAACATTTTCACTCTTGGTAAGGTTCTATATATTTGTGCTTTTATGTAGCTATAAATATGTTAATAGTAATTCATTGCTTCACCACCACTAATTTAGCAATGGCTTCCTTAAAAATTGAGTTTATAAAAGCGGTAGAAGAGAAATAATTTTTTTTTTTTATTCTTCAAATTCTTCTTCCTTCTGAAAACATGGCAGTGAGCATAACCTGGAGCTGCAGGCCTCAAGCAGATTACTGGAACCCGCTCCAAAGTTCTGGTAAGCTCATTGTTTCTTGATTCCACACACCAGGATTAATTTCCAAAATCTCTCCAGCCAGAAAATGCTCAATGCAACTTTTTTCACATGTGCAGAAATATTGTTTATAATGCCCTTTAATCAGAATATGATGTTTAAATGAAATTCCTTTCAATTGTTTTGGGGAACCATGTTTTGGCGATATGGACGCCAAGAGGCCCAGACTGTTAAAGCAGAAACATCCAGAGGAGATGTTTGCTCTGCAAAAGTAAGGCAAA
The DNA here is from genome assembly GCA_037951165.1 of Lophius americanus. NCBI lineage: Eukaryota > Metazoa > Chordata > Actinopteri > Lophiiformes > Lophiidae > Lophius > Lophius americanus. The sequence goes on from JBBDHG010000021.1 coordinate 8,614,192, forward strand.
TTCCCTATTAACAAATTCATGACATTGACTGAACGTTGAATAAACATGTAATTACCCTGCTTTTTCCGTGTGTCCCAAATCTCCCATAAAACCTACCTGTTAAATCATTCATTATGTTTACATATTGAAAAATGATACTTTGCCGGGAACTTTTATTGCTGAAATTATTTAAATGCCAAGGATAGTTAGCCTAAGGACACATCATCAATTGTTCCAAAAAACTACACAATGCCAAAGAAAATCTTTGGACATTGACTCGCATAAGTCTGTGTCTAAACGCTTGCCAAGTACTACATGCCAAAATGCCCCCCTAAACATGTTTTATTAATATCAGGACATGCTCTTTAAAAACGTTTGCAGAAGCGATATTAAGGGAAAAAAGGTCAACAGAAAAACAACGTAGTATTTAAAGTTAGTTTGTTTATTCTCTTGGCTCTTGATTAAGCATCGCCACGGTGGAGTTTTACAGCATTGTTGAACTGACACAGGTTTTACATCAGATTCCTTCCTGATGAAACCCTCCTTATTTACCTGGGCTTGGTACCACACCATATTTTCAATTTTGTGTGGCTGGGGGTGCATAATGCCCCTGAATACAACTGATTTGAATTTCTGAGCACTGGTTCAATACAGTACATGAAGCTATAGCTAAAGTTCGGTCAGGAGGACCATCCTCTCACCGGGCCGGAGTCGCCGGCACGCTGTCACTCACACCTTTCACACATGCTCAGTCTCAATTGTTAGCCAATCATTTTGCTGTTGTCTTTTTAATTATGATTTTCTCCGTTCATGTGGGTCTTTTATCCTGCTGTTATGCCTGCAATCCATCTTGCCACCACAGCCTAATCGTTGCAGAGTTATCAGTCATCAGTTTCAGCAGGGTTATCCACCGCCGCCATTGGTGGTGGTGGTGGATAACCCTGCTGTGTGGACAGAAGGGTGGACACAAGGGTTGATACAAGGGATACAAGGGTTATCCTGCGATGGTCCCCGTGATTGTGACCGACCCCTCAATCCCAATTTCCTGGAAGAGTCTAAGACTAATTATCACATATCATCAGTTGTAATAAAGCTGAATCTTTGCTTCACTCACTTGTCTCTCACGATTGAACTCATCTTATGGATGCCATGATTTTGACAGTGTGTTTTCTTGTGTGAAAACACACAGTACTTGTGTTTTCACACAAGTACTGCGTGGCTGTGTGTCCAAACTTGTGTGAGCTTTTTCTGTCTTCCTGTGCCTAAAATGATGCCAGACTGCAGCAAGAGGGAAATAAATGCAGCAACTTCTGAATTATTGACGAAAGTGAGAGGTTTCTTAATTTTAATGACTTTCGACATGAGGGGAATTTGAGGATTGTCATTTAGCTCTTTGCAGTCAAGGACAAAGAAGGACATCCTCCGTTTGAGCAATAAGGTGACTTCTAATTTGTATTAAAGACAGTGGAGATACCACAACAACTGATACCAGGCATGATGATAAGACACAAAAAATGAGGTGACAAAGTAACAGCTGCCCAAACAAATTATTGTCACCGTCAGATTTTACATATGAAACTCTTTATAAACTATGAATTAACTATATATTCATAATGTATAACACCTATAACCCATATTATTAGGATACTAACCTGTCTGAGGAGGATGCCCTTTCTATGAGGAGTATTGTATTCTCTCCAGCAGTTTTGCATCGTTTCATAAATACTGATACCTTTGAACAATCTTCTCTGTCTTTCAAATCAGCAAGAGATGTAGGGAGTGAGATGAAAAATTGATCTGTGAGTTTTGCCGATAGTGGTAAAAATTGTCTGGAGAAAACTGGGATGATTTTCCTTTCATGCTGGAAGAGGTTGGCAGTAGTGATGTGCCAAACAATATTTGCTATGTTTTGAGAATACACTCAAAGAAATTTGATAGACGGGTATTTAAAAGCATGAATAACAATGAAAAATGATCACAATTTTTGTAATGTTTTGTTGGCTATTTTATTGAAAACATCTTGGTCCCTCTCTTTGGAAAGCATTTACCATTGAATAAAGATTGGTACTCAATCTGTGCAAAGACTATAGACTGACATCAAGTAATTGAATGTGTCTTCAATATAGCATGTCAAACATATGACTGTAGCTCAGTGGGTAGAGCGGCCGTCTCCCCATCGGCAGGTAGCCAGCTCTAGTCCCACCAGGGTCTACTTGTGGGAGGGTCCTTGAGCAAGACCCTGAAACCCCCCCTGGGTGCTTCAAAAGGAATGCTCACTGCTCCCTCAGGGATGGGTACAATTCAGAGAAAACAATTTCCCTATGTTGTACTGTACATGATGATTAAAGGATTTCTTCTTCTTCTGAACAAACAAACTATTATTGCTGAATTTCTTGGCTATTAAATTAAATTATTTGCTTGGATTTGATGCGATTCTGTGAAATTTTTATCTAATGTATTCATCACTGATGTTGTGTGGTAGTTTTAACGACTATACTAAAGGGGCAGCTTCAGCTTAGTTGGTAGAGTAGTCGTCCCATAATTGGGAGACAAGGGTTCAAGCCCAGCCACTGATGCAATATGCTATGGGTCCCTGAGCCCACAGGGGCCACCCACTGCTCCCCAGGGATGGCCCAAATGAAGAGGGGAATATCACAAGTTGCACTGTGATAAATTAAGTGAAGATTTTTATTAATGGCAGTATGAATTTTGCAGATACCAAACTACTAGCTTCAAATGGAAACTGTTATATCCTCAATCAAATCATGACTCTTTTCCCACTTTGCCAAAAACGTTTTCTTCTGCTCACATCCCAAGCACTCTAATCTACATTGCCATGTTTCTCTCTTTATCTCTGAATTAGAGATAATTGACCACCACAGATAGACCAACCTGTTCTCCCATATAATTAGAGATAATTGTCCAGCCTCCAAAATTAGCTGAATTCTATCAATACAGTACATCATGTCAAGGCCTCTGTGAATTTAAGAGAAGATTGTTACTTTGATAAAAATCATTTTCAGATGAAACAGGTCTATGATTGTTGGAAAACTAACTTTAAAAAAATGGGAAACTGATTTTATTTTTCATTCTACCATTGCAGTGCAAGCAACTGCTATGAATAACATTATAATCGCTGAGGGGCAACGTGAACAGCATTTATTAGCTCGTTACAAGGGTACCCGCAAGTTTGATGAGATAGTAAGGCAGCAAGTGAACAGTTTGTCCTTGAAGTTTATGTGTTGGAAGCAGGAAAAACTGTAAACCTTGAGGTTCTGAGTGACTTTGTCAAGGGCAGAGGGTTTACCTGGTCCTCCAAAGTGGTGGTCATGGGCACCACTTTGGATAACATTTTGTGTGCAGGGAGAAAAGGCTAGCCCCTGTTGTCCGTTGCACTTTCTTGCAGAAATTGATGACAAATAATTAAAACTGGTTCTGATCCGTTAAACTTCACAACTTACAGGACCTACAGGATCTGCTGCTAACGTCTCAGTGCCAGATACAACAACACACCATCAGAGGTCTTGTAGAGTCCATGCCTCGATAGGTGTATTGGTGGCAAAAAAGGAAACCTAAACAATACAAGGCAGGTGATTGGATTTTTTTGGCTCTTGTGTCCTTTGTGTTTTACACTTAAATATTGTGTATGTTTTCAAACAAAGGGAGAAAAATGACAAATACAATATCACCAATAATCAATAGAGGGGATAGTAGTTGGCCCTTAGGAGCCGTGTTCTTCTGTTTCCACAGGAATTGCAGTATCGGCATCTGTTCCTCTCAAGGACACCTTTATTTTGATGCACAATCACAAAAATCCAAGTTCAACAAACACCAAGTAGAGCCATATGGAAATTCTGCATCCAAGACTCAAATGTTTGTTAAAAGTTTGCATTTCTTACTTTGAACCGTCCAACAACCTGCCTGTTTAAGGGTATTATGACTGCAGGCCTATTTAGTAAAGTTTGTGGCACAACATCATTCTACGCAACATAATGCAACACCCAAAGACCAAATGTGCGTTGTGATTGGTCAAGGCTGTCAGCCAGACCTGCAGTCCTGTAATTTTGAAACAGAAAACAGTCCTCAGCATTGATTAGATATTATAGCTAAAATGCAATTTTAGCACGGTGGCACAGTTGATAGCACAAATCTCACACAGCAAGCAGGTTCCGGGTTCAAATCTTTGTCTGCCTCCACCTTTCTGTGCAGAGTTTACATGTTCTCCCTGTGTTTGTGTTGGTTCTCTCTGTTCAGCATTAATCCATACAGAAATCCATTGAAGATCATACTGTGCAACCGGAGTATATCCTACTTTCCTGATGTCTTAGCTTTAAAGCATTCTTTTGAAGAAAAGAATAATACTATGTCATTGCTTGAGAAACACTTCTTGCTTCTTGCCCGTAGACTGAGACATGTGAGAGGACAGGAAGATGACACATGATGTGAGAAACTAGAGAACTGACCAACAAAAAATAAAACTATTTGGGGAGAGTAATAGTGGTAAAAATAGATTTTGATTGAATAATGTAAGAGACTGAGAATCAAATTAATTATATATGATCATAGCCTGAATTGCATTACATAATTGATGCACACATTCGTACATTATGAACCAACTGTCAACATGTTGAATGTGTTTGAAAAAAAGAGTACAAGTGGTGTTCTCCGACCACTTAAGGGCAAAGAGGAAGGAGATGCCTGTGGGACAATGGTGGCGGAGTCATGACTGAAATGAATCATGTATACCTTCGTTTTTCCTTTCTTTTTAAAAATTTGAAGCACATTCTAAGTGTTATTGAGAGTGTGAGGATGCCCTTAGGGTCTGAGCTCCAAAAGGTTGAAAAGACAAGAATTTCAAATGTGAAAGGACATATTACAAATATCTCATGTGCTAGAAAGTGCATAGAAGTACTGCCTCAAACTTTTAAAGTTTGGTCATGAGATTCTGCATAATGTTTTTGAGACAGAAGAAAAAAATCCACATGATCAATTTTACATTATGTTTTCTGTGATTGTATATTTGCATTTATCAGACTTCTCAGAATGATGTATGATCCCTAAACCGTTCACCTTATAACCTCTGGTGAGGTAGTTAAGTTAGGACTACAGTTTACCTGGTTGTTCGTGGAATTAGACCGATTTGGAACTTATTGGGCATGTGCCATGAAATTTGGGAGTGGATTTGGATAAAGTAGTAAACCCAGACAAGAAAAAAAGCACATTTTTCACCCTTCTTCTCAATCATTCTTAAACCACCTGACGGTTTGCCATGAAACATGGAAGATTGGTCATTGTACTAAAGAAGAGAACAATGAATTTTTTGGAGTGGATCCATTTTTTTTTCTTCACTTCTTGTAGTAATGCGAGGACCCTGAGGGGCAGTGGAGGCATGTGCTTTACTGAGTCCCTGTCTAGTTTCACATGTTCTACAAATCCACAGTGTGCTGCAGGCAGAAAGGCTGACAAGGGTTACTGTTTGAAAATAAATTGAGATGAAACAAGGCCTGAGGCGAAACCAAAATCTTAAAAACAACACTTATAAGATGCCTAACTTCTTATTTGCATTTTTTTTTTATATTGTCAATGTTTGTGATACGGTTCATTGCTTGAATCATGGCCACAAAAATTACTGCAGCCTTTAATTTCAAATTTTAATGTCCATTTCCTTTCCTAGTTTCTTGTCTGTGCAATATTTCTCTGAACAAGAGGCTAATTAGAGGCTGTCTAATACATAAAAAGCAATTTGCAGCCACAGAAGTGAGAGAAGAAACACCAGATGTATATCATTCATTATTCTTATTCATTATTGTTATTTTAAAGATGAACAAATCTGTTGGTTATTTTCTTAATTAATCAATGGTCTATAAATTGCCACGCGCCAGTGAAGATGTCCATGGGGAGGTTAAAGTGGTATGTTTGAATAGCTTTTTTTGTTCAAAAAACAAATGCAAACCAAAAGATATTCAGTTCCCGGACATAATCCCAACAAGGATGGAGCCAGAGGGTATTGTTTTTCTGGATTCATGGTGAAGCAGTTACTATTGTTGCGTACCAGTACTGCAAGGATGTTCCGAGATCAAATTTCCATGGGGACCTGTGGCTTTTCTGTGTATAGTTTGCAGGGCCATGTGGGTTTCATCCACGATACCCGCGGCACAGTCCAGAAGCATGTAATATAGGTTGAATGTGTAACTCTAAGCTGCCCTTCGGTGTGAGTGAATGATCGATTGTCTTTCTATGTGTCGGGTGCATCACACCTCTCTCCGAGTGTGAGTCACCCTGCAAGGGTGAGTGATGTTGAAGAAATTACTTGAAGTGAATGGATCATCAAATTAGGTTTTCTGCCCATCATCTATATTAATCATGTATTCTCTATATGTGGTTTTGATACAATTGAGCCATCGACCTCCAGTGACAGATAAAATGGGGTTTTAAGGCTGTGACCCAGAAACTATTTATTGTAGCTTTAGTTAGGATTACTGGAATGAGACTCTTATTTGATTAAGATGAATTTCTAATTTCCAATTGCAGGTATTCATTAGAACAAAAACACGAGTTGCTGTATTTCTTGATTAGGTCACTTATATCATGATAGTTTGGTACACAGGATAGGGTAACTGTATGATAACATTCAAGGCCTTTACTCTCACCTAATAGACAAATACAGAGACGAAAAACGGAAAATATTCAGAAACTTCTTTTCTGGTTAATTTAGACTTGATCAGTCAGAATACAGCAAGGTCTGGAGTATTGTCAACTACGGTAATATTTTGCTGAGAGCACTGTGTGATGCAGGATGGAGGATAGCACAAGGATACCCATGAGGCTGCGGGGGCTTTGTAAAGGTAGGCATTTTGGAGAGGTAACAGATGGCCCACATTAAAAGCAAAAGGCCCTTGTGTCTACCACCGATGGCCCTGCGGAGAACTGGGTAATTAAATGAGAAATTTAATCAGATTTCTCAAATTAAATGTCCAGCTGGATAATTTTGCAGGAACACTGCTGACTACACATTTACCTAAGGGAGTGTCGCCGGCGGATGCTTGATTCTCCGATCGGAACACACTCATGTTGATATTCCAGGTGATGATTGCTGCCAAAGTATCCCATTCACAACTCTGCCAGCAGGAGTCAAAGGGACATCACCACATGGCCACAGGAGGGTCATTTTAATAATGAGGCCTGGGAGGAAGCAACAAAACAATGAGATGACAGGTTGGGGGATGGGGGTTACTTTTTTATCTTTTTGAGTGAGGCTCCAGCCCAATGTCTGCCAACTGTGAAACAGCTTTGGCTGGATAATATTCTACCAGTGTTTCATCATTTGATGCAACAACTTTGATGCAACATGTCAAAGAGGGAGTGGTGATAGGATCTAGTCTAGACTTGGTTACTTGACAGTCTGACATGGGCCACTGAGTTCTGGAATCATCATCACAGCACTATAGACAGGAACCAGCCACTGGGCCCATTCCAGGAACCGCCTCCCCTCCCTCTGCAGCTCCCGCCCCTGCTGCCTCCCTCTCGCACTCAGCCTGCCCGCTAGGATGGGACCAGTAGCCAGAGATCCATGCATGCCTGACCGCTAGTCTACTTCCTGGATGGAAGAATGGGACATTTCCAGCACCACTTTTCTTCGCAGTGTGCATCGCAATTCGTAGCACTGACGCGGCGGATGATCACTTAATAACGACCACGTACGATCAATATTTTTCGATCACTTTTTCCTGTAGTTAAAGGCAGAGATTGATCGCCGATCGACCCCTCCACACTTTGGGAATGTCGCTATGTGGAAGCCCGCTACAGGCACGGCGGAGTCCAGCAGATCTTGAAGTGTTTTTGCACAGCTGTGGGGCTTTTACCGTCTCATCGTCGCTCCAAGCTAAAAGCAGCTCCCGCTCGGTCCGGAGGCGAACGGCGGTCTCCGTTAAATCCGTCCTCTAACCGTTAAAGCAGCACTTTGATGCTCTGGCGTCGTGGCTGCTGAGCCAACTTCGTGTCCAGATTCTGTGCTGTGCGCTCGTGTGTCTGCTTTTTTTTTTTTTGAAAGAAGAGAAAAGACTCTGAAACTTTGTGATCCGCTTCTTTCTCGTTACTCTCAATGAGTTGTGTAATCTAACATGCGGAGAATACGCGAACCCAGTTACTGGTGGATTTTATCGTTACTGTTTTTAACCTTGCCTAAAAACAAAGACTGTCATCCCGGTAAGTATTCATCAGCTCATTTAAGTGGCCCACTTTAACACCGGAATGCCATCAGTGTTGGATTAGTCTGAAATGAAAGGGTAAAAGCGAGTTGATCGTCGAGTTGAGCCATTTTCCAGAGGCTAGAGCTTCTCTAACGGTTTCAGGGCCGAGACTGACGCTGAGACGTTTAGCCTCACCGCCGATTTGTGCGCATGTTATTGATTAGACAGCAAGATTATGGCGCAAACTATCCTTTAGGCCCAACATTAAGTCCAGTTGTGGTCTACAACTCCCGATTCACTATGAAGGTCTACATTTAAGCCAATATACTTGCAGGCAGGATGCACAGTCAGTCCAGAGACCAGTCTCCAGACATGTCCCTCTAGTTGTTACATTCATGTTGACCCTCGGGAGATGTGTAGTATTCGGTGGATCCCTTACCTCCTGCGGGATTACCAGGTGGACATCGGATATGTTTTGGTGTTAATAAGACGCCCCACATGTTAATGTTAGAGTTGTTGTGTGTGTGGAGGTATGATCTATGGTGTGTTCTTGTTGTCAGAAGGTACAAACCAGGACGAGGACGTCAATTTTCAGCTGTTGACTTGTGGATGAGGAAAAATTTGAGACTCTGGCACACAATCCTGGAGTACTGACTACAGGGATTGAAGCAATTTATAGCTCACAGATTTCAGTACAACAGACATAGATTTCTGCCCTGTGCAACCCAGATCATAACGACTGCAACATCCTGGGACTCTTTTTTTTTTTTTAGTGTTTGTATGTATATGTGTGTTTTATATTTTATTATTTATGTTATTTCAATATCTTAACATAATACATAGCAATGCGAGCGTCTTATGTGTTTCTATCAGGGTTTTCGCATGTTCTCTGTGGGTTTTGGATAGGGCTCTATTAAGGTTTATAGTATTATAGACGACAGGAAGTTTGGGGGGGAGATGAGTCTGAGGTTACTTTGGCATCGTCCCTGACTATAAACCTTTATGTATCGCATTAATTAAATATTATTCAGCATGCCAATGTTTTTTGCTATAGTTTAAATTTTTTTTTTTTTTTAGCAAAACCCAACTTTTTTTTATCTGACAAGTATTTCCTCACTTAACCCAAAAGCCTGTAGAGTAAGGGATCATGTCGCAAAGATCTTAATCACTTTTTTATACAGCGATGGTGCAACAGCTTAACAAACATGATCCTCCTTTAAGACGCCTTTGTTTGCTTACATTGAATATAACGAAATTGCTTCTCTGCATCAATGTGCCGTTTTAAATAGCGAGTAATTGCTCCGCAAGCCTTAGAGGTGTCACTTATTGTGCAGTGGCTCCTACGGCTCTTCTGCATTCATTCAGCAGGCTTTCTCAAAAATGGATTAACATGATTGAAAATAATAATTGAGAATCACTCATTCCAACTTCTGGATGCTTGGCTGTTTAATCAATTTTAAAAACATTTTTTGGTCGATTTGAATTAGCTGCTAACCGCTACTAACGGTTTTTAAGTCTTCTGGTTGTGAACACAATACATTGTCAAGAAGTCATTCCCCAATCTTGCCTTTCTTCCTCTCCTTTATACAGAGACCCGGTTCACCTCTGTTACTCCCTCCTCTGACATCTCAGAGATGGAATGACTTAAACTTCGAGTGTCCGAGTCATTCATTTATGAAACATGAAATGACCTCTTGCTGCTGGGTGCGTTTCTCTTAAATGATGATAAGTTCAGCACTCAATATCATATCCCTTTGTTTCTGAAAAGGAGCACTAGACTGAACTATTTGATGGCAATAGCACAGTCCTGCTGTTGTTACAGCACCCCAACCGTTCTACTGGTGCTTAGTGGTGGTAATAGCCTGTTCTTTTTCTTTTGTTAATAGTGGTTGCACAGCCTGTAGATGCCCTTATGGCAGTAGATCTACACTAAAGTCAGGCACTGATTAAAACTGCTGAAAATATTTTAATTACCAAACTAAATAATTCATACTGTTTGAACTTTTGAAAGTAAATCAGTGACTATTTGAATGCCTGAAATGGACCACCATAAACAATGAGCTCTGTATAAGACTAAGTCTAAGCTCTCATCCCTGATAGTGTATATGACTCACTAATAATCTCATTCAGTGCATATCTACTCAATCCAACTACTTCTATGAAGTCGGCACTATGCTCTAAGGATCAAATAGTGATTCAATAATGATGATGAATACAGTTAATTATTTATTTCTGAGCTCAGTAATAAAATAAGACCGGATTTTTGGATGTATATGACCTAAATTTAGAAATAATTGGACTTATGGTTTGGAAGCAACGGTGGAGAACTGTGTTTTTTTGCACACAAGAAACACACAGTGAGTAAAATATGAACTTTTAGAGTAAATTATGATAAATACAATAAAGAGTTCCTTGAGTCAATTCCTATATAATAAGGATGAGTGGGTAATTTTGTACTTAAAAGTACATTTTCTAGTGCTCTCTGTTGGGCAAACTATGTAACGGTGAGACTACAACCATTTTTGTCATATCTATCAGGCAGAAGCAGTAATCATGGTCATCTGCTTTTACCACTATTCCCACTTGGTGCCTTATCCCTGGCTGAATGACACCAGAGGTGCAGATCACCTGACCACCGTTGTCAGGGCAGAGCCTAGTGCTACACCTGCAGCTCTCGCACCATGTAAACCTTTATTGGACGGGGGTAGATGCACTGCCCTAAGATTGACATCATGCAATACAACAAAACACAACAAAAACGAAGGAAGGAGATGCAGGGCCTCTCTCTGCCAAGACAGACACCGTATAATAGTTCAGAAAAACATATAAAACCACTTCAGTTTTAAAGTTTTGCGAACTGAATAGCAGTTCTATCATGATTGTTTCAATTGCAGCTTGTCAATTGAATCAATATTTTCTGGACAGCATCACTGAAAGAATGGGGAAGTGATTGTGTTTCATTTAACAATGATATATGTGTAACAACTCATAATGCACCTGGGCAATAATAAACAATAGGGCCTCAATGAACAAGGACTTTGGGAAATGGAAAAGTACGATTACCAGTTTTTGACAAACATACTGGTCATATTTGATTGTGTGTATATTTCGCTTTTCAAAAAACACCATGATTGTCCATTGCAAATTAGATTCTAATGGAGAAGCCATTAATGCCAGCTGTCCGGATGTTACTGATGTTTGCTATGGCGTCATTATTATCAAAGCCCTCTGCTACCTTTGCTGGATAATTGGTTCAGTCGTGCAGTACTGACAGAACATCTCAAAACCTTCTCCAGGTTTTAAAAATAGCTTCGGTCCATATGCTCAGTCTCAGTCATGCACGGGCTTTGCTCGTTGTTAGCAAAGCCCGTACATGACTGTTTTTTTAATATGGTGTATAGTTGGAAGAACCATCCCCAGCATGTTTTCCAATGGAAAAGAAAAATTATGACATGAACTACCTTTTTATTATTCCACCATTTCCTTTATGGCTCTATTTACAAAAGGTAATTGTATGAAATGCATTTGAAGCACACTCTTTCTAGCCAGAGGATGCAGCCTCCAATATTTTCACAAAAACTTATGGGTGCCATCTAAAGCTGGAAATTATTTCTTGTAGTGGGGTGTGAATTATTATAAATATTAATATTTTTGTTGACTGTTGCAGCAATCTCACTTATGCAAAAGTATGTTTGAGCCATCGTTCATGAATTTTTACAGTGTAGCCATTAACACTTTAGGTAAACATAGCCAACCACAAGCTTCTTTTCAAACTTAGCATTCATTCAGACACGCTTTCCAATTATTTTCTGTCCATTAATTAGAATATCTGTGATCCAGTCTTGACCTTTAAAAAAAATTAAGACTTGTTGTGTTCCATAGTTTGATGTACCCAGCATGACAAAGTGATTCTTAAAACTTTGAAACAGATTCAAGAGACACTGTTTTTCAGAATATGAAATACTAGTCAATGATGAAAGTGCATCATGTTGGCAGTTACTGTACATAATTCAAAGGGCCTCTCTGCGTTGTTGAATTATCAGAGTGTTTCTATCTTTAACACATATTTTACAAAAATGGTTTTGAGTTTGCGTTTATTTGTCTTTCCTATAAAGATTAGTGTGTGTGTCTGTTATAGCCACCAAAAACCACATTAGGAAATGAAATCGTCAAATAGTTTTTTCTCCAATTTTAGTTTTTGTAATAGGTCTAAACTATACTTCATTTTTCAATGTGTACATGCATCCAACTGAAAACACAATTGTATTTTCATGCATTTGTAACCCCTAGTCTCTGCTGCTCCTAAACACAAACAAACCAACTGTTATATTTACACACTGCGGACTCCACTTAAACATTTAAGGAAAATGCATTTTCTTTGTAATAATTATCAGTTACTTTTCTGCTTTTGTCAATGTTTGGCTGTGAAATTAGTGGTTTGGGGAAATTGGTACTCCACATACCTGCGTATATGCATCCTGATGCAATGACATGATATGAATGAAATAAGGAAGCCCTGGCCACGTTTGAAAACAGTGATCTATGGTACTATTAGTGATTGGAAATAAAACAAGTGTACCCTTCAACAGCTGCTGCTAGAGTGACCCGATCAAAGGAAAACACACGTGAAAGGCTTGTGGATATACTCTAAAATTAATACTATGTATCATCTATAGTCCATTTCTCCATGCATGTCATTGGTTTTAAATTACACGAGAATTTCTACCTATTATTTTGCGCGTATTCTTACATTTTAAACCTCTTTGGAAAAGTGATCCCTCGTGCCCACTGCATCACCATCGATTTCCATCGCTCTGATTTTAAATAGTGTTTCAGGATTTCAGTTTATTAAATTCATGTACTCTACATCAACCATGTTTGCTGGCTTGTGTTTTTGCAAACTCAACTTACCAGCACATGGGCTAAGTCCAGGCTGTTCTGTACCTGTTTAATTGCTTAACTACAGCAGGTCATGTATCTTCCTTTTTTAGCTATCCTGAGTAGTGTATACTAGCATTAGGAAATCAACAACTGCTTACCATTTTACATGACATACAAACAAGGAATTGACCGGGCAATATGAAACAGGGGAGGAAAATGCTGCTGGTAAAACTAGTGCACTTAATTTCCTGTCCTTCATGACAATAGTGATTAATGTCCAGGCAATGAGGCCCTGTCACTAAAGGACATATACAGCTGCACTCAAGGACTTGGTCATATCAATAAATGTCCTCTGTCCTTGAGACGCCACGTCCTCTTTCCCCTCAGACAATCTTGCAGGGATGTGATACTGTGTCAGCTTTACTTACAGCTGAACTGACAGTCAATGCTGCCTGTGGAAAGTGGAGACAATAGGACCTTCAGGCTCCCTTTTCCTGCATTGTGTTATTGTGGGTCAACAGAACATGTGTTAACTTTGTGCTCATTGTATATTCCGCTTGCTATACTAAAGATGGTCCCTTTCAAAAGCAAATGAAAAACAAATTGGAATTAGGCTATTTCGTCCTTTAAGGATGAATTATGGCGACAATCACCAAAGATGTAGCATTTGGCTGTCATTTTATTTTATGTTTAAGCCCAAGCTCACGGTAGTTTGAAGAATGCAAAATCAGCGTTTTGAATTAAAGTCCAGTTGAATGGGATTAATTGCATTTTATCATTTACATATATGCTTATTTCTAGCAGCTAGAAAATATATTGACGCTTGAATTTATGGAAACGATATTATAGTTCTGTTACTTTGCATTGAGGACTTTTTGATTTGAAAACTGAGTCATTATGGTATATTGATGAATGTGCTTATCCAGTTCTTGAAACCCCACGGGGGTAGTCAATGTACATAGCAGTTAGCTCAGGACAGACAAGTGTTTTATTTAAATAGAACAGCCTAATGCAGATTGCTGGAAATAGAAATGGAAATTATGTCATTCAAACCCGACAGTCCTTAGATTTTGGGTATTAACACTTCCTCTGCACATTTTACAAAAAAAAAGAAGAAATTCCCAAACACTCAAGGGTATTGTGTAATGCAACTGGAAGCTTTAACATCCTTATTCCTTTTAAGCCTGCTTTACATAAAATATTCATTTTGAAATCATCTTTTGTATTTTTAAATACATTTTTTCTTTATTGTTGTCTTATAGACTTTTTGAATTTTTGAGAAAAAATAAGATGATAAGATGATTAGTGATATATGCAGATGGGGGCCACTTCCTTCTTCTTTCGGCTGTTCTCTATAGCGGTTGTCACAGTGAATCATATGTTTCCGTCTTGCTCTGATCCTACATCTTCCTCTGTCACACAAACCAACTGCATGTCCTCTCTCACCAGATCCAGAAACCTCCTTTCTTCTTCCCTTTCCTCTTTTTCTCCTGCCTGCAGCTCCATCTCCAGCTTCCTTCTACCAATATATCCACTATCCCTCTTCTTCACGTGTCCAAACCATCATGCTGTTCTCATACGTGTCATGTACCACCCCCAGATACTTCTTTGTTACTCTAGACTTCTTCATGCCAAACCACAATTCCTCCCTCTGCACTCTGTTGTATGCCTTCTCTAAATCCACAAAGACACAATACAACTCCTTCTGGACTTCGCTATGCTTTTCCATCAGCACTCTCAAAGAAAAAAAATTCACTCTAGATTAAGTGCTGAGAGTGCAGAAAGTAGCGTGTGATGATTGTGGAATTACGTCTGCTTATAATTAAAGAAGAATAGTGGTCATCAGATTGAATATGGCAGGCGAGGAGTTTAACACTGACTTGACATTCACTTTTACTCTGTAGTGCTAAACCTGTTACATTAATTCTTTGTCAGAGTTCTTCGTCCCCACACTATGAGTTTACCCTCTGAGAGGTCGGTCCCCAGACTTGGTTAATATCCCAGCCAGATATTGTAGATGTAGATGTGATCATAACTATCTAATCATGTTACTAAGATGGTGTTATGCCCTTCATTGTTCTTAAATGATTGTCTGTAAGCTCAATATTGGATGTACTAACAGGAAACTGTTATTTTAAAAATGACAGTGGCAGCTCAAATTAAAATTTGAAGCTAGTGAGGGAAGAAGTGCTGAATTAGTTAATTTGGAGAAGAGCAGCGGCAGTAGAGGAGTAGTTTAAGAACTACCCTATCAATCCTGTTGACACGTTCCCCTTTGGGGAAGGCAAATATTTCTGTTCTTCAACACCAATGTTCAAACGATTGTGGCAGTGGAACCATAGTTAAGGGGAAGTTTGAATACCATGGCCTTTTTCTTTGACATTTTAGTATTTTGGAAAGACGTAGTCTTGAACTTTTTCTTAAAAATCAAATCCCTGAATGTGTTTAGCGTTTGCATAAACAAAATAAAGCCCCTACCTCTTAACATCTGTTCGCATTTAGCTTCACTGCTGTACAATTTCCTGCTCATTTGTCATACTTGCGTTTGGGCTAAATATGTGACAGCATCTATGTGTTATTGTCACAGGAAATCTGAACTTCACGACACAAGTGTTTACCACAGCAGTAGAGTCCCATTCCCAGGTAACCAGCAATCACTGGCGGATTCCTGAGATCTTCCTTCCCCGCTCTCAATAGCCAATGGGAAGCAGCGGGGAGCGTGAAGCCGCTCCATACTCTCGCACTTCACAACACAATCATCTGTGTTGCTGTTAAGTTTAGAATTAAACAGTTTGAAGATGCTTAATGGACAAGCTGATATCACTAAATGGCATCTTAATAAAATGGAAGTCTTCTTTACGGTCATATAAACGCTCAATTGTATTCAAGCCTATGAATATACAAATTCCTGCTTCATCAGAGGGGTTAAAATATTTTTATCAGACTAGGAGGGGTTGGAGGCCAGTTCTGAGGACATGCAGCTTAGTAATGATTTCTGTAGTCTGGAAAGAACTGGTTTCATTAATACTCAGTATAGTTGATTCCAGAAAATTAACCATTTTGCAACTTGAATAATTAGGGCCGGAGCACTTTCCGTGAGAGGACCCTATATTTCTTCAAGGAATTATTTTTCCGCCAAAAGAATCGCCATTCTTTTCAGCTTTTCCCATTCCTGAAAACTCAGGAAAATTTGCACACTCATCAGGTCTGGCGAAAAATTACATTATACGGTTCTGGACGAAAAAGGGCGGTGCTTATGGACACCCCACCGCAGTCAACCAACTTGCAATTCCTCGGCCATAAGTCGGCCGACCATTGTGGTGTCTCTCGTACCATTGTTTCCGGGATAGGATCGACGGTTTGAGTTCGAACCTTACTTGTTTGAACCTCTCCCTCACAGTGGAATACATGAATCCATCCATCCATCCATGACCACCAACTAAATTTAATACTATGTAACTCTGACCATCCAACACACACTGACCACTCTGCCAAATGATTATAACCACTTGCTTCATAGCCTGAAAAAATAGCCACAGCTAGGACATCATAACTGCTGGCCATTCCGACAATTAATTTACTACTACTTACTCAGTTACTACATGCAGACAATAATAAGAGATCCTTAACTTGAAAGACGTGGCCATGGCGCCATAAAAATGTGCCATTTCACCCGTGTGTTAAAAAGCGACACTATCCATTGCCCTATCTGTCCCAAACTTCACATGTCGGATCAGAGTCCGTACCGGAAGATCCCCATGTGACTTTATTCATTACAGTGACAGCGCCACCGTTTGGCTAACCAGGAAGTGACGCTCCATCAAATATTGTAATTGGAGCTGTGACAGATTTACGCCGCGGCGTCCTTCTGGAGTAATCGATGGCTTTCAGTGATTGCACCGGTGGTAGTTCGCACACGCCCCAAATAGCACGAGGGCCCTTCATCACTGCTTGCAGTTTTGATTACTATAAGTTCTTCTTTTAAAGATAAAGTTACAATCTGTGTTTAAATTGAATTTCCTTCGAGTTTTTGCCGATTTGTGATGATATTTTGTTTGAACCACAATTAGGTGATCTTAATGTTTTGTATCAAAACAACCAACACTATTTGCTGTCCATGCTAACATTTCTTGGTCATAAGGACTTAAGTCATAAGGAAAGATATTTTTTCACCTCTAATCGGGATTAAATATGAGTTATAGAACTCATGTGGTTTGGGAGGGGTAGCAAGTTCAGAAGTGAATGTAATGCCATTCATTCTCAAATAGATAAATGTTAGGACCAAAATTGTAGTATTATGGACAGTATTAGAAGAATCAAAATATGGTAAATAATTACAATAGCCAGAGAATTACAGGGCATTCCTTTCCAGTACACTTATGTATAGCAGGCAACAGACGGCTCAGCAGATCATACAGCAGGGTTATTACATTGAGAGTGCGCTGCTGTGTCAAGTTCCACAAAAAGAATATACACAATTTCTGTCCCCAGATATTCCAAAATACATTTATAGAATCAAAGTCTACAATAGATGCTAGCCACATTAGCATCAAAACATGCTTACAATACTAAGCACAACAATATAGTCATGGGTAGAGTTGCGCCGATCGATCAAAGCCGAGAATCTCCCCGAAGAACTTAGCAAGTTTCAAGAAGCTAACGTTGGCAGAGCTGCTAAAGCTAGCGAGAGCCCAGAGCCACAGACGAGCCTGCTGTATATAAGTTCTGTCAATCTGTGCTGTCGATAATAGTTTTAAAACTTTCAAGAAAAAAGAAATCTGAATCAGCCACGAAAATTGCAATCGCGGAATCTCTTGTAATAGGAAAACAAATGTCTGAGTTTGGTTTCGGTGTATCCTAAAGTTTTAATTAAGGAGCAAATACCGCTTTAAGCCTTTTGTTTGAAAGTTGTCTTAAATTGTTGTACACAAATAAACATTTTCCAGTTCTTCAATTTTTAGTTTAAGTAAGACCATTGGGTCTTCACTTCCTCAGATGGTGGGAGTAGATAGACTTTGTGTTGGTGATTACAGCGAAAAGAGAGAAATTGGTATGTTTTTTCCTCCCTTCCTCATCTTCATGGTACCAGAAGATGAGGAAGATATGCTTGTGAGGAAAATGCTTTCCAGATGTTCTGCATGTCTCTAACCCTTCCTGTTATCGCTACCATAGCCATATTATTTTAAATATGCTTAAAAATTTATTTAACGTTATGTGCATCATGTTTATGCCAGTATGTCAAAATCATTGTCATAGACTGTCTGAATGCTGCCGACCCCTACTATGCTTAAATATGAGAAACCTTTCAGTTTTCTCATACGTTAGTTAATGGTTACTCAAATAATAATTTCCTGATGAATCAAATAATGAAAGTAATAGTTGCAGTCAGACGGTTGTGATTATGGAATGCCATGACTGTAAATGCATACATTTTGGCTACTTTGAAGATGACATGAATAAAAACAGTACAATATAAACACTTCACCTCAGCGCTATCAAAAGATGGAGACCAGCAAGTGGCCCAGTGCTTTTACAGCGAATTTAACTCAGTCAACATTCAAAGGATTCAAGAAAATGGAATATGATAACATACCATCTCATATAACTCTCCAAATGATATGGCCCCCATAGCAACTATGAACTTAGTGAGTGTAAACATCTCATTAAAATCCGAGATAAAACAGACAGTTGCACAGTATCATTGTAAAAATATCTTTCCCAAACTGTGATGTCCAGCATGTGCAGGACATGTCATGAGCTGCTGTATGCAGCTGCTGAAGTAAAATAAAGACACTGGTCAGTTAGAACAATGGGGCTCAGACCAGTCTCAACAAAAAATGTTGTTACAGTTTCAAAGTTGTCTGAGGGAACAGTTGGAAGACACAACCATATCTGACTGTTAAATACCTGATGAGTTTGGTTTATATATATATATATATATACATATATATATATGTATATATATACGTGTCACTGTGTCTTCCAACTGTTCCCTATATATATATATATATATATATATATATATATATATATATATATATATATATATATATATACATATATATATATGTATATATATATATATATATATATATATATACATATATATATATGTATATATATACGTGTCACTGTGTCTTCCAACTGTTGCCTATATATATATATATATATATATATATATATATATATATATATATATATATATATATATATCAAATATTTCACAGTAAGAGTACACAGCTCTACGTTATTTCTACTTTACCACAAAAATACGAAGTTATCTAACACCGAACATACATTAATAGCCTCATCGTGCAGATCATGATGAGGCTATTCACTATAAATCCCAACCTTCAAAATAGGATGGCACTACATACATACATACATACATACAGACAACGGTTGTTTCAATCATAAAGAAGGCAGCTCGGGTATTAAAACCAATTGAATGTGTCTTCACTGATACAAACCATCGCCTTGCCTTAGAATCAGGGACTGTTGAAAGCCTTGGCCGCTGCATTTATGATAGGATTCTTGGAGAATTTTTTCCAAAAGTGCATTAGTTTTACTGTGAGGCCTCAACCAAGGATGTTTTCATCCCCATTGATTAATTGAAATAACCTTTAAGGATGATAAAAAGAAACAAGAAAATGTTCATTTCAAATGCAGAATTCCGAGATGATTTGAAATCCTTTATTCATAAATTACTTAAGCTATTAATTTTTTTTCTTTTGATTTGGTTACAATTGGATTCCCATACCTTCCAGTTCTTGCACATTGACTTAAGTTCTGTCTTTGCCTTTAGTCACAGCCAAGTACTGCTCAATTGAACATTAGTCTTCATGCTTTGTTGGCTTCTACTCTTGCCTGGATTAGACCTCATGGTTGTTCGCCTTGGATTATTTCTCTAAATATTTCTCTAAATATCAGAGCTGAAATCGGGCCCAGAGATGTTTAGATAAGTTTTGAATCAAACTGCTGTGGTTAATGGATTAATCAGGAGACCTGGTCGGAGGAGATCTTCATTTGTCATGAGATATACAGAATGTTGACAGAGTGGAGGAGTACTGTAATGTTCTTACAGTACTTAATTAACAGACATCTTGCATCACGTGAATTCAGTGAAGTGAAGCCTTGTCTTAATTGTTTGGACCATTGTTATGAGAAATTCTCTGGTCTTCTATTTTTGGTATGACATATTCTTTCATTAAAACAACTTACTTGAAATTAACCATTACAATTATAAGATTTTTTGTTGAATCATTTTGAAACTATAAAGGCTTTAAAAATGTGCCATTTTTGTTTTATATGCAAAACAAATATTAGAATCTGTTGCACTGAGCTATTTAGAATTTGTTTGTCAGATCTGTTTGGACTACAAACATCTGATGAATAAAATTCATTTTGGCAAAATAAACTAACTAACTAGCTTTAACAATAATTGGATTATTATTTACCATCTTTCAGCAGTTTGAATTACCATACCAGTCTCTATAGTGTAACTATCATTACAGTAGCAGTGGGGAAGAAAAGAGTTTTTCATTTGTATTTAGTCTTCTATTTCATTTACTTCATCCCTGCTGAAGCATTCTAGCATTCCATAACGTGCCATCTAAGGATAATGAAACGTATGAAGATTCATCATAAATATGAAGGATTTTCACAGTGCCAGCATGCATGACACTGATATATCAATTTACTATTGTTTAATTTATCTTGTAAATTTGATATATGTTTTTTTTAGACATTATTGAAGGGAGGCCTGAGCCATCATGCTATAAATACTATGTTGATATCCCATTCATATCTCTAGCAGTGACTTTAAACAGCATCCGTTTTTAATTTATTGTATCAGCCTATAAGCGTGACTGATCATATTGTCTTGGATATACCTGGCCTCTGAGATGTTCTTTAAAATATTGGTACAAAATCACATTACTCATACTTATATACTGGCCATTGCAAAGACAGAAAATACAAACTCTAACAATAAACTGCTTTTAGAAGTGAAGCTGAATAAAGATGCTGTTATAGCGGCACCAAGTGCATTTCTCTTCACGGCTTTATTTATGGTTTATAAATTCATCCTTCAAGTATTGATTAGAGGCCATCATCAAAAAAGCATTCAAAAGCGATGGAGGGAGGTTTTCCTGCTTGTATGTCCGCAGGCTGACATGAGGAGCCTGTTTGGGAGAGGTGCATACTAAGTCCTAGTGCAGTGGTATTATTTATGGATAACATTGAGTCATTTGGCCAGTGAGCTGCAGGTTAGGTATTTTCATCCACACTAAGAAGAAGTCTCATTTCTAAAGGACTTTGACTGCATATTTTCTTGGATTGGTAGCTTTATAATTGTGGCTTTTTACTGCAGGCATTTTTCCCTAACTCATCCTAGTATCGCTCAAACAATCTGAATTCCCAGCCTGCTGGTCCTGAGCTGTGATCAAATCACTGGTCTAGAGATATCTGTGTCACACTCTAACAAGTTAGAGGTGCCCATTTATGCCAGCATTGACCCATCACCATTCATGAACACCAATAACGTGTGAGGAGTGTATTTATTTATAAATCAATAACAAGATTATTCATGTGTTGCTGCACACTGACTGTGTCCGGAGGAACGACCTCATAAGCTTTTGCCACTTCAGTGATCCGGTTGCCACATGTGCGGTGGATCTGTGGTGTGCAGCCCTGCCACTGTGTGAGGATGGTTTCTTGTAGCCTGTGAAGGAAACATGCTATAGCTAGTCAACTGAAGAAGTCACTGACCCTGAATTTGTTTAATCTTGTTAATGTTTTTATATCAGAGCCCCTGATGCACTCAATCAGTGAGTGGTCCAGTTATTAAATACACTAAATTCCCTCCCCAAGTGTTATCCATAAGAGCCACTTACTAGCAAAGTGAAATATTCAGATTTATGTGTGGTTCTAAGGAGGTGTTTTCTTCGTTCACCCTGAATGTGAGTGGCTTTGTAACAGTCCTCTCTCCACTGGAATTCATGCAGATTTAATTCATGAAGGAGACAACTCCGGTCAGACAATACAATAATACTTCTTTCCCACTTCTTGGGAATACATAATGAATTCAAAGATACATATAAATACTGTATATAAATATTTGTTTTGTTTTTCTATGGAAGGAAGATTGACTACCCTGGAAACTTTCATCTCGGTCCCTTCGCCCACATGCTCGATCAAAGTATGACATCCGATTTACTGTGTTTCTCCCTTATTCCTTGCAGTAAAAGGTTGAAGAAAATTGAAACACGTGAAGCATCTCACCGCTCAGGCCTCATCACCTCTGACTTGTATAATATAATATGATTATATGGATAATCTGAATATTCATATTATGTCCTTTTAAGAGTGGAAAAACTGCTGGAAATAGAGTTGACTCAACTGAGAGTAGGTCCAGAGTTTGGATGTGATTATAAAGAAATTCGGTATTTTCCCTTGATGCATTCGGGGAGAGGAATGCAGAGCTTGAGTTGCATAATGAGTAAGTTAAGTATACCTTGTTTGCATTCCTATTCTCGTTGCTTTGTTGTTTTAGTTCCTCATGACCGTGTTTTAGCAAACACACGGCCCATGTGGTGGGTGTCTTTTGGGCAGAATTTGGAAATATTTAAAACCTTGGTATCAGTTCCTGTGACTCTGCTATTTCGTATAATCTGTTTTTTCTCAGGCTCAAATAATACTTTATGGTTTTAGCATTCTGTTTGGTATTGACCAAAACATCCACTCCTAAGCAGTGTGGAAAGTGTTGTAGCACTTCCTGCCAATCAACACAATAAACACAAAGCTCGGACATTTAATGATGTACACAAACATGCTTATATTTGAGTTTTGGAGTTTTATTGCAGTATAGTGGGTATAACAGGATATGGTATACCCAAAATCCCCTAAAATCCATCGAACAGAGTTTAGAAACATTTCAAACATGCTATTTATGGGCTCTAAAGTTGTCAATTTCCTAACAGTTTCTTAATTTTACCTATTTTTAAATTTAGGTCAATTTTAGCTTAAGTGTTTTTATGTCTGTTTGCTTACATTCAAAGATGGTTCATTCACATCAGCAAACATATCCAGTAGCAGTGGCACCTGTGTCCCTGGGGACTGGGGGATTTAATAATTCCTTTTTGTTTTATTTTTCAATGAGCATGACAAGGAGGAATTTTATCTTCAAACAAACAGGCTTTATTTGGATGTAATATGGCTACAATTCTATGGCCCAAGGTGAGGCCTTGTTTGCTGACACAGCTTGTTTGCTTTTTGCTTTTTTTCAAGGCTTAAATATATGCATGGGGATTCTAGGGGTGATGTTATTATTTCTCAGCTAGATTTTTAAAACTAAGCTCTCTCTTTGCCATATTGTCGGCAGATCTAGGCATTTGTCATCTTTCTGAGGTCCTTGGTGTGACTAGAACACTTCTGTCGATATCTAACCACATCGCCCACATCGGAAGAATTGAAAAACACGTGCACTCTTCGGATCAAGCTCATCTCTAACGCTCTCTCTGCCTCTCCGCTTCAGAGGAACCCCCAACCTAGTTTAACCACCGTGACTTGTACTGTTAACCGTGTTGTAGGGATGCAGCATAGAAAAGAGTGATTAGGAGGAAAGTGATTGTGAAGCACGTAAAGTGAATCCGTGCTATCGTGTGGTCTTCCTCTGAATCCGAGTTTCAGAGGATGACAACACAATAGCCGTTTGCACTACATATTCCTCAAGGAAAGAGAAAGGAGAGAAAATGTCAACATATTTCAATATATACAATAAATCTTATGAAATCTGTGCAACATTCAACCATGCAAGTTGTAAGTTTCTTTATGAATTCAAAATATACAATTATCTGTTAACTTAGCAGTATTGTCCATTAGGAGTAAGTTATGATCTGTATTTAAAAAAACAACAACATAACGTGCATCCCTAACATGTAGAACTATACTTACTGCATACTGAGTCAGGTATTTGGCCATTTGTAGAAAAAGAAAGTGAAAAGGAAAGCTATGTGGATGTCTTTAGGTCTGTCAGTTGGCTTCGTGCATTGCAGATGAGATTATACACAGTACAGCTTTCTCCCACAGTGGGCATTTGTTTCTTATACACAAAGGAATTTGCATCAAGAGTGTGTCCTTTTGTACACTAATGATGCTGCTGAAAAACAAGGCTCACCTCTATTTACTACGGTGGAATAACGTAAATGTTATTTAGACTGCAGTTTGTCCAATTACTGCATTTAATGATAACCATTGTTTGTGCCTCTAATTAAAAGACAAGCTATAAAAATGGGGAAGGGGTCAAGTGAAATGCATATTTCTTCCCTCCCAGAATGAAAGCTTTCTCTTTAAAGCTAAAATATATCTGATCATGGTTTAAGATTAAGATTAATTGAGGCGTCCTTGTCTGCAAAACTAATATTTGAATGCCCGGCTGAAGGGGGACTATGGGGTTACCCTTGTCCATCCTTCTGTACCTGTGTAACAGGGAAAAGTCATCATTTAATTGATATTAGATAGCTGAAGAAACTAAGTGATATCCATGCCCGTTAGTTCTCATTCATAGAGGTTTGTGTCTATAGTGCTGAATAACCTTGCAAATATGGTCTCTTTCTTTGCGTTCGTTCGTGCGTGCGTGCGTGGGTGGTTGGACAGTTGTGGGTAGTCCATTAATTTTCAAATTGCTCAGAGTGACTTTGGAGCAGTCATCCATCCAAATGTGCACTTGTTTTCTCATTGCAGTGTATGCTGATCGCTGCAGAAACGTCATCAGTCATTTGGTCCACTTTGCTTAGCTGCTTGTTGATGGGCCATGACGTTTTTGAATGTGAGACGATAAAAGTCAAACTACAGTATAATATTGGAATCTTGTAGGGTGGGACTGCGTGAGATTCGGGAGAAGATAACATGTAGAAACTTTCTATATACATGTGGTAAAACTGGCTATGCAGCCTCCTATGTGTGTGTCTATGCTGAGCCAGATTCATTTCACAATGTTGTTCTATATGTCTGTACTTTGTGAATACATGATGATACAGAGTATGCATTACATTATAGTTCTTCAAAACAAATAGATATAATGAAAAACACCTTCTCTTCATTCTTAGACATTGTTTTTCATTGTTTTTTCATTGAGGGCTGTCTCATATTTGTTTGGATTAGGTTTGTGTGTGGATTCCATTT
The DNA here is from genome assembly GCA_037951165.1 of Lophius americanus. Taxonomy (NCBI): domain Eukaryota; kingdom Metazoa; phylum Chordata; class Actinopteri; order Lophiiformes; family Lophiidae; genus Lophius; species Lophius americanus. Next base: position 8,639,424 of record JBBDHG010000021.1, read on the forward strand.
AGTGTCAAACCAGACTATCTTCTCTTGTTTGTTGAAAGCTTAAAGTAATAACATACACTGTATTATTTAATGAAATATGGCTCTTGAATTTGCGACGTTAATTTACACACCACAATTCAGACAGCAATGTACAATCTTTGTTTTTCATGTATTTTGGTGTCATATTATGCTTAATTAATATTCAATAAAAATGTCAACAAAGGACTAAAGAAAAATCTACCAACCCTCGAGAATATGAGCTCAAACAACTTAACAGCCCATCTATAATTTTGATGCGTATTACTTATCACAATGCCAATCTTTCTTTACACTAAAGACTGGATATTGTATTTTTATGGCTTAATCTAACTCAAGTAACTCTCCTGATGTGACTTGGATGTGCCATTCTCACAGTCTTCCACATACCTGATGCTTATATTGCTGATGAGATTAATGTTTAAGTTCAGTCCCCAATGGCTATTTGAAGCTAAATGCTCCTGTGGATGTTGTCAGGCGGCTGTTTTCCAAGGGCTCTCAAGGGTTCCAGGCTTGTTGTTGAGTGTGATATTATGGAACATATAACAGGGCTTGATGGCGGCGTAGATGATTTAACCGCCCTCGGGGTAATGAAAAGGGGGAAAATCATTTAGTGTGAGAACACACCGTACAATGTGTTTTTTCTCAAGGTGTCGTTGATGTATTTCACTTTGTCCAAGATTCAAATGATCAGACAATAGGCCACAAACTCTTTGATGGTTAAACATACCTTAGACCTAAATTTATACATACAATCATCTCATATCTCATTTGAAATTTTATATGATGATGATGATGATGATGCTTCACTTAAAACGTATGGAAGTATAGCCCCCTCCATCAGGCCGTGCACAGACTTGTGTTGTGTGCCCTGCTCTATCAGACATGCTATGGCTTTAATCCTATGCCCACAGGGGATGGCTGAAATGGATGAGTGTAAACCGTTGACATGGTGCTGTCTCCTGTGCTCTCTGATCAAAGACGGCGAAGCCCGCCTCTCTCACAGCCTGCCTCCAAATATTCTCAAAGTCTGTGCCACGGCCTCTGCGTTATCTGTTTTGACACTTCAAATCAACCATATTTCCCCACAATGAATCGATACATGCGATGATAACAATACAGCTATTTATGACTTCAACATGCAGCCTCTGTCACTTCTACCCCAGCAATGAATTTTCTTTAGAAAACAGTATGAGTGACTCAAACCTCAGTGACGAGCATTCCCTGCATAGACTAAAAATGCAAGGAAAGAATTGGCTTGATGTAGTGCTGCTTTTAATTAATCCCTTGTAATGATGCAACTATTAGTAAGAGCTGAGTTCATTTCAAGGGGTTGAAGGTGTGTGTGTGTATGTGTTTGTGTGTGTGTGTGTGTGTGTGTGTGTGTGTGTGTGTCATGTTGTTGATCATGCAGGAACAACTCACTATGTAGAGCTTGTTTGACTGCGGGTGTTTTGAGGTTACCTTTCACCTCATAGCTACTGGGATATGACAGAAGTTATCGTGTTTGGAGCAGCTTCAGCTCCGGAGGAAAGTCAAAGTTCAGCGGGTCAATCGCTGGACTGCAGCCTACATGTCGTAGGGTTCTCGATGGAACATAGTATGTAATGAAATGAAGATTTTAATACTTCAAAAAACCTCTAAACCTGACATAATACTTATCTATGTTGGTTAATCTTATTTCACGTGTTATTTGTCATTTTGGTTTCAGCCACATGTGTTTCCTTTCAGGCTATGTGTCCTCGGTGCTCATGTTATTTTAGATCAAACAAATGCTAAAACGCACATGAATTGATTGTTCTGGTGGATTAAGTGCATTTTTAATGTGATACTGTAAATGAATTGCATGTTGCTATAGAACCAAAGTTCCAAGCTGCATGTTCAAACCCAACTGAGGAGAACCAAAAAGAACTCCACTAAATCCAAATGAGTTTAAAAAGTGGATTGCAGCAAGGAACTGTGATTTCTGCCTCCACTATGAGACTAGTAGATTGTCATTTCCGCTTTTGTTTTACTTTTTCTTGCCATTCCCACAATCTGCTTGAACGATCGTTTGCATTTTGCAAAGGGAACCGATTTTAGCCAATATATCTCCAGGTATTCATGCCACAGTGTGTTCTGGCTGCGTAAAGCAACAGAAAACTCTCTCTTAAACTAATTTACCAGAATGACTGTGGCTTCAGCTCAACGTTTTCTTCCGTGCAGGCTCAGGCTGCATCCGTTGCGAGGAGTTTATTTTCCCCAATGAGCCTGATTATTGCGAGTCTGGGTCTCCACACACTACCGAGTGTGTGCTTAGGGACAATTTGTGCCTCTAGCTTCCGCTGTAATTCTTTTGACAATGTTTATTTCTTCCCAGCAATATGCCCCAAGTAGTTAGAGACATTTATGCCCTGAAGACACATGTCTGATTACCTTCTGATTTGAAAATAGGCCAGGTGCTTTTTACTAAAATCATTTTTCACACAGGAACTTAGCACGAAAGCTGGCATTTTCCAAATATTGAACATCCAGTTGACATCTTTCTTTCCCAAACCAGCTGCTGCTGTGAAGAGCTTGATTGATCGTATCTCTAGGGTAGCAAGAGGCATCATTTGGCCTAGACGAGAATATATCTTCTTGTTTGATGCAGATCCTGATGGCGATGATCATAACCACCCATCAAGGCATTGTGCCAATTGATGGCACCTGGGCTGATAGCAAGGAACTTTGTTTTCTTAAATGTACAGAACGAACTAATTCACTTTCCTTTTTTTTTCTTCATGGATACAGATTATGAGGAGATGAAGTTTAGGAAACAAGGCGAGTATAAAGACCCAATGTTAATGTTTGATTGTTTCTTCGTTTTGTAAATGGAACAAATCGGTTCAAAGAATGGCGGAAAAACTCTTTATTTACATGTGTTTAGTGCCAATAGATACTTTTGTGCTGGTTCTAATTAGAAGTTTAGAATCGAAATGACCTTCTATCATTTCAATTAGTATCGATTTTAATATTAATGAAAATGATATTAAGAGAAAAACAAGAACACTCACCTTTGCTCAGAATATTCTTTTATAGTGTATTAAACATGGTTGATGTCAACTTTGATACTACTTATTGGCCTCGCTTGCTAATTTGATCATCCTTCCTTTATAAATAAACCAGTGTTGCCAACATTATGCATGCATTTTAATTGAATGTTGAGTAATTGTTTTACTCCTTCCTGTGTGTATTTTCTTACATCTGGCTCTGCTTCCCACAGTTTCTTTTGGTGGCCCAGCTTACCATGCCGAAGACAGGCAACATGGTAGTGCCGGAGTAATGAGGGAGAAGAGAGCGGCCTCCAACCCCTATTGGTCCTATTCAGGTGAGTTCTGCAGATCACATAATACTGCTGCGGTGAAGGCCACTGTTTTTCTGTCTAGTATTTAACCTTCATCTGAGCTGAGGGTTATTGACTTTGAAAAATAACTATGATAATCAAACATTTATTCATATAAAATAGAAATTATTCACCTAGAAAAGCAATTGCGATACAAAATGCAATACATGATGGAGAATGTATTGCATTTTGTATCGCAATTGCGATACAACATTCAAGATCCTCTGGGGTTTCAAGAAAATACGTTAAGATATTTAGAGAAATTTAAATATTACTTATTTTACATTAAATAACAAAAAATAATATTAAAGAAACCAAATATTGCTTAATTTTGACTTGTTACTCCAATCGTTTAGTGATTAAAGATGCAATACTAATAGTTACACTAAAATGTTACACATGTCTGTCGGACAATAAATCTGAAAGGATTTTTAATAGATTCTATGACATTGTATGGACGGAATTAGGAAGTAATAGTTGATAACATTTTAAGGCAGAGCCAGTATTTTCAGCTCTGTTAACATTGCAACATTTTGCATATTACGTCGTCACATATTCATTTGTGACGACAAATTCATTTGTGACAACATATTATGTCGTCACAAATGAATTTTTTTATATACATTTTCAATTTTCTTAGTTGAAATAAGTTATGATTGTCGGTGAAAAAAATTGCTTGATGTTTTTCATGCTAATTAAGTAAATCAACACTAAAGCAAGTATTATGTCACTTTACTATTTTATTTTCCATGCTAGTGTTTCTCCTCCACTGCCCAAACAATACCACCATCACTAGAATAAAACTCTGTGTCCAAGAATGCCCAAAAAGTAAATTAGGTTCAATCGACACTGGCTTCTCAGTAGTTAAATCATAAAATGAGATATGAGAAGTAACTTAGAAATCAAACATTTGTGTCCAACGATGCAGATTTCCCCCACCACTCAGAACAATTTTACCAATGCGCATAGATCATAACCTTTAATCAGATGTGAATTTGAGCAAAATGATGTGAAAAAGATCAAATATGCCTAAAATGGAAAAACAAGAAAATTAAGGAAACAAATCCCGTTAGGGAATGCTCACCTTTGACTGAAATCCAGCTCTTTTTGACATCATGATGGATGTACAGTTCCAGTTAACACGTTGGTGAACAAGCCTAATCATACATTCTCCCTTTGGGGTCGGCTCTAAAAGAATTATAGCATTAAATAAAGAGCTAATTTACCTCAATTGACATTACTCGTCCTGGGTTGTCACTGCTGTCAATGTTCATATTTGCATGTGCATGCTGGAACTATATATAATTCAATTCTTTGGCACCTTTCCCTTTAATTTTCACCTGATTCTGTGTATGTGGTGCGACACCTGAGCTGACAAGATGGAGACGAGAGTTGAAGAGGTGTGTGGGGGGAAAAAACACATTTGCAGCGGCAGTTGTGTTATTTCCATGAATTACAATATCTAATGATGCTAAAATTGACGCTTAATCTACTACTTAGTGGAAGATAAATGGCTTTAAAAACACTGTTTTTTCATTCAGATCATAACCTCGAGGGCTTCTCTTTTGTATCAAGTAGTGAAAAAGTAAAAGGACGTGATTGAGTTGATTTGCCTTGCTTAACATTGATTTTCCTGCAAAGTGACTGTTACCCTTGAGCACATTGCAATCTAAATGAAGCAGAATGTTTTGCTGCCCTGATTTGTGTGTCTGTGATGGGGCGATGCCATTGGGGTGTTTTACAGTTAGATAGGCTGATAAATGTCCAAACTGTGTTCAGTGAAGAGCATAAGTGGCAGCAACTTATTGACAAGCTTGAATATTTTTTTTCCAAAGTTTTCAAAACACAAATTTAAAAAACTGGTATTTTTTAACATGAATGTCAACAACTTTTTTAAAGGGCGAAATGCATTTTGTATTGCTGATATTATCATTTTTTACTCCTTTATGGATAAATAAAGTTTCTATTTATCTGTCTATACTCACATACACTCTCTCTGTCGTGCACAATATTTTATCGCCATGAGCCAGATTATCACACTAAATCATTATATAAATTGATCTAAGTTAAACGGAACTTTTTCGACACTAGGATGAATTATAAGGTAAAATTTCTCTTCACTAGATGGTGCTACTGAGTTTTTTACCTGACGAGGGCTTCAATGATGGTGGTCAGTGTGTGAGAGGAAGAAGAAGAGCGGCGGTGGAATTAGAAAAGATATCAGGAACCTAATTGGGATTTTTAGTTAAGAATGAGAGTAATATGACAAAAAGGAGTCTCCTATGAAATACCTTGGGAATACTACGAACACTGGGGTTAAGACGCTACAAATGCAAGATAGTGTTAGGCGATGACAGCAAAGCTAGTGGCACGCCTCAGAAATGACCGAAAACGCTGGACACACTAAGCTTGATAAAGCTACCTCTTAGTGCAGAGGGAGCTTAAAGCCCTCCATCATTCCATCACCTTCTTCCTGTGTGAAGATCTAATACCATATAACGTAGTGGAACACAAAGGTTTTTGTGGAACTTTGAAACCAAGTCCAGTGCCCCACACATTTTTACAATCAGTTAAGTTTCACAAAACTTTGAACACAAACAGTTCCGTTTGTCAGGAGCAGCAACGTTTATGTCATGAGAGGTTTTTATGACCACCATAGACTTTAGTACAAGGGGAAACTGGATTGATTTTGGGATAGGACGGTTGTATATTTCTGATACTAGGGGGGATTTTAGCTCCAAAAGTTTTGGGAACATCATTTCTCAACCATTGATCTGACTTAGTCCAAATTTCGTGGATATACTTTGAAGAAATCTATCTTGTTTAAATCATATCTTATCCATAGTTTCATCACTTTGGAGAGCTATTTTTTTTATTTATTTTTTTTTTAATGAACACACTGTAGAAATAATTTATATATTATTTAAGGGTTCAATCAGGGAAATTGGTTGTACAACGAGGGGGATTGAGTACTTTTCAGGGATTTACTCTTCCTGTCGGGGATGACAGCGTAGGTCTAGTTATTAAATTATTTTGGTGAATATATGGTACTTAAATATTTTAGCCAGATCTGTGCAAGCAGTACAATATTTGAATGGGCAAAGATTTAGTGAAGACTCATAAAAATATTTTACACAGCTGCTTCACTGACCACAGTACAGACAAACAACCTATGTTGCACGGCCCAAACACCTCGCCTTACAACCAACTCATCTGACTCTTCTGCTTTTTGTGTGAGTAACAGCTCTTAAACTTAATCTACCGATGAAATATTTAGAAAACTTTTTTATGTGTTTGTGTGTGTGGATGGGATGCTCATCAACAGAGAGGCTGGTATTCAGACCTCTTTATATATTTTCTTATGTTTAAATAGGGAGCATGTATAAAATAAAAAAAAACAAACAGCATATCAGCTGGCTGATTTAGGGTTGATTTTGGATATTCATTTTAGGCCAGTGAAGAGCACCAGTTCGTAGGGGGAAGACAGACACCTGTGTGATTGTCCAGAGAATAGGGAAAGCATTGAGGGGGCACAGAAATGTCCATTGCTTTGGAAAGGTAATTAATTGCTTACGCTTTGAATGGGGGACAGACAAGCGTGCTGTAGCAGCTAAATGGTTGTTAAGGGCATTTGCTCTGTGCAAGTGAGCGTAAGGAAATGCACACAGTGAGGTCAGCCTGAAGTTAAGGCTACTGCCACAAAATAGACTTCAACTCTATAAGCAAGACATAACAAACATTATATATAGTTGAGCCTATCCACCGATGTTCCAATCATACTCTTCACTGTGTCTCGGCCGGTTTACAGAACAGTTTGAAGATATGAGTCTTGAATTGTAACCTTTCCTTTCTGGGTTGCAAGAATGTATACTGGTGAAGTTAAAAAATATGGACGACGCCTACTTCCCACACTAATTCATTTAAACATTTTATAAAGAACACATACTGGAGCGTGTTTTCCGATTACAAAATGTTTTTGATTTAATCTTAATCGAAATATATTACCTATTTTTCCAGATATGAGTGACTGCTAGGCCCTTATGTATTGCACACCAATCCAATTCTTTTAGGGATGACACACGTAGTGTAATGAGAGCTCGGGATGAGTCATCACCATATGTGCTTTGGTTATGAAGCATAAGCTGAGGTTGAAGTCGAGGCTAGGCATAGCTTAGCTTCAGAGCAGAAACTAAACCCCGAAATATGATTAAAAGTTATTTAAGGCACAGTGTGAGTGTATGTGTACCTAGGCGTGTGGAGGCATTTTTCATAAGAGGGATGATACCACACTCCCTATAAGACTCCCAAAGGAACAAGGCTATGCATTATTTTCATTTTTTTATATCTCTGCAAGTTTGCACATATTCTTCGTCCCTGCCTCTGGCTTCTGGTACCACTAGTGTGTGTTTTTGTTGGAAATAAAAAAAATAGGCAGTAGTTGGTGTTAATTGCACTCTTGCTGATTTATTGTTCTAGTTTAAATACAGCACAATTGTTGGAGTACCTTAAGGTGCTTTTCAGAGGCATTATGGTAAATGCCCTTTACCAATCTGTAAAACAAAACAACGAAAAACCTAGCAAAGAAACAATGACCTTAGATGTAGGTAGATAAAGATGATCGCCCCCACAGATTGTCTTTCACTCGACACTGATTTATAATGAAGTCCCAAATTCACTTACATGTAATTTTTTATCGATATGAAGCAATTAGCCCCGATGAAATTTTCATATTCTCACTGTGAGATGTTATTATTTGAGAGGGAAAAAAAGACATCCGTGCATAGTTTGACAAATTAAAAAGGCATTCAAGATTGCATGTTTTTGTCGCCCAAGATTATAATAAAAGTGTTTAGATGTAACATCATTTTGATTTTTCAGTAGTAATTTAGCCCCACGGTCTGTATTGAGCTTCTACGGTCCAGATTCAACCAAATGTCATGGATATTTGGGCTGCATCCTCCACCAACCAGCTGCTGTTACCATCAAAGAGCCTGCGATTGAATGATAGGTGTGTTGTGTAGATCCCCACAGTTGACTGTTTTATTCCACTTTACAGAGGTTTCCTGTGATCATTAGATATCTCTTGTCTCATCCGGGGAAAAGAAAGAAATGTCGTTTGCAATCGATTGCTACGTTTATCCAACTCAACTAGTACTTAAGAGGACACAAAACTTGATGAGTTGACGCGTTGTTCCTGATTGCTTTGGTCGTGAATGTACTCACAATCCTATTGTTGTATGCACTTTCTGTTGCTGCTTTGCTATTTTATTTCTTCAGTACTAAATATCTATCAAATAGCTTTGTTGTATTTGCAGTTGAAAAATAATATCTTATTAGATATTCCCAGCCTTTAAAATAAACATGTCAATCATGCGTTATTCTTTTGTTTTCTAATTGATTTTAGCAAGATAGATACAGTATAAATTATGGCCATGTATCTCAGATGTATATGTACCTACATTCCTGGCCTACGATACCTTTCTGGAACGATACATTTATTACAAACAGTTCCACGCAGTTCAATTTGATTTAATCCAATACAGCTCTTAACATTTGTTCAATACTGACATTCATTTGTCATTTTAAATTACAATAAAAATCCAATTCCACAAAGGTGTCAAGAGTGGCACAGTTTATAGCCAATCAAATTAGGAAAGGAAGAGAGAAAGAAATATTAACTCCGGGCCTTCGAAAAAGGAATCACACGACCTCAGGAGATTGTTATCGCTAAATCCTCCGCATTTGACAGTTTTTTGGGCAGCTACACTCAAATCTTTAATGTTAAAACCGATTTTCAATTTATATACTTGAATCTTCACATTCGAAGTATAAACCTTTGAGACAAAAAGTTGTTTGAACAAATGCGCCACAGGAATTCGGAGCAAAATATCCGGGTTGATTACCAGCTATGCCTCTGGGATTGGTTATTTGCTCTTTACATGTCAAATCATGTGGTTTGTAAACTTAAATTGTCTTGGTGCTTGGCAAAGCATTGCAAGTTGTTTCTTGTTTCTGGACACCACCCAGAAAAGCTAGTGGGAAAACAGCATTGTTGTCATGGTGCCCAACAGACGGAGCCAAGCCTCCTGCAGGTAATGAATCCAGAGGAGAATTGCTCCCAACAAACGTCCTGGAAAGAGAAGCACTTGACTTTAAAGTAAAGGTCCCTAATTATGTGGTGGCACAGGGGCATGCACGGAAGTGTAAATTTCTTGCAGGGATCCAGGGACGTTTTCATTAGGGACGAAGATAAAAATACCTGCTGTAGCACATGTTTACCTGTCAGTTTGTTCATAGTGAAAGGCAGCTTTAGCAAGAGCTCCTGGGATCTTACCAAACTTCTTGATTGTAAATAATAACAGTATTTATTTTGCAGTTCATCACAGAAATCCCAATTTACAATTACGAAACCATCATTATAACAAAATGTCCACTCAATTATTTGAAAAAAAAGTGTAACTGTAGTCACTGTTAGCACAATATTCTTGAACAGCAACGCGATTCTTAATTGAGGATTCTTAAATCAATCTTTAAATGAGTTTCAAGTTTTATGTGGATATATGAGTTTAAGGTGAATGTCTTTAGACGTCGTACTTTTGGTGCATATCCATACTAAGTGTGGAGCTTCAGAGGGAGGGGGTTGGATACTGTGTATATTATAAGCTCATTGTTTGCACTTTTGTCATTCATGCTGTGTTGCATGCACCTTCGTTCTGAGGGTGAACTCTGGTGGATGAACATAAGTGGGCATGGCTGCATTTTTTTGAAGGACAGCTCATGAGTGCACACATGGGGCAAAGTTTTTCTCTAACTGACATAAACAAGATTAAGTTGGTGAGAGGTTCTGCAAATTGAACAAAAGTGGTTTATAAATGCATCCATTTACCTTTAGTTTCAGCTACTTTATGCAGGACAGTGGGATTTGATGGACACAAGCACAGAATATGACTATTATTAAAACACCTGCATCCCTAGTTTTTTCTAAAAGCCTGCACACTCGCATCGTCCTGACAAATATTATTGTCCATTGATCTGTATGCTTTCAGAAAAGGAGTATTTACATCACTTTCAGCTGATCATGTAGCACATCCGGGTTACTCTTCCCCAATGGTTGGGGGTAGCAGTGCTGTTCTACCGAGGTCTTCATGTATGTAGTCCTGAAGTGTCCAGAAGTCTCACAAGATGTAACATGACAATTGTTTTTCTTACGTACAACTGTCTTCTTGTTTGCTTTTCTTTTCTTTTTAGTTCTGAAAATATGAATAGAGTTCATTTACATTTTATCTAGTTTGAATTGCCAATTCTGCGACATTCCTCTACCACCTCTCTTACCCACAGCGCTTTCTGGACTTGATTAATTTCCTCCTTCTGAGAGAAGAGAGCGAGCTTCATCTGTCTTACAAACGTTGCATTTGTAGTCGAGGCCATTCTCAGTGATGATGGAAACTTAACACAACATCATCTATATTCCTCCAGTCTTGCTGATGTGTTGTATCACCCTTTAATTGTACCTGTACTCATCGTTTCACAAAATTAGAGTGCAGGAACACTAATTATTAAAAATGAATTTTTGCTAGGGCTGAAGCCAACTCATTATTCATCTTGGTTATTGCTAGCAGTTTGGATCAGTCTTTCTGTACCAGAATTGTCAATTCGTCTCTGTCGGGGGTGGTTCCTTGACAGATTTGCCAATATGGCTGCCGAAGTTCTTTGCTGTGGAGAAGCATCCTGAACCTCCATGATGTATCGCACTGGCAGCAACCAATTTAGCAGAATTGAGCTCCAAATCATCTTACTTCCCACTGCTTCTGACAATCTGTTTCCTTTCTCCAGATGAGGTAAATACATTCAGGATGGATATAAATTAGCAAGGCCCATGCCCTCAAATACGTTGGTGTTCTTTCATCTCGATTGCTTATTATCTCACGTTGGAGACAGGTATCGTGGGTCTGTTTCTACACGATTCTACACTGTGCTCTGAAAATAACACAAATATTGTTTTGGTTTTCCTGTTTAGGCCATATTGATGGATTGGACCAACAGGTTATTTATGCATAACTAATTGATTTAATTTACCCTGTCATACGGTGTTGGTGTGCATTGTGGTGGTAAATTAGGCCTAGATTGTGGCTCAGGGTCAAAATAATGGATGTTGACACACTCAACCAGCTGGGATTGCAATATTGGGTATTGCCAGCCTACAGTTTTCCTCCCTAATGTGGTTATGCTGATGGACTGGAATGAGCTACCTAGCAGCTCAGCAAATTTTTAAACACATAATCATGACGACTTACTTAATGAGGACATATCCTCCCCAGAGGTGAGTATTTAACTGCAGGGGCGAAGGCATGATTTTGGAATAATGGCAAAAAGTAGAAAAATATGCAGTGCTCTGTTTGAACTATAAAACCGTGTTAAAATGAGAATCAGGTGTTCAAATTCTGCAGTTATATTGGTATGAAAGTGTACATAAACCTGCAAGCCATTAAGTCCTAAGTTTTAAAAACTGTTGATTGCATTTAGTACTCTATCACTTTTAGATCACTGAAGTTCCCAAGCTTATAATATCATTTATCCCGCCCTACTATCTCTAGTTTATTTAATTACACTGTTGACTATTGATTTTTGTCAGGAATCTAAATAGCACGGACACTTGCTGTGAAAATATGTAACCATTGTTGAACCTGCTTAGCCTGCAGAACAACTGCAACACAGAAGAGTAATTGCTGCTGAGGGCGGGCGCTGTACTTAGAGAGGGCGGTAGCTCAGAGTGATTCAAGCCTCTTTGCGTTCCGTGTACTTTTATGAGGTAAAGGTGCCAGGGCTGTTGGTTATATGGATTGGTTTTAAAATAAAATTTGTCTAATAAGAATAATTTTTTTGTAAATTGTAGATTTTGTAAGAGATATCAGGACTAGGGTTGAGACGATTCCTCAAATTATTCGAGTAACTCATTAATTAAAATCTTCAAGGCAAATTATTTGCTTCGCTTAAATCTGGACTACTATTCAGCGCACTGTGTTGTGATGTGCTGCGCCAGCATCTAACCATTACGTCACATACATGCTTCCACACACCTAAACAACGAATGGCTGTCTGATAAATACGGAAACGGATACTCACAGTGGCGCGACAATCAACAGTTAACTGGCCTAGATCGTTCCTTAATATCCGCCGGTAGCCTGCTAATCCAGGGCATCGTGTTACAGTCCTTGTTTTGCTAGCTACTCGTTGCAAACTGGATCATCTCTCTACAAGCGCTTTATAAATTTAAGTTATAATTATAATTGTTACAGGTCACCTCATCTCCCCTCACTTGTCACCCAACGGACCTGTGACTCCTAGGAGAAGTACCTCTTGGGGTGAACGGAGGTAAACGAAGGGGATAACCTATCTTTGAGTGTGAACAGATGCTCACTCTGCATCAAATTGTGGGATGTTAAAAAGTCAGACAAATACATACCTTGACAGTTACACTGGGGGTCAGTGAATGTGTGTTTTAACTGTGATTCCTTGGATTATGCAGTACCATAAACTGAGACATGGTGGGTTTACATGGCCCCCTTATTCCGAATAAAATCAGAAGAAATGCTCCACGTAAACACCCATTTTCCAAATGAGAGGGCCCTTTCCAATTGAGATCTACACCACAGCAGAGAGTTTTTCTAATACAACCCCTCAGAAAATGAATGGGAAAGTAAGAAATAAAGAACTCTAGGAACGCGTCCAAGAAAAACCACCAAGAGCCGTGATAGACTGATGTTGTGAAAAAAATAAAAAGTGCTGGAAAACCTTACAGATTCTAAGGATAAATCTAACAACAAGAAATTTCATTTGTTATTCAAGCTGTTGACAGTTATCATTGCAATTCAAGCAAGAAAACATGTTGTTTTTTTAAAAAGGGAGAACAATTGGTCGTTCATTCAATAGACCTATCATGTTTTCTGTTTTGTGTATTACTATTGCTCCTCAACAAAGCAAAAGTGATTTAATAAAAAAAAAAAAAATTGTAGAGTACGCAATAGTTTTTATTTGATCACTCGAGTAATCAGCAGTATAATCCATAGATTACTCGATTACTAAAATAATCGATTACGGCAGACCTAATAAGGTCTATTATTTGTTTCATCAAACACACTGAAGTAGAATTTTAGTTGCAAAGTCCAGAACAACCCGCACCATTATTTTTCTGCAAACTGTAAGACTTGTAAGATAGTTTAGTTCACCCAGTTTCATATTCCACAGTAGCAGGCAGAGAGGGAAGATCACTCAGCCCTGTCATTCTTTGTCTTTGTGGAGCCTCATTACTCATTAAAGTGGGAGCTCATGGACCTGTAAGGGCTAATAAATAATGTAGCTGTATCATGAAATTAGTTCTGGTAGCTGATCTTTGCTTGCTCACACAGGAGTGAATGCAAATGCTCTTGCTGATTTTCTGTTTAGATTTTCAGTTCTCCCAAAGGGAGCAGATAGAGTTAACCTTTAACTCCAACTGTCTGTCTGTCAAAATGCACATCGTTGCATAATAGGGAATAGTCAAACCACGTCTCTTCCAAACCAGACAGAATTCAGTGAAATTTCACTCAAGCATTTTCGGGACCCTAATATATGTATTTAATTACTTCTTTCATTTGCGTGCTATATTTACATTTGTATGCACTTGGAACTTAAGTGATTTTCATGTAATTTTGCCCCCAATTGTGGTGGTCCTAGAAGGGTCCACCTCAAACTTGCTTTCAGTTTTTCTCACATTCACATAAGTTTTGGATCTATTTGAAACCTCACAAATTGAAATATACCAGTAGCCTAAAGTCCTCTTTCTACTTCTAGCTGAAAGCTGAGAACCAGACCTTTCATTCAGCAAAAGTCAACAAGATTTAAAAATAAGAAACTGACCTCTCATTGGTTTTAGGACTTATGACTTAACAGTCATCATTTTATGAATGCATTCATCAGTACACTTTCAGCCATTTATTTTTCACAATTCATTATTGGCTCAGGCTTCAGAGATCCTGAGGGCAAAGGGTGATCTTGTCGTTCATCCATGTGTGCGCCGCTGCCTCCGCTATGTCATTAGCTGAGTTGGTAACATCATCAGTCATCATGCTCATTTTTGATTTCATCTACTTGCCATCTTCAGTAAACTGAATTGATGTGTTTGTATGTACAAAGCTTTGTAAAGTTGAGTCTGTGGAGGGGAAGAGATGATTCGCTCTTTTTCACAAAATGTTTTGAATCTTTGTTTGTGGGCAGTAAGTTGACTTTCCAAAGCAATTCTAATTAATTAAATTAATTTAAGCTATGTTCACTAGTACTCATCTGTCCTTTGGAATTGATGTTTTATTCGTACAAGTAAGCTCCTTCCTCGTTTCGATCACTTGTTTTCCCTCGCTGTCTGCCTGCATCTCAATTCTGAGCCGAGTTTTCACATGCGGATGCTGTGGGGAAAGTGAGGGAGGGGAGACACAGACCTCCCACTCTCAAGATGTAAAAATACAAGCAGCGGTTGACTGATCACTGTGGAACCACATGAATACGTACCAGACAGAAATGTTTAGCTCTGCAGAGAGAGGCTTCTAAAGACGTGCATTTATCATCATCCTTCAGAATAAATAAATGCTTGTCTGTTTAGCTGCTAAAGTTACATGTAGGAAACAGCTGAAGGAAATGCAAACTCCGACCAAGAAGGTTAAGTTAAGATGACCTCTGGCTGTCTGTTTAAATCTTATCAGCCTGCATTTATTATTTATTCCAGAATAACTGGATTGAATGTTCTTAGTTGTGTTAAGCTGTGATCTCTTCAGAGGGCTCAGGCAAAAAACAAGAAGGCACCTATTAAATGTGGAGTTTCTGACCTTCCTTAAGCAGCCACCATCATCTAAACTTTAGCTGGCCACAGCAATGTACCTCTATAATTATTATCATTTTCTCTGAGGCTGGGAGACTCTGGATAAAATTGTAATTACTTGTTGTTGTTTTTTTGTGGAATTGACTGTTCTCTCCACAATTTTTTTTTTTTTTAATTTTGTGGCTCTCAACTGCCCTATAGAGGTTCAACAAAGCAACTAAAATATATGATGGTTTGGAATAGAACATATAATATTAAGGTACCAGAAAATCAGCATATTAAACATCATTCAATTTCCACACTTTCTTTTGCACTTTCTTAAGGACTTGCCTAACATTTATAGGCTTTTAAATGTTTAAAATTGTATATATAACTAGTGTGTTGGTCGTTTCCGACAGCAGCAGTATATCCCTATAAAGAACCCAATCTCCTGTGTCGTACAAGCAATCCCTAATTGAACTCCTCAGATTAAAGGAGAAGTTATGTCCAAAGAAAAAAATAAAGACAAAAACTCACTAGCCTAGCCACAGCTAATGTTACGATGAACAAAGTCTGGGCCTTTAAGACCTTGCCTGGTATTTTATATCTCTGTTTTTGGGTTTTATGGCTGATCATAAATGCTAAAACTAGCATTGATTATATTATAATATTATTGCTATGCATACCTGATCACCTCACTTCAGAGAAATGAAACAAAACTAACAGAAGTGTATATTGTGCAGATGCCCTCACGCATTACACTGTGTATATTCTAATACTATTTTACTTCAGCATTTTTTTGTTGTAATGTTCATCCGATTTCAATCATCAGTGGAATACCAATCAGAAATTATTCTCTAACATGAGATTGATTGTGTTTACAATGCAGTGTCTATTCCTCATGTTAAAGCGTCCATCACCCAACCAGCTGCATGCCAATTGTGAGAGCTGAGCCCAACATCTGCCTCCAACAGCTGGATAAAGCAGAGTAATGTAGCAACAGTAATCATTGATTTACCACACTTGCGGCTCTCTTTATACACTCGGCAGAAAGTTCACCTTCCTCTCCTGTTGACATACTGAAGTGCAATGGTTGTCAAGAGGAAGGTTTTCACACTGTTTTTTGTTGAAAAACGACCTTAAAATGTTCTTCGTAGAGCACCATTTTCATTTAACTGACAACTTGCATGTCAATGAGTGGCTTAAAAGGAGAGTTATTTGTGGGCTTTTAACTTGCTATAAACAATTAAATCTTGAACAGTAGGGTTTCCAAGCCAGAGTATTCAATGTACGGGACAAAAATGGAGGCTGTAATTAAAAAGCTTGAATTCAGATCTGGCTTTGTCAGCATTCAACACTCAAGTATTCCTGTCATTGGGCGGTTTTCATGTGCAAACAAAAAAACACTTGCGGATAGTGTTAAATGTGACTTTGGCCATGTTTTCACATTCATCTGCTTGTAATGTGTATAGAATGTAATGTGATTGAATTGATGGGCTTGCACACATTGATAGATTTCCAAACGAAATTAATCTCTAGTTGAGAATATGATGATCATTATGTTTCGCTTTGGAGGATGAAAAACAATGTTAGCTTTTCATGAGCAGATTGTGACATGTGTTGTTGATTTTATATCTGGTCATTTCATTTTACCATTCCACAAGTGTTGGACAGCCACGTGAATTCTAATATGAACCTTCGCATTAATATTGCATGGCCACAAATCGGATAGGTTTTCGGTCCAGACCACATGTAAAAAATTCAAACTATGCTAAAAAAAAGGTGTACAATGTGTCACATTAAAACAAAAACATCTGATTGGAATTAGAGCTGCATTAAATAGCATAACGTAATCGACGGAACTCGATTTTGAAATCAAATTTTCGACAAATTTAATAGTCGATTATTCAGTGACGTCATCGGACACCGCCTCTGACACTGCGTAATAACAAGCATGTAAATATTAGCGCCATGGCAACACCATCACGACGGAAAAAATCCAAGGGGGAGGCATGTTGGCTCTGTAGAATAGGGGTTCTCAAACCTTTCAGGGCCAGGGACCCCTTACATGGGAGAAAATTTTCAAAGGATCCCCTTTAAGTCTTATGCCTATTAAAAAAATGTTTACTGCCATTTCTACTCGTAGATACCATAGGAATTAATTATATTTTAAACATTTCTATCTTAAAATGTGAGACTTGTTTTGTAGAAATTAACTTAAACAAATTCAATTTGAACTTACTTTTAAAGACAGGGTCATTTTTATTAAAATTAGATTTTGACCCACAGCATTTAAAATTTTCACCAAATATTAAAGCTTCCGGAAAATGAACAGTAACAAGACTGGCACTGTCTGTCCTAATGAACCCAGTTAATTTTAAAACCAGTTTAAAGCTAACTTAAATGGTTCAGCTTTAACATAATGAAGTTATTTCCCCTTATTCAATATATTGGCAGAAAACTGAAAAGCAAAACGTTCTTAGTAATTAGGCCTAGTCATAAATATTTGCTTACGGCTTTATCACTGTCTTATCACACAATTATATTCACGCATCAATCACATCAATAAGTCACAAAATTAGTAAGATGGATGAGACTCTTTCAGAACAGTTTCTGAATTCTTGGAGTGATGGATGACAGACAGACTCTAAGATCAGCTTCCACTTGTAAACCAGCCCTCTTCTCATTCTTCATTGGCGTCAAAGTGGAAAATTATGATTCACAGGGTTAAGCGGTAGGAAAGGGGAGCAATATTTGCATGGCCGCAGCAGCTAGTTCAGGATACTTATGTGACAGGGAGGACAAAAGTTTGCATGATTATCCTGCTGGAATCGGACCCTTAATGTCATATTACAGGATAATTCCAACAGCTGTTCTTTTGCCTTACCTGTCAGACCATATGCTGTTTCAGTTGGTGCAAAGGGATTATGCGCCCAGTCCAAGGTATCAGTGTTCATATCGGAGAAGAATGAGCTGAAGTGATCGCTGAGTGATGTGAAGTGAGAAGTGGCGACCTTCCTCATGGTAGCCACAGACAGGTTGTTAGTCTGGAGAAACTCCTTCTGTTAGGGGAACATGTCTATTAGTCCGTCTTGTATCCTCCTTCTACATAAGTCGGTTTTCTTCATGATGTCAGTGATTTTGTCACGGAGTTCAAGGATATATTGATTGACCTCCTTGGATGAAGAAGTTGAGGCTATTCAGTATGTTGAATATGTCGGCAAGATATGCCAACTTGACCACACGTTCCGGGTCAGTGAGAAACTGTGCAATAACGGGTTTTCCCTCTCTCATAGACTGTGCAATTTCTCTGTGTATCTCAAATACCCGCTGCAAAACTTTCACAAGAGACAGCAATCCCACCTCAGAGTGATAGAGCAGTGCGTCATGTACAGCATTTATATCACGGCAAAGTTGTCCAAACATACGCGCTTGCAATACTCTTGATTTCACAAAGTTAACTTTGTAGACGATGGAGACTCGTCTCTGTAAGCTAGTTAGCTAGCTCAATGTTAAAGGGCATGTACTTAACGCTGTTGTTCGGTTTAACGGCACTTTTTTAAATGTAGTGGTTTATCAATGATGGTGAGAGAACCAAAAAACAATAACTGCTTAATAACTGTATACAAATGTTCCCTACGTTTAAAATCATACACATTGCATCGCTCATGGAGACGTTTCACTTTACTGCTGAAAGTGTCTCGCTGCCTGCTTAGTGCACACCTCTGCGTCTGTGCTTGTCCAATGTGAGCGCCATCAAACTTGCAAGCGTTTTAGGTCCATGTATGTTTTGGTATTTGGTATTTTGTTTCAGAAACGAATATTGAAAAACGAAAAGAGTGGCCATTTGATTTTTCGGATTGAGACATGAGAATCAACATTGAGAACAGATATGTTTCCTTTTCAAGACCAAATAGGGCTGGAATGAAATTTGAAATTGGTTTGATTTTCAATTGATTATGAAAAAATAAATTCAAGAGGAGACGGAAAGAAGAGATGGTTTGTTAGTTTTCTGACACCGGATATGGCTGTTTATGAGGGAATGACAGCGGTATATTGAACGCTGTCAGGCATCACCTTATTCCTCAACAGCAGTGACTCATTTCAAAGTAATATGAAGAAGTTAGAGGTGGATACTAAGCTCTGCATTATGGTCTTGTCTACATTTATTTCTAAGGTCTTTACTATTAATATGAAATACGTCAGCAAACCTGAAATTGAGGCTCTAACCGTTGACACACACAGTGCCGGAACAGTTAGCGGCTCTAATGTTGTGGTTGATTGTTGTATATTCTATTCAGACTGGAAACTGATGTTATTCCCAAAATGTGTGCTCAGCATACTGACAGAACCTACTGAAACTCCTTCGGCAGGATCTATGCTGGAGATGATGAGACAACGTGGTCTAGGTGGTTTATGGTTATAATAAAGATCCCAGGTGGAGAGTACTCTAGACTGCTGCTGTACATTTCTCATGATACCGTATGATCACACGCACCATCGAAAAATGGAATGTTGTTAATGGTCCAGCAATAGGAATGCCATTTTTTACTCCTTAGATTGGAAAACAGTCGCTTAAGGCTTCATTATGTATTTAAATGAGTCAGTGACTGGTTGTAATGTTTTGGCTGATCGGTGTGTGTATTAGTGTCCTTGGGTTTTATGACAGGTGCTCTATAAATCTAAGTAATTATTATTATTATTATTATTTTTATTATTATAATCAAAATGACTCTGATATCGGAGCTGCTAGTGTATTTCCTATTTCCCTCGATATGGGGGCGTTGATTAGGAGCAACGCCATCATTGGTGAGATTGTAAACGATCACATCCCGTCTCATAAAGAAATGAAAAATAAACCCGTATTTTGTTTCTGTCTCCTCTTTTTTGAACTATTTTTCAAATTTCCCTCATCCATATTTGATCTTGAAAAGGACAAACACTGTGGTTTATTCCTGTTTCTCCAAATTAAAAATCAAATAACCACCCGTTTTTTGTTTTACAATATTCGTTTTTGAAACGAAAAACGAAATACCCAAACATACATGAACCGTTTAAGCCTAATGTAGTTGTTAACTACAGAAGGCACAAAACTTACTGTTTTCTTTTCTTCCCCTGTTTATTTTCTTAAATTTGCATGGATGTTTGATTTAATTCCAGAGAAACTGTTTATATTTTTTTCTATATTATTTATTTATACATTTGAATCACCTTTTGTTTCAGCAGTGATATGATGCAACATGAAAGGACTAAATTCCAGTTAAGCAAATACCATGTTGGTAATGCAACCTGTTTGGATTAACATTCTGTTATAAAAGCAGTAAAGTTTACTAAAAGACATTTTGGAAATACAAATTCATCTTTATTGTTTCTATTGTTAGTTTGAATGTGCCCAAAACAAAGCAAAATTTGTAAGCTAATAGCTGGTAGCCATTTTTATTTTTACCTAACCTTTATTTAACCAGGAGAAAAAACTGATCCAGTTAATTGATTAATCGTCGATTACTAATACGATTAATCGACTATCAAAACAGTTGTTAGTTGCAGCACCTAATTGGAAACATCCTTAGCTGGGATGAGTTCCAGAACCCCCCGCAACCCCGATAAGGATAAACAGTTACAGAAAATGAATAAATGTTAGTCAGTAACATAAGTTTAACAACATCATTTAATTTTTTTAAGAAAATTAAAAAAACAAACATGCCATTTGCAGATATCATCTCAACCTCTTTCACTTTAGTAAACCTTAATTAGATAAGACACACAATGTTATCCCCAGGACTAAACTAATTCGTTTTGTGACTACTTCTTTTATATTGTATGATATGAATGGATCCGAGAGGAAAATCACAGATTCAGCACTACTACAGCAATAACATTCTATTGCCTCCCCATGTTATTGGATATATTTTAATTTAAACTTTATAACAATGTTATCACGCACGATAAAATTAATTTAATAAAAATGATTTGCTGATTCTAGTCAAGTTCTCCACAAAGTATGAATCATTTTGCCAAGTAATTTTTGGCCCAAATGAAAATACTGGTCAGTTTGTCACTACCTCATTTAAATTCAATGAATAAATAACTGTTTTAAGCTTCTTATTTCTGGAGATGGTTGGAGATATCATTGTTTGGCAAAGGGAGTGACTAAAACTGTTTACTGCTCTCAATTCAAACGCTGATTACACACAAATTACATAAACGTAAGTGAATTTTTTGTCAGTTGTAAACTTAACCTCTTTTCACCACCCTCATTAAATGGCCAAACAAATACAAATATATATGCAACTTACAGAATATCAAGTAAAGCATTAAAACAAAAAGCGGTGCTGAAATCCGACCACTGTCTAAGGGGCTGGAGTCATTGTTTTCCGACTGCCTGTCCATCTATGACGCTACAATTTTTATTACCTAGTTTATTTTACATTTAAGTCAGGGGTGCAGATGCTTTATGCAGGTTACGCCCTTAGTATCTTCATGTATATCCCGTTCTCTCCCAACATAGTAAAGCCAGTTATGGATATCTAGGTTTTCAGGTAGCATGTGTCGAAATGTTTACTTTATTTTTAGCTTTTTGCCTCCTTTTTCTTTTTAGAGTGACATATTCTGCCAAGCAGATACCATATAACGTTTAAAACCATATATTATTTAACAGTATTGTGAGCAAACTGCTTAAACAGAGTGTGGAGGCACTTAAAATTAACAGTTTTATCTTTACTTTGAGATTTTTGTTGGCTAAGTTAATTATTTTGAGGACATAAGCTCAGAAAGGCACCACAGATGAAATAACAACGTAGCTTTGTCCACCTGCTGCTTCTTCTCCAATAAACTGCCTTCCCGGTGGCAGAACAGCAGCTGTGAAGCTGAACAAACAGGGACAATTAGAGAGTAATGACCTACAGACTGCACTCATCCTGTCTTTCTCCAGAGTGCTACACAAGTTAGTTTTGTATCACCCATTGTATTCAAGAATAGAGGTGTATGCCTCTGGGTGAACGGAACAGGGCCTGACTGACCTACTCTTGCCGTGCGTGGGCCTGTGAAATTAACAAAGATGCATTGTTGCAGTTAAGATTGTGTACAATGCACAGTTAATTGAATAAATGTACCATTTCTGATACATTTATTGTGTTCTTACCCACTTGAGATGCCCCCAGAACTGAAGCCTCTGGAACATTTGTAGGCATCTTGGCCCTGTGCCATATTGAAGGGGGAAACTGTTTTTAAATTGCCGGGGAAGCTCTTCCTCATGGGACAGAATGTATTTTGGTCCCTCTTTCTCTTTACACAAGGTCTTTGAGATTATTTTTACAGACTAGGGGATGTTATACTTATGCAGGGGCCAACACCCAAGAACAGGAAGCCAAAGTTTCTATGAAAGTCCACGAGATGGAAGCAGATAGCGTCTGAGGAAAACAATATTTTGGCTGGAGCTCATTCTGGTCGCCAATTAGACCCCAATGCTTTTATGATTTACCGCTTCCTGTACCTGCTTTTATGTGCCTGGGGCTGCTGTGTGGAAAACAATGACCCCTGATTAAAGATTGAGCTCCGTCTCTTAGACAGCATTGGCGCCATTCTTATCAGATGCCTACTTCTCCGAACTCATCAAAACCACCTGAAATCAGTGGCTGTAATTGTGGCAGCGCTGACTTTTCTAAGAGAGAATGAGCATATTTAGGCTTTTGAAATATTGACATAAGCATCGAACCATCAATCCAAAATCTGACATTTTTGCAATGCTAGACGTGCTAGATGTAAAAAGAATCGCTGATAAATGTAAAAATATCAAAGACAGGTTGCTTGTCAGTATAGATTTTTAAAAGTTGGTCAGATTAATTCCACTTGGATCAAATATTAATTAAGAAAATTAAAATTTTTAATAAAAACTTTGGAGTACATTGCTAAATATTAAGATAAGCATCTATATACTGTATGTATATACTGGAAAACTGAGAGATTGTTGTCTTTTCCTCCACCCTCTCTTGTAGACATGGTCTCGTGGTTCAGCCCGGATCTTGAATGACTGGGTGGAGTGAGGGATATGAGGTCACTCTGTTAATTGCCTAGTAAAATGTGTGTGGGTAAAGATAACACCTTAAACAAACTATTATGAAAGTGGAAATTGGAGCGGTTTTAAATGTGCTGCTCAGTGCAATACAATACAGTGCAAAACATTTTGTTTGTAATCCTCCAACTCATATTTTAGTGCTGATTTTTCAGCTTTAATTATTTTTAAGGGTGTATATGACTGGTGACCACTATAGGACTTGGTAGCCCTTTCTGTAAATAATCCAGCAGTTTAGGGACAGCTGAGTAGCTCAATGGCCATAAATGACTCTCAGCCATTTTTATGGGAAAGCAGTTGTGTGATCTTAACTGGCCAAGTCCTTTGACCTCGGTCCAAGTGAGCATGAATTTCTCTTAATGATGGCATAAATTCATATAAACAAGTAAGAAGTAAAAGGGCTGTGGTACAGGTCAGGCATTGGTCAACAAGGAGGATATCAAGTGTCTGCTGACGTCAATGGGTTGTAGATCTCAGGCATTGATTGAATGCAGAGTCTAGTCTTGCCTTCATTAGGTGGGTTTACATGGGACACTTTACTCCTATCCGAATAAAACATTTCAGAATTGCAAGGTCATTTACATGTTTACATGACCTGGGATCCTTTCAAGTAGAAAGCTTTCCGAAACAGTGTTTACATGCAGCTATCGGTAAGGCTTCCCGAAAGCACTTAGACAACCTCCTTGCAAAGGAATTAAATCTTAATCGGAAAGGGTCTTTTCTTTCGGAAAGAGGTGTTTAGATGTAGCATTTTCTTTCTGATTAGGCGCCTTTTCTGAACCTATTTGGAAATCGGCCGTCTATGTAAACCCACCTATTGGTGCGACTGTAAACGACCACATCCATCTCAGTAAACAAAAACAAACCTGTATTTTGACTGTCCCCTCGTTTTGCCACTAACCATCGTCCCATGCAAGTTAGCTGACCTAACTTGCATGGGACGATACAAGTTAGGTCGTCCCATGCAAGTTAGGTCCGCTATATTTCACCAGGTCACTTATCCAATCCTATGCATTTCTGGGATCATTTGTGGCAGGGCAGAAGTGCTCAAATTAAAATCGGATGGTTAAAGTCGTTCCCAAAAGCCTGACAATTTTTTGGGAACGGGTCAAATACGCCCCTGTACAGGATGATTGGACCGAAGGTGTCAAATCGGTTTTGATGGCTTCATGGTGTCTTTGGACTATTTGTCTCCACGTCACACGCAGGCAGCTTGGAGTCTGCAAGTGTCAGTCAAAACAAAGAAAATTTTCATATTGTATTTACGATTGAACTGAAGGACACTTTTCTTTTTCCTCTGTTTCGGCCTCGGATGTCTCTGCATAATCATCATTGTTAGGTCTCTGTTTATCTCTCATAGGTCATTCAAAAAAACTCGAGTGACATTTGTCTCTTAGTCATGTCTTCTAATCACTAGGTAAAAATATGGGTTTATTACAGACAGATCTATTAGAACATAGAAGGTACAGGCACGTTCAGGTGAAAGTCTTATCCCGGATTCTTCCCATTCCGATCCATTAGGACCATTACGTGCTCAAAATGTCAGGTTCGATCGACCAGGTCAGGCCATCGTGGGCTCAGACAGAACAGCGCACTTACGTCAGACATAACATCATGAAGTGACTTCAGAAAACAAGTGGGGAGAATAGAATGGAAGAATGGAATATTTCCATTTGCCTAACAACAGGTAAGGAGAAGGATGTGGCACACACAGCCAGTGGTAAATGCAGTTACTGTGAAAATAGCCTATAATTGTTTAATATTCCGGGTTTTTTTTATATTTTTTTTTATCAAACAGTAATAAATGCTTTTCAACCTGGTGATGGTCTGATCTGCGGCCCAGTTCACCATTGCAAGCGACTGCTGGTGTAGTGCTACTTAGGGTAATGGTGTTCCTGCCTTAAGCAAGAGTTTGGGTTGAGCATTAATTAACCTGAGATGAGAAGTTATAGTTATACAAAGTGAAATCTAGTCAGTAGAGTTGTAATTATTGAAGTATTGTAAATTACCTTAGTGAAATCCCGCTTGAGACCATCCTGGCAACCAGACCTGAAAACCTGTCTCATAAGTTTAGAATCATTGAATAAATGTTGTGTCCTTTCATGTGCGCTGCATAAAAAACAACTTTAACTTGTATAATATGGGACAGCAAGTGGCCCGCATCATCAGCAAAAGGGAGTGCATCTTCAATGTGAATCTCACCGTGACAGGGATTCATTTTGATGGTGGCGATAGCAGAGGATTACTGATGGTCCGTAGGATGCAATGATTCATTGGGTCTTGTCTGTTTTTTCTGCCACTTTGCTTTGCCATAACGCTTTTACTAATTCTAATTTTAAAGACTATTTTTGGTGGTTCAACAAAAACTCATTATCAGATGACTCTACCTCTTAATTTGTGAAGTGTAATTGAAGTTTCACTTATACCTTCTTCTCTGTCTCCCCAACAATGACCCCGGATGACTCCTTTCATTAAAGCCAACTGCAATGATTTATTGGATACTTGTTCCTTCAGATCTCCCCTGAAAGGCAGAGAACTGGACAATCTTGGAGGAAAAAAAACATTTCAAAAGCACAGACTCTAATTACTTTCTCATTTTATAATTTCTGGGCAAAGATTATTCACAATTCTTCTTTCCATATACCCTCACTTGTCTTTGAAGCCTATCACCCCCAAGGGGGACATTATGTTTGTTACTCTCATGGTTCACTGATAAACTAGAAGTTTCACAGAGACTAGCCTGTAAATGGTTCTGGAAACACTTTTTTGAACATATAGTTCCCGATCAATATAAGGTCACACAGCTAGAAGGCCAGTTGTTGCAAGTTATTCACTTTTATTAACATCCTACTATTTTCAAGAAACCTTCCTACTCGTTCCAGTTCAGAGACTCTATCTTTTTTGTTGAATATTTACTACTATCATCGTTCATGAGAATCTGCTCCTTTCTTCTCTTAGTTGATTCAGCTGTGCACTGAGGCCTTTTCCCTTTGTCACATCCCAGCCATTAGGTATCAGAGCTGCTAGGAAGCATGTAAAGAGATCTGAATGACACAACACAGGGAAGAGGGAACAAAGGGGATGCTGGAGGAGGGGACAAAGTCTCTTGGTTTGTTTTTGCTAAAAGGCTCTGCTATTTCAATTCACAGCAGAAATATGTTCATGATGTGACGGGAACTTCTTTCATGACGGGAATCAGAAATGTATCCAGAACCTTTGGAAACATTATTATAAAAATAATTAGGACTGTAGTGAAAGAAATGCCTAAAATGGACAGATTGTGACTCATCTGGAATTAATGCTGTCAGCCATTAACAGCAGGAAGTTACCTCTAATGGCAAGATATTAATTGAACATGGATCATTAACTTAGATTTGATTCTGTTGCATGTTCATTCCCCCCATCTGCTGTTCAGGCAAAATGTCACCTGAATCACTGATGGTTTCCGTTTTCTCCTCATTCTCAGGTGCATGCAATTCCTTTGGTGACTGTGAGCAGTCTTTAAGAGGGCAGGGTTCCGCTCATTCTCCCCCTTCTCCTTGCGTGGGCTGACCATCTGCAGTTAGTCAGGAGCCTTGAATAGCCTGTCGCATTCAGATATGAAACTGCTGTTTTTACCGGATAGTCATCCTATTTTTTTATTTGTTTTCTGTCTGGCCTAGGTTGTTGTTCCTTACCTATGTTAGAGGGTAAGTACCAGTCTAACGGTTCTTTGTGGACTGGTTGTGTGGCTGCCCTTATTTTGTTTATTTTGGCTGGCCCAGCGGGTCTTTTATGTTAGATTTGGATAGAATTGAGTTGCGTTGATTGTTTATATTTAAAATAAATTGATATTTCTTCGGTGTTGGCAGAACTCGATCCTGTATTGTTGCCTCTCCTTTTGGGTAAACTGGGTTTACAGGGTGTTGTAACTTAAATTGGGGGCTTGTCCAGAACTAATTAGGAAATGGATTGACTTTTCTTTAACACCTAGATTTTATGGCTTAATATCAGTAGGCCTGTTTCGTTTCCCAATGTTTTGGTAACTTTGGCTTGAGACCATTGGTCTGTGCGTTGCTCTTTTGTGTGTTGAGTAACTTTGCTGACAGTTTCAGTTGTCTCATAACAGTGTCCTTATAAGATTCACGAGGTTCGTTTACAGTGTGGACAATAACTGTTACATTTACCTACCCATTCAGAAAAACGGGGTAACATCTAAGCAAACATACAGCCTTAGTATGATTTACATGAAGATTTTGAGAAATACAGTAATGTTGCTATGAGTGACGTTAATAATGTTCAGTAATCAAACCTGTTCTGGATTTGCTATGGTGAGATGTGACAAAACTTTTTCTATCTGTTTATTTTAAGTAAAATTAGATACCTGTTTATCTTGATTTGCCTCATTCAGTTCCAGGCATCATTCCATTAATCTTGGAATAAACAGCCATGCCTTTGTCATCATGACATTGCTGACAGAAGGGTGATTGCCTTGTCATTTCCGTTTTGTCCGTCTAGCAAACCACCCAGAAATGGCAAGCTAGCACTTGCAGAAGATCTATGCTAATCGGACCATATATGTGATTGGCACCGACGACAGAAAACCGACGGTGGAAAGAGTGCACTGTGCCAAGACCACTAACATGGGCCACAAGCAGTTTAGATGGAGCACTGAGATCAAGCCTTTCGTAGGCCGCAGAATCCCTCTAGTGAAAGCAGGAGCATTGGATAACATTTATAAGGCATTCCTGGTGTCTGTTTCAATATGTTGATACAACTCCAGATGGCAGAGACACGGGCATTGGATACTCTGTATCACAGGCCCATGTTTGAGAACTAATCGCAGGACTAGTAAAATGTTGGGAAATCCTTAACTAAGTCTCTACTCATGCAACTGATAACAATAGTGATAGCAAATACTAGATATTTTTCTTTATCTTACCTTGCCAGTAACACTCACTCAGAGATTTCTAAGATTATAGACTAAATGTCCGAGATCAAGGATAACTGTAACAATCCTGAAAAGGGGTCAGGAGGGGCAGCAAATAATAGATCAAACTGCAAGTTATGAAAAAAAAGGGGCCAGACAGATTCAATCAGAAGAGCAAATGAACACAATCAGAAAAATTGTTATGACAAGCTTATGTTAATGTCGAAGAAATATGGTCAGCTCAACATCCTGCACCCTAGTGTTCACTTTTAGTTTTATATTTAAGTCAAATGCAGCTAATCTGGTTAAATCTCCGGTTAAAACCCGGCGTGTTTTCAGTCTTTTATGATCACATGACCACATCACAACATTTTAAGATCTCAGCTATTACTATTTACCCCAGCTCATAACCACCGTTAATCACCATTTAGGTGTCCAACAAGAACTTGTGCCATAGTGAATTAATCTTTTCTTTATAGGTTGACCAGAGACTGAGAAATTCAAACATAAAATTTTTCATGTGCTTTGTGTGAAAAAGGAACATTTCTTGCCTTTTTATCTAGAGTATATTTCACACACACAGAAGATCCAATGGTGACGTGAAGAAATGAAAAAACCTGGTCAATTTAAGCTGTTTACCTGTTTACCAATAGATTTTAATGGGCATCACTTGAAACAATCCTGCATGACAAAAAACACAGTAAGAGCCTGGAGGCATGCTAGCACATGTAATTAAGTACATTAGTGCTTTGAGGGAAATGCCGACATCAGCATGCAAACATGCTCACCACGGTAATGTGTGCATGTTGATACATAGTGTTTAAAATGTTAACCATATCACCTATTGAGTGACCCAAATATCACAGTAATTCATCAGCTGCCCACAAGTTATATCAGTCAGTATCAAAGGGGTGTGAGGACAGCCAAATTACTAAAAATAAATCTCACCTTTTGTTCACGTAACAAAATGTAAAAACACATTAGAGTCTTAACATAAAACAAATATTTTATTTTTGTTAAATTGAGTCTGATACAATTATTGCCACCCCTAGGAAATCCAGCGATTTAAAAAAAAAAGTAGCTGAAGCATATTTCCAGTCCTATTTCATATTTTGTTGAACAACAACTTTTACTGGGGTATAAATATGAGGTGACACAGACCTAATTCTTTTAGGGCCCACTTATCTGAAGGTTGGTGGTTCTATCCCCGGCCTCTGCAGTCCTCATTTTAAAGTGAACTTGAGCAAGATACTGAACCCCAAATTGCTCCCAATGGCTGTTCCATTCGTGTGTGAATGATGTTATGAATTGTTACTGCTGCTGATGAGAAGATGGTGCCTTGCATGGCAGCCTCGGTCATCAATGTAGGCATGTAAGTGTGAGTGGGTGAATGCTGGCTCACATTGTAAAGCGCTTTGAGTGGTCGAGCAGACCAGAACAGCTCTATATAAAAACAGAACATTAACCGTTTACATTCTTCACAATGGGAAAGACCAGAAAACATAGCCATGATATGCTGCATACACCCAGGCCTGATTCGATCACACCATCACTTGAATACACTATTTCCAGATGAATCGAGTTGACTTGTGGTTCTCACCAGGACACTATACCTAAATTAAAAGAGATCCGAGATGAGATGAGAGAAATGTTGATTGAAATACTTAAGTCTAAGAAGGGTTGCAGAGCTTGAACCAAAATTAACCTTATCAAAGGTGGCTAAACTTCCAAAATACCTCCAAGGCTCATTAAGGATGTGACAAAGATAAGAAAAACAAAACAAAACATCCAAGGAACTGCCTACCTCTCTCAGCTCATTAAAGCTCAATGGTCACAGCTCCACTGTTTGAAAGATACTGGGTGAAAAGCAGCTTCAATCTGCAATTTTTTATATTCATAAATAAAGGGAAATATAGAGGGACCAATTTTTTTGTAACAATCATATCAAATACAAATAATATCCCTGATTGATTTTGATGAAGGGTCGGTCATGTTGCAGGAAAGATCCCGTTATTACATTTTTAGAATTAAGTACTTTTCAACATGTTTTCGTCAATTTTCCTAAACCACTTGATGGTTATCATGGAGTTGGGTGGAAGAGTGGGCGTTATCCTGAAGAAAGTGCTATTGATTTTGGAATAGATCGATAAAAGGGTGCCTTTTTAAAAAAAAAAAACTTTCTTGAGCATTGCGAGAAGCGATTCACGGAATATAACTAAAAATATTTGGGGCAGATAAGAAAGACACTTTTGTCAGACACATGCCCTTGATGAGAATATAATATGCTGTCATTGAGTAATCTTGAGTGTGTTCACATTTGGCAAGTTTCTTTAGTATGGTTGCACTGTAATGCAATATTTGAAATAATGTGAGTGCTGCCTTCTGGAAACTTGGTTTGAACCAAATATGCAGAATTCTGATTCCCAAAGAACCCTGTTTCCCAATGAAGTACGACCGTAGCACCCTGCAGACCAAAGACAAAACAGGGAGTGATGCCTCTAGATGGAACCCTAAATCACATGATTTGTGTTCTCAAATGAGTTTATACTGGCAATGTTTTGACTCACTTACATAATGTGTGCTCTTCTTGTGTTTTTAACTGGTAGAAATTCCACCAAAGAAACACAAATCCAAGCAGTGCATTAAGGATACCACTTTTCCTTGTTTTGAAACGTTGAATCTCCATAGGATAATAGTCATCAGGTATACATCATGAGTGTTGTCCAATCAGATTGTGACCTTATCCATATGCCTTTTGTTTTGTATTTTATTTGCTTTTTTGATCCTGTATTAAAATTCTAGTTTGAACACAAACTGAACCAGGACCAAAAGTGAATTCCTGCAAAATTTCTGTAAAATGTGTGTCTTTGCGTGTTAATTAAATGTTAACGGTTTTACCTGAAG
Source organism: Lophius americanus (assembly GCA_037951165.1). Classification (NCBI taxonomy): domain Eukaryota; kingdom Metazoa; phylum Chordata; class Actinopteri; order Lophiiformes; family Lophiidae; genus Lophius; species Lophius americanus. The sequence goes on from JBBDHG010000021.1 coordinate 8,670,514, forward strand.
GGATGGTTGACAGGCATGCACCAATATTCTGCAAAACTGCATCGCTTATGAGATAATGCGAATTAGAATGATTTTGTATAAAATCATTATACAAAAGCCTGTTTGTTTTGAGCCTGTTTGTTTTGGTCATAACTCTCAAACGGTGCCCAGTAAATCAGGGAGGCTCAATGAAAGATATTTGGAGCTCCAGGGAGGAACAAGAGAATAAAGATAAGGCAGTCACGGCCCAGCTACCCCAAACTGTCCTTAAATTCAATCCTTAGATAAATGAACAAATTAGAGATTCAGTTATCCAACATTCTTGAATTGCGCTTCAGAAATTCCATGGCAGATTTGAGTCCCCCCTTGAGGGTTGGTAATAGATAAACTCTGCTCACTATTGTTACATTCCTGGAAAGTAAGCTCAAACATCAGTGTCAAACAAACTATGAACTACCTCATAGCACCAATAAATATTTTCATTTCAGGAAAATGCAGCCTGTTTTCCACAAACCATATGCTGAGTGTACTGTAGTCACAAAATGTACCATATAGAGATATATATCTACAATATATGTGCCTGAAAGAGAGGTAAGGCTGCAGTGGAAAAGGGTGAAACCCTGGGATGACAGTCGTTCTAATTCATGGAAATTAGACAGATTAATCGACTGCTGTGCAACCCTCACTTATTTGATTTCAGCGCTGCTACTCCCTTTCTGTTTTTGAAAGGCAGAATTATCTATATATATATATATATATGACATATTATCAATATAGATATATGTATATATTTATTATTATTATTTTATTTTTTTTACCCATTTATACATAGGCATAGGATATACATCATAATATAGGCATGTTTTTTTCTCGAGTTTCCTTTCATGCTCTGGGTCTACATTATCTCTTGGAAAACAGGGCATATCTGAATTATGTTGTTATGAAACATGTCAGTCATGTTTTGTGAGGCCATATGTATATATCTTAGTAAAATCTGAAAGGTTATTGTAGGTTGATTTGTGAGAGTATGTTGATTTTGAGAATATATATATATATATATATATATATTGTAGTATTAAAGTCAATGGTAAATGTTTTTTTTGTGTCAGCACGCACAAATCAAATGGAATGGAAGATAAGTTACATGAAAAAAAAATGCCATTAATGATTCACAGCAAATGTGATACACACACCCTATTTAATTTAAATGTGGCCAATAATTACTCTATTTACATCTGGCTTTAAGTATTAATAGTCAAATCACAAGGGATCCCACAGTATGAAATAATAGAATTTTTCGTACACAAACATTGTTAAGTCCAGTTCCATGGCTGACAAGTTTAATACTGCTTGGTGATAGAGTTATTATTAGAAACCCAGCATAAGAACATTTATGTGCCATCCAAACATCATTGTTCCATAATCTTGCAGGTGGCGTCCAGAAGACAATCAATAAATTGAAGACTTAGGACAAACAAGTCGACATATTCCCAAAGCTGAAGAGTATTTAGTACACATCTTTTCCATAGTAGTGACAGATTTTATGGATAAAGATTGAATCCTTCCTCTTTGTGTGTTGACGATTGGTTTGGTTAACATTGTAAAACTATAGATTCAAAGTTAATCTTCAGTCTTTTTTGGATGTATTTTGCTGCCTGCAAGGGGTTCAATTCATAACAGGAAATAAGATGTCTCTTGTTTCAGAAAGTTTCATTAAAGAGGAGTTCTTGCATAATTTTTATGAGCGAGCAGCAAAGTTACTCCATATCTGTGGGGAATGGAATCATGAATATAATGCTAACCCAGAAAATTTAAAATCCATACATCTTTACTTGTTCCCCTGATCCCTTAGCTTTTGTTATTGCATCAGTCCATTGTACCCAAGAGGAGATGAAGGAGACCCCTGTCGGTGGTGGATTATTCTTTTGTACAAGTGCCACTGTAGGGGATAGAGAATTCAAAGAGATGACAGGGGATAGAGATTCTACAGGAAGTTTGCAGCACACATTACACATGAATTGTTAATGTGGAGTATTTTCATGCATATTAACTCTGTACCCATTCTAGACTCAGTTTCAGTAACCATAGCTCTGAAAGTAAGCCATATTTGGATATTTGTATCATATATAGACAAATAACGCTGAATGGTGAATTTCTGTTGTTTTTCCTGCTGCCTGATGGAGTTCAGGGGTCACTGTGCATGAATAAAATTGAATGACCTGTTGCCCTCTTTCTCTCAGTTTCTCTGAAGCCTTAATCAAAACCTGGATACTGACAGCAGTGATATTATCACTGTGTTTTTATTTGTGTACATGTTTTAGATTTAAGAGATGAGTTTGCTTTTTTTTTAAAGAGGTTTTTTCCTCTTTCTGTAGGGAGCCATGGACCTCTAGGCTGGGCAACCTCATACCCGGAGTGTGCTGCAAAGAACCAATCACCTGTGGACATTTCAGATGAACAAGCTCTGGTTTCAGAGGAGCACCAGGAGCTGCTGCTTGAGAAGTTCAACACCAAGTCGTCCAACCAGACTACCATGAAAAACACAGGAAAGACAGGTACCTTCCACTCAATTTGTCTTGAACTACAGGAGTTTAGACCACTTTGAACACATCTACCATATATTACCAAAATCCAATATTAAAGTTCCTGAAAATGATTGTCTCTTATGATAAATTTCTACTGATACCAGACCAGTTTCAACTGTTTCCGTACAGTTAATGTATATTAATCATTCATTCATTCTTTTTCTGGTGTTGTTGGAGCACGGAAGACCGTGTTCAAAATTATTCGGCAACAAAGCTTTATGGCAGCATTGGAGTTTTGGGGGTTTTGAAGTATCTATATGGTCTTCTTGTGCAAAAATAAATGCTGATAAATGCTGGTAATATTAACCTCCTAGCAGCTGCTTGTGGGTATTTAATTCTGATCTGCAGCGGGATATTAACTGTCTTAAGGTTGATGGGCAGCTCGTCTTTCTGGTTGGTGTAACTTTACCTCCTGTCTATTGTGGTGCACAGTGTTGCTAGTTAGCTGCTAGTTTACACCCAATTTTAAGCAACAAACAATTCTATAATTGCGTCTCGCTATTTTAAGCACCATTTTTTTAATCCAATTTTAAGCACACAATTCTATAAAGATTTTAAGTATTTCTAATGAAATATTTGAAAGACAAAATTAAATAATAGAGCATCCATGATAACAAAAAAATATAATCAGTTAGGTTTCAAAGTTAGCCAATTTCTTTAAAAAAAAGAATTATATATATATATATGGGATATATACATATATATATATATGTACTACTCAAAAAAAATTAAAAATAATGTAAGAACTATCAATGGAAACCAAAATCATTAACCCAATGAGAACTGGATTCAGAATCATACTCTAAATCAAAGTGGAAAAATTAGATGCCAGGCTGATTTCCTCGAGACAACTCAAAATGTGTCTTAGTAGTGTATATGGCCTCCAGGTGCCTGTATGCACGCCCTACAGCGTCTGGGCATGCTCCTGATGAGAGGACGGATGGTCTCCTCCCCTAGGATTCAGGTCTGGGGAATGGGCGGGTCAGTCAATAGCATCGATGCCTTCGTCATCCAGGAACTGCTAACACACTCCAGCGACAGGGCCACACTCCACCAGCATATGGTCTAACAATGGATCTGAGGATCTCATCCCGGTACTTAACAGCAGTTGGGGTACCCCTGGATAGCACATGGAGGTCTGTGTGGCCCTCAAAGGATATGCCTCCCCAGATCATCACTGACACACCGCCAAACCGGTCAGGCTGGAGCATGTTGCAGGCAGCAAAATGTTCTCCCCAGCCTCTCCAGACTCTCTCATGTCTGTCACATGTGCTTATGTGAACCTGCTTTCATTTGTGAAAACAAAAAGGTGCCAATGGTGAATCTGTCAACTCTGGTGTTCTGTGGGAAATTGCGAATCAGGCTGCATGGTGCCAGGCTTTGAGCACAGGTCCCACTTGTGGATCTCGGGCCCTCAAGTTTGTTTCTGACAGTTTGCGCAGAAGCATGTACATGAGGGGCCTGGTGGAGGTCATTTTGTTGACAGTTGGTTTGCCCTCCTACGTCCCCCTCCACCTCCTTAGTGTGCTGGCTCATCTCCTGGTATCTCCTCCACGCTCTCGACACTGTGCTTGGGGACACAGCAAACCCTCTGGCCCCAGCGCGTATGGATGTGTCATCTTGGAGGAGATGCGCTACCTGTGCAACTTCTGTAGGCTGCATACACCACCTCATGCTACCACTAGGGGCGAGGGCACAGGAAAAATACAAAACTAGCAAAGAATCAGCCAGAGAGGATGGAAATGGTCAGGAGAAACTATCAATGTAGCACAAAATATTATTGTGCCATCACTATTAAGAGGACATTGACTTAATAATTAGGATATCCACTTCATATTATAGTCTTACTAACCTTTTATATTTACCATAACTTGACAGATTACTGAAACTGCTCATTTTAACATTGAATTTTCTGAAACAGAATAGAAAATTACATTACCGAGAGGAAATGTATTTCAGATTTGTCAGTGTTACTGTATTTTTTATTAGTATTTATTTAATTTGGAATCGGAGGTCATTTTGGCGTGAACCCCTAACTATTTGTCTTAAAAAACAACTATATGCCAATCTTTAGTATGTTTTTTCTGTTTTTTTTAGCACACCATCACCTTGATGTCCTTATGACTCTGTCTTCATTTTAACATTAGGATATTGAACCCAGATGCTTTAAGGTTAGGATTCCAGACGATAAAAACGTTAATAATGTTTTAAAATCAACTCAAGTCATGGGGTACATAAACACTGTCAAGAATGTTGAAAAGTTTAGCAGTCACTATTAGAAGTCTACTGTTCGGATCGGCATTAATTTATAATAAAAACAGAATTTCCTCTTGAGCTTAATTTGGAATGAAAACATGTCACTACCTCACTTTTATGAATTCTAAACCCATTTAAAATATAAAAGTGTACTGCTCTTCCTCATATGTATCCAGGAGGGGCTTTTTTATACTGATAAGGATAGCCAAGTAAATATCATAAGTGTAAAGAGTCAATGAACATTAAGACATGAGGAGATGGTGTTTAGGTTGGATAAAGCAGAGTTTCACTCCTAGCTGCAAAGGATGAGGAAATTTGCAGTAGTAAGCAAACTTTGTTATCTGGGATTGATGGCAAATGTGGGAAAAAGAGTGTACCCAAACTTTCCTGATCACAAAGGCTGTGTTTGTCAATAGAGCGGCAGTCGCACACTGATAGCCATATCATTAAATCCACCTGCTTACAATTGTGTAAATCCCCTTTAAGCCAATAAAACAGCCCTGTGATGCTCAATGTGTTCTGATACCTTTGTAATGGACAAAACATTATCTTTTTTCAACAAGTTGTACTTCAGTAGCTCTTCTGTGGGCTCAGACAAAACCAGCTAACCTCCTCTTCCCACACAAATGAACAAGTCATTGGCGCCTCTGACTGTGTCCCACCTCAATTTTCCTTCCTGATCACACTTTTGGTAAGTACTAACTACAGAAGAAAGGGAACACAACAACACCTGTAGCACCGGAGATGCTCTGATCTAGTCCTAAAGCCATCACAATTTCGCCCTCGTCCAAGTCCCCCAGATTCTTAAACCGAACGCAGGAAGAATGGGAGGTCCCTATAGACATTTGCATGAATCAAGGATTTCCGTTCACACTTACTCCTCTTCTTCCACTGACTGTGATTGAAGGTCTTTTTGGCCCGCATTTCCAATGAAACTCCCAGGGACAGCCAGTATCCCCTTTCCTTGACTTTTTTTTACGTTGCAGACTTGATTGGAGCACTCCAAACGGTACTCTTACAAATATCAAGGTGTTTGCAAATGAATACCTTGAAGGCAATCGGGTGATGAGTTGTTGTTTTATTCCTGTTTGTTGTATTTTTCCTGCGACTCAGGCCTTTTTTTCTTCACACTGTGGACCTGAAGCACAAGGAACACTTCATCTCGCAATAAAAATGCTTTTATCCTTGAAAATTTTTTGGGTGTGAGACGCTGAGTTCTTCGGCTATTGGTTACGTTCCAATTTGCTTGTATACAGCAGAGGGCGGCCCTCCCTTTGTATGAACAAAATATATGCATGCCTTGTATGTATGGAACACTAAAAATGCATTTAAAATACATGGCGGCATTGTTTCATTCCAGAAAAATCAACTAAGCTACTTAAAATCATATCCAGACTGCGGTGTGAGCGGTTTAATTTAGGAATGATTTTCATGCAGAATCACAATGCTGGTAGAAGTATCAATCAATTCCGTCACAAAATTTTATAGATAAGCCAGTCAAAGTAATCAGGTGAGGAGAACCCCATCAGTGGTTACACTCCACACTGTTGTGAGCTTTTAGGAGTTTCAATAAATGCACATTAATTCCCTCTGTGCTGTGAGTTATGGGGTTACTGTCTGGGAAAAGAGAGTTTTTCCAACTGTCTGACCATCAACTTCTGGAGAGATTTCTCTGTTGCACATTTTGCACCTCAACAAAAGTGAACCACCATTATATTAGATTATACTAGATTATATATGATATAATATTTATTTTACATATTATATAAAAATAATAATAATAATATAGAGAACATATGCTTCTATCTAATGATATAATCTAATTGCAATATTGTATTTTTTTTATTTTGAACTGTAAATATAACCATTAATGTCCTGCTCATTTGTTTGGTTGAGTACATTTTGAGTTAATATTTCTCATTGAAAAATTTAAATGAAACTGTTTCGAGCCCGGTATCTTCTTGCTGTGAAGCACCAGCGCTAATATCTAGTAGTGCTCCGATATTAAATTAAAATATGCCCCAAAGAAATAAAAATATACAAAAAATGATTTGTTCTCTGTTATTTTTTTTCAAGGTGAAGACTAAAGGGTTAAGCATCGCTGTTAAATGGTTTCTTTCCTTATGACAGATGCTCAGCTCTGCTTTTTCAGGCTGCCTGTGACCCAGAGCACAAGCTTTAATCTGTCAAATGAAGAGGTGGTGAAGGGTTACAGAGGGATATGTAGTCCCAGCCAGGAAGCAGAAGGACGATATTCTGCATAACCCAGTTGGTGTTTTAGATACTGGAGAACTCAGCCATGACACTACTCGGTGCATTTAGAAACAGGCTGAATGTGTGAAAGGCTGAATATATAAATGTCTGTGTTTTCAGGAGAACGTTATTTAATCTAAATTTTAGAATAGACCTTTACATTTTATTTTGATTGAGCTTGTAGCCCTGGAGATTGGTAATTTTCAGTCTGCTTATATTTGAGTTTTTTTGTTTTTAACGTGGGTGATGTCACGTTGGTTTGCCCACATTCAACTTTTTTCATAATCTTAATTGTCTGGCCACATCCGCTCAAGTTTTCTTTTCATAGCGGAGACATGTTTCCTTGAATACAAGCTTTCTGCTTTAGAAATGTTTTCATTCTGTCATATATTTCTGTACTGCTTCACCTTGCAGATCTCTGGTGTTTCTTGTAAGAGGATCCATTTATAACATGAATCGAACATGATGGACCTGAAAAACATTCCTTTCAGAATTAGCATTATAAGTAGAAAGGTTACCACCCGGTATCCCACAGTCCAAAAACATACAATGTAGGTGTGCTGGTGAATGTGTCTATGAATGGTTATTTGTGGGGCCTTGGAATTGATTAAATGGTAACCTTTCAAGGGTTCCAGCACATCATGTCATCTGGGAGAAATTACAACACTGTCATGACCCTACAGAGGTGAAAAATTCCAGACTATTCATGAAGGCAAACGATTATTTAAAAAAAGGTCTTGTCCAGTAATGTTATGAAAGTGAAAAAATGATCCAGACTCTGCATCCCCACCCATTCCCATTGTAATATATAAACATTTCTTCCTTGCTCCAGCATTCATTACACCAAACTACATTGACATTTTATAAGATATCTTGCAAACAAACATGGTTAATCACATAACCTTCTTCAGCACGTGTTGGTAAAGATAAAAGCAGCTCCATAGAACAAATGAAGAATTTTTTAATTCATCATATTTTTATTTTTTATTTTTATATTTTCTATTTGGCTTTCAATGGAAAGCAAAATAAAAAATTCAAAGTTTAAAACAATGAAAACCTTTGGCTGTGTCAACAATGTGCTTGTCAGGAAATATAGTCAATCTTAAAATTCAGATAATAGCACATAATGTTTGTGTAAAATAGATTTCTAATACAATACAACATTTTTCTTAAGCTTAATTTTATCATATTTAAGTATTCTTTTATAGGTTTTTTATTCATTGTCACCACAAAAGTTTCAGTCAATGCCCGCCCCTCAGATCTTGTTTCAACAACACGAGTAAAATCCCATCAACACCGACTGCAGCTTTGTTCAACAAAGAGAGGCGAGACCCGAGAGCAGAGCTACTTGAAAAAGTAATCAAACGAGAAACTATGAGAACGTTTTTGAACGATATTTCCAAGCCTGCAGTAAACATTATGGCTGTGGCAGTAATTGTTTAGTTTGTATTGATTTTTGGTTTGTGAAGGCTCCAGGAGTGTGTGTTTATACATTCAAGGGTACCTCACTTTTTCCTGGAATGTCAACTCATTTTCACATATTTTGTCACTGCTTGTATATACCCAATACCCACATGCCTTACAAGAATCGCCCGCCCCTTACCATAACAAACCTGGAAATTTTGCCTCGCCTGCCTTGATGAAGTATGGGTCAGACAGTGAGAGATGCATGACATGGATGAGCCATTTTCATAAAATAAGTTGTTTGCCAAACTGCAATAAGCAACATATTGTGGGTAAAAAAGATTTCATCAGCGCAATAAGAAAATATCCAATCTGCCCTACTCAACACCACAATCTCTCAAACATCTTCTATGGTGTTTAGCTTCCCAGTTGCACTGATATGAAAATGCCTGTAGTCAAAGTCAACGAGGTTTCTCACAATGGAGAAAAAAGGCATGCTGTTAAATAAGTCACTCTTTGTGCTGCTGAGAAAAACAAAACGTTCACCTGACTTTTCTATATGCTCAAAGCAGCTCAGCACTGAGATTTAAGTACATATTACTTTAAAAACAACAGTAGCTGTAAAACTGTATGTTGCACTTGGGTAATTAAACTTGTTATGATCCATAGATCATGTGTGCCTAATTGCTTGTGGTGTTCTGTATGGATCACAGACCTACCTTGTTCCACTGTAGCATTCGTCGCCCTATAGAAAAAAGTTCCTGTCGCTCCTCTCATGTCACAAAGCACAGTTCATCTTCCTGGCTCTTAAAATAGCCTAGAAATAACATCTGACTATTAGTCATAAAGAAATTACTCATTTTCTGCAAATCATTTCAATTTCAAGATTCTTTGATCAATGCAACTAATTTTACTTCCAGTTTCATCAACCGCTTTATTTAATTTTAAAATTTGATAACAGCACTTCACATACGATATGCAGAAGGCATCAAAACAAAGATCACAGCAAAACTGAATCAACCATCCTGAAGCAGCCCACAGCTGCACAGCTTTGCATTGTGTTATTGTGTAATAGAGAACAGACAGATAAACACCGACAAAGTGTATCATCTCAAAATCAAGACGTTATAGAATAGAAAAATGGATTTAAAATGAGAAGATGCCCAAAGAAAACTTGCATAAAATCAATTCTTTGACAGATATCCTCCTTTTCCTTTGTGCTTCATAATTAATTTCCATTCCATTCCTACCCTTTATTATTTCCAGTTGCTGTCCTCCTGAAGGATGACTACTTTGTAAGAGGTGCTGGACTGCCTGGGCGTTTTAAGGCTGAGAAGATGGAGTTTCACTGGGGCCAGAGTAATGGGTCAGCGGGCTCAGAACACAGCATAAACGGCAGAAGGTTCCCTGTGGAGGTAAAGCATTGTGTTGTCACAGTACACGTTGATAAATGTAGAATAAGTGACCTTGATGCTTAAAATTCATGTAAAAAGTAGCTTCATGAAATAGAAGTCCCCTAGTAAAAATGTGTCTAAAATGTGCATTGTTCACTATTTTCAAACTCATCATTGTATTTCCTCTGCTTGTGAATTACATGAAGGGAAGTGTAACTTATTCCACTGTAGGGGCAGGGAGAGAGGATAACTGTGTTACTTTGACTTTAAATAGCATGTAGTTCTTATCATTACAAGTAGTCTCACCGAGGATTTCACACTGAAAACATGAAAGACACAGTAAGCATATACATCACTAAGTATGTCTGTCTTATTTAGTATCAAAGTTATCAAATCTACAAAGTTAAATTGAAATTTTTGTTGTACAGTTCATTACTTTTCTTGCTCTCAAACACATTAATGCACAAAGTCATAGGTGCTTTATTAACACCTAGTAATGTCAAAGACAAAGAGTTATAATGCCATTCCTGCTAATTATCTGTAAGAATTCATAAATATATCACGCTGAACATTCCACGGCGTTTTAAAACCCCTGCCGTAATGGTTGATAATTAGTGTAAACATACTTATGTGTATGCCCTGTTCTTTGGTGCCCGTCTCTGCAGGCTTGACTTTTCATGCTGAATAATTAGATTTATTTTTGTGTCACCTCATTTTCTCTTCAGTGTAATGTTAAAGGGCATCCAATTATATGCGACCATTAGGGTGCTTTTGTGCAAATGGCTCCTTTAATGGTGCGCGTCTTAACAAGACAATGGAATTCACTTTAATGATCTATTAGATCAGTAACAATAAAATTATGCCCTCTAGATACATCATTTTTAGATGTGAGATATAGATTTGGAGTAAAGCATGTCTGTGCGTGTAGACCGAGGCTTTGTATCGACCATCCGTGAAAGAAAAAGGGGGATTCCAGAGTTAATATGATTGAAAAGGATGATGATAAAAAACAAACCAACAAAATAAAACTTGTTCCTTCAGGAGGGTACGTGAAAAGATTTTGAAGTAGCATAAATAGAACTATAAATTGACCTCAGGACTTTGAAATTAAATCATTCATTAATTCAGTCACATATATCTTGAGAAACAATTATTTCACACACATTTTGCCACAGTTAATAACCGAAAAGAGGCTATCCAAAGAATAACCAAGAATATCAGCAATGCCAAAGGTAAAAATACATTACAAGGACATTATTCTCTAAATTGTAATCCTTCATTATTTAACAGTTTAACCAATTATCATCATAATCCACAGTAACTTATCATTTCAAAGCTTCTATGAAACTCAACAGAAAGCTGCACAATTTCAATTCATCAATAATTCCGTTCCATAGTTTGACCCCAAAACTGAGCTACATCCAGTTTTACATTCATTCCCGCTTTGCAATTTTCAAAGATAATCAACCCTATTGAATCATAGTTCCCTTCTCTGACTCTAATATTTAGAATACAGACACCAAAGATATTGTTCACAGCTGGAAATGACTTTCAACGCTTATAAATGGACTATGTAGAAAGTTGAAGGTGTCACTACCGTGTGATGCTGTGGCTTAAATTTAACAACGGTGTTGTTCTGACTTGTCTTTGGTTATGATGTTCAGGCTGGTCGATGCATATGTGTAATTAATTATGGTAGCGATGATGATTTGATCCTCAAATTCAATTTAAAGTTATGTACACAGTGTTTTTCATAATAAAAACTCCCCATAGTGAGAATAATATGATTTATTACAGTAAATCATGATACCTGCAAGGTAGATCTCCACGAGTTGATTTATATGCACCAAACTTGGACTAAATCGGATTGAGAAATTATGCTTAAAATGGAGATAAAATTCCCTCCATGTGTTTCCCAAAATTCATCCAGTTCTTCCTTGCAATAAGGTGTATGTGGTTGCAAAATTTATAAACGATCCAACAGATAGTTTTGAATGATCGCGTTAACACAAAGGATCTGTGTTACCACAGGTGTGTGTCATTCTACCACCGTACAATGACACACCCCTGCACACTCTAACACTCATTCCAACATAAATGATCCCTGACAGGCTTACTGACTTGTACCCACTGTCTTACTCTAATTTGGTATTGTGGTTAATTATTGTCTTTGTCTAACCGTTTATCATACCCTTTCTCTTAATATTGTTGTTTATCATTGTTTTCGTCCCCCTGTTTAGGCACGTTGAAAATATTTGAATGTTATGATTGGCATTTACAACTAAATAAATAAATTACCCCATTTTAAAACATGGAGCCTACAAAGACAGCCAGGCTTGGAAAACTTTAAGGTCATATAAACTATTAAGCCACTTAAAGTAAAGACTTTATAGATGTAGCTTGTAGTACGAGGGCTAATTTTTTAATTATTGTTATTCATTTTCTTCTTATCAATAAATCTGCCTACTCTCGGTATAAGAAGTGATGTATTATTTAACACCCGGGAAGCAGTTGAAAGATGAAATCAAATGTTGAAGACTTGAAGGGGAATGTGGTTGTACAGAATCTAGCCTTTGGCCATTTCACCGTTTCATTTTCTAAAATGTGGCATTTTCATATTTCATTTTTTATGCCTTGACACAAATTGATGTATTTGAGATATTATTATATTATATTACATCCGACATCATGCGTGCAGCTGAACTTTACCTATTTTAAATGTTTGTGTTTGATAAGCTCAGATATATTGCAACCCAAGGTTGGCTTTTCTTTTCAGGCACAGGCAAAGAACACGTTTGGTACTTGAAGTTGAAGAGTTGAAGCGGCGCGACCTCGGGGGAAGGGCTCCGGGGCTTATTGTCTGCTTTACAGAGACTCTTTCCAATCTGCGGTATAATTATCCCTCCACTCAAAATGACTCGCATTGTACTCCAAATCTCCGCTAACACCCTGAATAAAGCATTTACTCTTACGGTGGGGTGAAAAGCCTCCAAAGTATTTATCCTTCCTGGCCGGATGCTTGGAAGCGTAAACAAATATAGTTCAAACATTAGGTGGAAGGGGTAAAAAGACAAAATCAATGAGCTGAATTATGGAGCTAATCTGCCTTTGAGATGTGGATCATAAAAAAGAAGCTATGGGCTGTGGCGCTGGAGTTTGACATTAATATAAGCATGGCCTTTTTCATGGGAGTGAAGTGGGGAAATCAATAGATGGACCACCTGTTCACTCAAACAGCAGAGTGAAAAATGAAAGAGTGAATTCTTCCCTCTACAACGGCATACCATAGGGAGATCTCCTCCAATAATAGATGAGATTGTCACCAAACTTAGACTAATTATACATGGGTAACAAATCATTCTAAGGAAAGGGTATGCGTCGCCATTATAGCAGATATGAGGAGCAGGGGCGAGTGCACTGTGCAGTGCATTTCAGAACAAAAGCGCTGGAAGCAATGCAACAGAAACGTTATTTAAAAAATAAAGTATGATTGTAAAGGCTAACTGGTGGGTGAAGGGGGGTATTACCAGCTCAATGGCAAAGCAAGAAAAATCCATGGTTTTAGAAAAAATACAAATTCATTAATGCAAAGTCTTACTTATAAAGGTAGAACGGGAAGGATTTTTGTATTTTTATTTTGTATTTCGGACAGTAGGGGGAGATCTTCAAACGTTCGGACCATAACTTCTCAACCATCTTGAGAAATGCTCCGAATTCAGTCCAAACTTGGTGCATATGAATCGGCTCGAGGAAACCTGTCTATATATAATACTTTAAAAGTTAATTATTGTTTTTGCTGAAAACACTGTTTCCTGATATAACTCAAAAACTATTTCATGGATCATTTTCAGACTTTATACCCCTGGAAATTAAGTGTGAGGAAGAGCTGTGGGTTGACTATTTCTGACAGTGGGGGAGCCTTACACTCCAAAAAAATACCATAGATCGTATTTAGTATAAATGTATTCCTCGAGAAGACCCCTCTTGTTTATATAATGTTTTACTCTAATGGTTCATATTTTACTTACCAGGCTGACTTTTTTTTTATGAAAAAAACTGTGGTTTTAACTTAACATTTTATTTAAGGTGTCCACTCAGGGAGGATTGCTTTTATAAGATAGGGGATTGAGGACTATTTGGGGATATTCCGCTGCTGTCTGGGCCGACAGTATATGTCTATTTTTCCATATGTATGCATGCCCTTAGTGCTGTTGTCATCACCCAGCACCAGTAACACGGTAAATGAGATGATTTCAGAGCAGAGGATGAAACCAATGCCGATCACAAGCTTATCACGAACAGTTGACTATTTGTTAACCTTCAAAGGAAAATATCATGCATACATTTGCTACAAGCACGTACATCTTGTTTTTTTTTTAATATTCTCGCAAATATGACACTTTATATTATTACACCGATGCCAGGTGGGTTAAAAAGTTCAAACTAGATGCACATCACTTGTAATGATAAATGTCAACCAGATCTGATCAGAGCAAAAGATCAGAATGAATGAACAATGAAGCGTGTAATGTAAAACTATCTCAAACACTAAACTGGTCCAGAGCGAGCAGGTTGTTTCCATGGTCGATTAACTTATCACTTGTGTTTTAAAATACACCACCTACAAATCGGCACATAGAAACGTCAAAACGCAGTGCTGGATTTATAGAAGCTGCTTGCATCAATATCTTGACAAATGCAATTAGAATAGGTGTCTTTATTGCATTTCTTTGAGCATCCAACATTCATTTACTGACGTATCAGCAGTGACACTCAATATGATAGGAGAAAACTAAAACCAGGTCTTTCCTATAGTCCCTGTTGGCTGTAACACAGGCACCAGTAATACTGAGTATTTGGCATGTGTATGTTCCATTCATGCACTCTAATATGAAGTCATCATGACAATTAGTCTGTTGCTTTACTGCAACAAACATTCGGCCGTATTACTGTGATGCTATAGAGACGTGGATAATAAATACATTAGAACTATGTATACCAGCAGACATCCATCCATCCTTTTATCTTCTGTTGTCTTCTCACACTTAGTCATCGATTAGGTGAAACTTCAAGTTACATGTATTTCAGCAACACCTTCTGTCAAATCTTGTGACATTTTTCTCTTTGTGAAAGCAAGTGCTCTAACACTTCTTACGTGGCTGAGCGAAATGTTGGCGAGTGTGCTTGGAATGTGAGAATCAGTTTAAAGCAATTTAAAGAAGCCATGTTTGCCTGATAGCAATACAAAGCCGCAGTAGCAGAGCTGCTGCAAGGAAACAAATAATTTCCTGCTAGTGTCATAAATCTTAGATCCTCTCTGTGCACAAACTTTATTTATTGAAGTCTCTACTCTTACCTTGATATCCTGTTGTCTTGGGAAATCATGTCAAACATGACTTTGACTTAATGGAACTAGTGAATACGGCGCAGCTCTTAGCATTTGTGCTTGTTCTTATCTTATTCCGGAAAGGGGAAACAAATATCGAGAGATTTTGAATGGATCTGGAATGAAAAAAGCTCTTATGAGATGAGGACCGAATGGAGGGGGGTGGGGGTTTGCTTTCCAGAGAGGACAGGAAGCAAATTATGAAGTTAGAAATAGCTTTGTCTTTCAGTTTCCTCATCTACCCTCTCAAGCTGCTGTAGTTTACTGGTGCTCACCGTTTTTTAGGTTCGTCTTCACATACCTACATGTATGTTCGTCTGCTTGAATCAAGGCTCAGCAGCATCTGTGGACGTGAATATAATCTACTCAAACAAGGAGTAGTCTGATTAGGACTCACAAACGTGTGAAGAAACCAAGCACGGCATCAAGTGATTCAAATCACATTTGTTGTTATTGGCTGCTATGAAAGTTTTTGAGAAGTTTTGTTTTCCTGTGTGCCGTTAGCAATAGATGCTCATATGAACTGATGTCAGTGAGTAAATGAAGCCTAAGGGGAGGCAGCCTAATCGGAGGAAGTAGTTTCTAACTATTGAAGGGGGATGAATGACTCTTTCTAGCTGACTTCTCAGACAGCAAATTAGTTCAATTAAAGGCTGCAATTCTAGGAACTCTAAAGGAAACTGATCACTTCAGTTGTCTGGCTTTAGTCATGTTGTACCTGGTTAAAGCCTTTGCCATGCATTGATATATTGATACTTATTTATATTTGAAATAGATTTATTTATTATGTGTTAATCCAAACACCCTATTGCGGTTCCAAATTTCTCATAATTTTTTTCTGAAAAAGATAAAAGGCAAGCATATCCTTTTAATTAAATCAACATCTAGGACCTTTTTCCTATTGCCAATTAATGTGGTTCAGTGACATGAAAGAGGTTTTCATTTTAAAGAGGCTCAAGACAGCGTGATGATGGACAGCTCCCATCGCTACTTTTAGAATCATTTGATGATTTTTATCAGGACCACGATAATGGGTCTGCTTTCAACTGAAAGGCATTAGAGTCTTTTTTTTTAATAGGAAAAAAGAGCCATGGTAGATACATGGGGTGTTCTCCGTGTTCAGATTTTCATGTGTTATCACACATCCTGAGCCATGTTGTTTAATCAGAAGTGGTGTTGTGGGTGATTTAAGGTAATTGGGAGTGCTGATTAAAAGCCTTCCATTCTGTCAGACCTCGCCACGGGAAAAGGGTGCAATACTCCAGTCCTTCCTCTCTGTTCGTGACTGTTTGAGGGCCATCGCCCTATGAAATGGGAAGTTGTATTTCTATAGCATCCTCCTGGAGTGGCAGAACACAAAAAGGATAACAGATTATGTGGGATTTATGAGAGTGATAGATTCATCCTCTTTTTATGCCCCTCAAAACAGCTTTTCATCCGCTCCTCAGTACTGTGTCCAAGTCATTGATGGCAGGACTGTTCCTTCTCCATGTCCACTCTTTAAACGGGTTATTCTCTGTTTCCTATCCCAGATGCAGATCTACCTTTACAATTCAGATGACTTTGACAGCCTCAGCACTGCAATCAAGGAAAGACGCATCATCTCTGCCATGTCCATCTTTTTTGAGGTAAAGTATCGCCATAGCTGGAGGTCAATACAAATTTTACTGAAAGGAAAAAAAAATTATCACATTCCCATCAGCCTCTGCTTCATGGTTTTTGCTGATTACTAGATATTTACGTGATAGCATGTCTCTCTGACCGTGTAAAAACAATTTCTGCTTAATATAATGTTAGAGTTTCCCTGTGAGGATGTTAGGTCTTAGGTAGATAGGCTAGTAGATTGTTAGAAATGGACTGTTATGTCATGTTATGCCCATGCATAAACATACATCCATCGTATCTAAACTATTGGTATGTTCATAATAGTTTGCAATGCTTCTTCATTAATTTGTTATTGGTATTTATTATTAGTTGTGCTGATGGAATACGTGGAAGATATCTTTTTACGTAAGGTAATGAATTATATATGTTTATTTATGAATATTGCGTATTACTAATATTAGAGATAAAAATATAAATTAAGAAACAATATCACAAAGCTGGAGAAATGAAAAACGCATGCATGCACACTAATATGATATACAAAAAAAAAATCTAGAAAGAAAAGCAAAGAGTGGAACGGTGTAGTTGAAAGTTTTTCATATCAATAATGAAAACATTGACAAATTTAAATGCCCTTTTAAGGTCATCAAATTATAAATATTTATACATTGGTTTTGATAGAAGAGTTTCCCCTTAACTAGCAGGTCATTATGTCCCTGTTCTGTTGCAAATTGCATATAAGTTCCGGAGATGCTATAAATTGTCCCCTGAACGTTTGCACACATAAGCTCTTAATGGACAAGCAGGCTCCTTATTCATACTAACTGTAAATGCACCTCAGAGATTTACGAACTGTGCTCACTCGTACCTGCAGAAATGACACATGCAGGGCTACTCTCATTGCTATACTCCTAATTTCTATTAGCAGGATTTCAATGATTGATGGCAGTTGATCCATGCTGGCAAACACTCAGCTTAATAGTATGTAAGGAGGGGTCAGCTCTTAGGAAGAGGGTGACTGGAATGGGGACACAGGTGTTTGTTATGTAGGTCTACTCTCAGACAGTGATAAAACTGCCCTTAGTACAAGGACCTAAATACCTCAACTGGGTCCTGACAGCTCTATTGCTTACTGCAATTAGCACCACCAGACAGTCAGCTGAATAGCCGTTTGTATTGTGAAGGTTTTTAAGCAGGCACAAACACATTTGCTCAGATTCACTATTTCTAATCAATGAGGAGCGTTCTTCCGGTGCTCCCATAAGGCCTATTAATGGCCTCTAAGGTGTGCATATTATCCACATTCAGCATTCGTTTCCATACAATTACTCTCTTCTGACTGACCTGAATAAATGTTAAGCAAGGGGAGCTGGGTCCCTGTATCCCAACACTGTTTTGTCCAGTCCTGTCTCTTAAGTAGGACATTGGGACCACAGTAGAATGTGGTGCTGAACAATATTTTCCAGTCTTCAATCATAACAACTAATTACATACACATATATATATATATATTATTATATAAGACGTGTTAAGTGGTTGTTGAAGTGTTGTAGGGCAGTGGTTTTCAAACTTCCTTCTGAAATGAGCCGCAATATATACCCACTACAGTACCCAAAGGTGCCCCTAGGTGGAAGTTTCCCCCACTTGAGAATTATTATTATTATTGGGCTATCAAATCCAAAAAGAATCCCAGTAAATCTTAAGTTGATTCTGTTTAAAGTGTAATTATTTGAATGGAAAATAAATTTGGTTTCGGCTTCAAAAATGATTACAGTCCTTATTCACCTTTATTGCTATTCTGATGATACCCCAATGTACCTCCTGCCTTTGTAAAGTAAAACTGGATACCAAATGTATTCTTAAATCCTCCTGTTGGGGCCACAACATGTGACAAGACAAAATCTCTGTTAGCTATTGGATGATATTAAGCCTATTAAAATGCTTTTATTGAAAAGCATTTGATGATTTTATTTGTACTTTTAATATAGTTTTATCTGTTTTATATGTGTTTTAAATACATATATCGAAAAGTGTATATACATTTGCATATAGAATTTCTAAATTGTTGTATTTATTATGCAAATTGTTGTACCTATACTTACTTACATTGTATTGGCTTTTATTCACTAAATTTTTTTTTGCTACCCTGGTGAAACACTTTTTAAAAGGAATTTGAAAAGTGCTCCATAAATAAGATTATAACTAAAGATTCTTCTTATTATTATTATATTCAACCTACAAAATCTAATACCACAAACTTCCCTGTAGTATCAAAATGAATTAAATGAATTTAAATTATACTGACCTGTAGAGTTGTTGCTCTTGATAAATGGCAATAAAAGGCAGTGGGTGGACACCGCCTTTTATAGAGTAGAATAGAACAAACTGTATATATCCCAACAGGGAAATTCAAGTGTTTTCTTGTTGATCTTGATCTTGACAATCAATGTGAATACATTGATTGTCTTTAGTCATTATGTTGGATTATTATTCTAGTCTTGTAATCCCTTTTGTCTGTACTTTGTCCTGCAGTTAGGGCAAAAAGACAATCCTGCTGTTGAACCCATCATCCAGGGATTGAAAGGAGTAGTGCATCATGGTAAGCAATGTGACAAAGAATGATTAGGTATATACTGTGTTATGCCTGCAGTTAACTCTGGGTTTAAAATCTCCATGTGAAACTTATTTATTGTGAAGTTCGGTTTACTTGCAATATCCAAATCGCACTTATAATACCTCTCTGGCATGTATTTATTCTACCTGTAATGTATTTATGACAGTGCAGTTGTGCTCCTGGCCTCCTGAGAACAAATATTGATGCTTTCACTTTAATAATAATAATTATAATATATTTAATGTATAACGCACTTTACATTTGGATCAGATCTCAAAGTGCTACAAGGTAAAAGCAGATGAAAGCATCAATAAAAAATAAAATAATTTTATAAATATGTGACCAAAAAGCAGAAATGAGAATTAAAAGTTATAGGTTCTGCTAAAAAGGAAAGTTTTAAGTCCTTTTTTAGAAGTCTCAGTCGTCTGTGGAGCCCTCAGATGGTCAGGGAGGGCATTCCACAGACAAGGGGCAGCAGAACAGAAGGCCCGATCACCCATGGTGCTGAGCTTAGTCCGGGGAAGGAGGAGGCGGTATGAGTGGGTAGAACGGAGGGATCGTGTTGAGGTTAGTTGGGTGAGTAGTTCTTTTAGGTAGGGGGGTGCATTGCCATGGATGAGATTGAGAACTTTGGATGAGATTGAGAACTTTCAGCTGCTTGAGCATTGGGGTTCATCTTTTTTAATTCCCCAAATTAGACACTAAACACACGATATGAGCTGAGTTTAACTTCAAAAGGAGGAAAAGTTTGCATGACACCGCCTCTCCTTTGTTAGTGTAGCTCCCAAGTAGGACACTTCCAAGGAGCTTCCCTCAATTAGAGAAAACTATTAATTAATCTGGGCCGATCTCTAATGTGGATTGTGGCTTGTTGCAAAGGCTCATATACACATTAAAACACTGAATGTGTTGTGTTATATTCCAGTGCATATTGTCCTCAACCAGTGCTGATTTGCTGAGTAAACCTCATGCAAGATGCACAAACAGTATAAAGACCGCATGCAGATGTTTTGGCACACCTGTGTAATCCTTTACTATATCTGGGGACACAATAGCTGTGCCAACTTGTTTACAATATTCTGCTGTTTGTTTCCTAGATTATTTTTGTTGCTGTTTTCTTTTTATTACAGCACTCTGTGTGTGCTTCTACAGATCCATGTCTTATGTCACAGTTGGGGGGGGGGGGGAATTACAAATTAGAAAGCAAAGCAAAGTTGCTTAGGGACTGTCAATCATTCTACAAAAACATGAAATGTCCTCAGAATCAGAAAATGGGTCGCTTTGTTCATAAAAATATCTACTCTTGAAATATAATTGCAGTAATTGCTGCCGAGTGAACAGACTGCTCTGCTGATGGATTTTCAGCAGAGATTCCGATTTACTTGTATTGTAATTTCGCAGAAGTATTCACAGTTTACTTAAATTTCATATTATAACTGGACAAGGTAATTTTTACAAACTTTGGTTTAACTAGATTGTTTTCTCAAAACTGGCTACACTCTGTGCTGTGTGTCCACACAGGCGTTCAGGCTTACACCTCAATATGTTTCATCTACCAGCTGTTGCAGAGCTCTGTGTAGGTGTGGTGATTTTTTTGGACATCCTGTTCTCGCTAAATAGTTCTTGCCTCCTCCCCTGTTAGAGTGGTTGGTTTTCCACTAGTTCAATATCCCACCGTCATCCATCCATCAGCATCTCAGCAGCCCATGAGCGATAGGGCACACACACTGTCTGAAGACGGGGAGAAGAAAGGCCGTGAATACTGAATTTGATTTTGAGTATAGATGAGGCACAGGCAGGTTCAGTGGTCCTATCAATCCCATCACCCCAAACCTCTTTATTTATAGTTAAGGTCATTTACTATGAGATATTATATCTGACATGAATTCAGCTTGATTTATGTTTCTCTCTTCACAATGCAAAAAAAAAAAACAAGCCCACTTGCAGGTTTTGTGAGGAAATAAGATATCTGGTTATAATTGTTATCATTTGGATTTGTCTCAATCCCTGTGCCACAGTTATTACATGGAGCAATAAGTCTATCTCCTGGCTTTAGATCAGCTGTCAGAGCAGGCTTTTTTTTTATCTGACTAGACAGATCTAGCCAGATTGATAACAATGGCAGAGGCTTTTAGCTGCTGTCACCATCATTCCCATTGTAGAGGTTTCATGAAGAGATGCAGGGACAGTAAATGAAAAAATCATGTAAATGCTGATCTGTGAATGCCAAGATATGTTGGGTTACTAGTGGACCATGAAAGATATTGTTGTGTCTATGAAAAAGATTCCTGCAATTCATTTTCTGATTGACAAGTGTTGATCCCTTGCATCACCCAGAAAAGGAGACAAACCTCAGGTCATTCATCCTGAGGGATCTGCTGCCATCGTCTGTGGACGAATATTACAGATACACCGGCTCTCTGACCACGCCACCCTGCAGCAAGGTAGTGGAATGGATCATCTTCTCCAGGCCAGTGTATCTGTCCCATGCACAGGTGTGTTATGTCTAACCACTTGCCAACGCAGCTACATTCTCCATGCACAGACAGGTTCCATTTGCAAACACACTCACTCAGTGGATCCCTTGCTGTGTTGAGGCAAAAGCAATGTTTTCCTTATCCACTACTCTCCCTTCCTCCTCAACTCTTCTGGAGGACATCAAAACTATATATAATTTATATATATATATATATATATATATATATATATATATATATATATATATATATATATATATATATATATGTAGAATTTTTTTATATTATATTTTATTATATTTTATTTTATTTATATTCTATCAACTTTCAGGAGTACAAATCTTTTTTCAGAAATTACATTTGCTACAAGAATATTGACCATGGTCACAGTGTTTGTGACGCTCACAGATAGTCTTCTGGGAACCTGTAATTCATTTCTCCAAATATGCGTAGGACACATTGATTCCACAGTATCTGTAATGTGTAGTCATTACAGCACACAGTAGGAGATCACTCATGACAATCAATGGATACACATTTGGCCCATTTGAGAAGTTACAGCCCAGTAGGTAGCCGGGATGATGATTGAGGTCTGTGCTTTAGTGCACCTGTGATGTGAATGTTTCTTGCAAATGCTAGGACAATCAGCTGCTAGAAAGTCTTACAGATGCAGTCCTGTGTGATATAATCAACACATACGCACACGAACGCACGCACACACACACACAAACAACCATACAAACCCACAGAGAGAAAAAACTAAACTAAATGATGATTCTGTCTCCGCCCGCCCTTTTTTTCCATGTAGCTGGAAGCCTTTTACTCTATCCTCACCACAGAACAGCAGGACCATGTCAAGTCTGTTGAGTACTTGAGGAACAACTTCCGACCCCTAAAGGGACTGGACAACAGGAAAGTCTTCAAGTCGGCTGTAAAAGATGCATGGCAGAACGATTTAAATAAGATTGTGGGAAGCCCTCATAGTACTGAGTCTTCAAAAGGTGAGATCTGTTTTAAGCATCACAACCCATTCTATCTCCTTACCTCTGTTTTCACCGCCTTTTTTTTTGTGATTATACAAAAACAACTAAACCTATAAAAGTTGGTACAAGAAATTGTAGTAAAGAATTATTAATGACATTTTTAAAATTATTTTCAGACATCAATTTGGAAGCTTTTCTACTATTATATTTATATGGACACCGATTTAAGGACCTAGTTTCAATCAGAAATCTCTCAGGGTGTGAGAGGAAAATGAAAATACTCTATTTGTCCCACTATGTTTCTGAAGTCTTTCTTTATTTTATGTCTAGCAAGCTTCTGTCTGAAGGACGTGAGATACTCTGACCGGGTAGATTGGCCCTGACATTCTACAAGTCAAGTCTGAGGTCTTCTTTATAGATTCTATAAGAAGGGTGGAAAATGGACAAATGTTTGGACATTTCAAACTTGGCACGTTGCATTAAAAGTGAAGTTGTGTCTGTAGCTCAGTGGGTAGAGCAGCCGTATCCCAATCGGAGGATCGGAAGGTTGCCAGTTCGAACCCCATTCTCTCAGGGATGGGTCAAATGTAGAGAATTAATTTCCCTCAGGACAAATGAAGTATAAAAAAAAAAAAATTAAAAGAAAAAAGGATGTGGTCTTTATGAAACGATAAGTAGGTTAAAGATGAGGTATAAGATACTACGCAGACAGCGTTCCACTGAGAAATGCATGCCAGAGTTGTTTATGAATGTAAATACGTTAAAGATAAATTGTCAAATGCATTGTGTGTGTGTGGCGACAACAACAAATAGACGTCATGTCTATTTGACAAAATAAATGAAAAGATCATTTTTGATAAAGCTTATAGAGAAGGTTACTTTTTTATTGTTAATTTTTATTCATATGACAAAGAACATCTTAATACAAAGCATAGACTTAATGCAGGCCGTGTTTTTTTCTTTCATGTCTGCATCAATTCCAACTAGCACAAACGGAACGGCACAGGAACTAAGGACACTAATGACAAAGGCCGCTATGTCTTAAAGTGATTTTGTTGGTGTCTGGCAGGGAGAATTGATTGTGAATGCTTGTGATGAAGTTGGAACACTCTAACAAGGCCAATCATCATTAATATGTGGCACAGCTAAAATAGACCCATACAAATTAAGTTGTGAAATTGCTTTTGTGGCATGTCAGGAAGCAGAATAAATGTGGACCAGTGTCTCTCTTCTCTCCTGCTTCCACCTCCTTCTTGCTCATTTTTCCATTGTGCCTCATGCATTTCTATTTTACTTTGCTAAAATGTAAAAATCCGGTCTTAATGGGAATTGCTGGAAGTGCCTGTCAGATTTTCAGGGTTGACGTCTGGAATGTCGTGTGAGGACATTTGTGTTTTTTGTGTCCACGATGACGAGGGCTTTGATCGTAAAGGATTGTGAGATCCAGGGTCACGCAATAACACTATAGAATCAACGTGGGTTTTATGGTCTTGAAAACAGTTTGGCCATTTGAGATTCAGAACTAGAACTCTCTGGGTACATCTTTGGTAAAGATTCATTGTTTGTTCGGAAATGATGCCAAGATATATTTGGCAGTTTATTACCCCGAAGCCATCTTTCTGTATCTTGGCATGCAAGCGTTCTTATCAAGCTGAAACCAGATTTTTGCAGACCTATCTTTAGAATCTGGTTGATTAATGGAATGCATTTAACTTCCACTTCAGTTATTAATAACTTTGTTCATTAATCAGTTGATAGATTACTTGGTTATTTGGAATGGGGCATTTTACACCCTCCTTTAAAATAAGAGGAGGTTGAATATGGCCACAACTCTTTTCCAGATCTTAAGGTGATGAAACAAACCAGATTATTTTGTCCGATGTCCAGCAAAATATAAAAATCTACATTTTATAGATTGAATTGATATAGATTTTTTTGATATTTTTGTTTGAAAAATGTCTAAGAGTAGAATCAGTTATCTAACTAGATGTCGGTTCATTTATACTAGTCATCTAATCAGTAATCAAAGTGACGTTATCAATAAAGTCTGACATTAAAGTGAAATATGTTATCACACTGTGGTGGTAGATCATAAAATAAGTAATGCAGGCATGTTGGTATTAAGCCCTCAGATGGCATAACTCCTTCTTTGATTATAAATGTTCAAACCAATTAGTACTTGTATTTTTATCAAAAAGCTTTTCCCTTTACTGAAGTGTCTTCAGACCACCTCTTAAGAACACCATTTACATCCTTGGGACGAGAGAAGCAGTGGCACCGCAGTCTTTAGCCACAGTCCATTTATCCTCTTCATGGTACAAACATCCTGGAGGGAGATTCATGTCCTGCGTATCACTGCCTGAATTGAAAGAGAAAAACAACAACTGAGGCTCACCTTTGGGGATTTCACAGTTTCTCTTAAAATAGTATATCTCTATGAAACCTTAGTAACAGGTAAAGTAATTCTAGCTACCCACTTATCATATAGTCCACAGATTGTGGTTTCAATTCAACCTGATGTGAAGTTAAGAAAATAAGATAAAAAAAATCCAACCCTGAATAGATTTGAATGAACACCAATTCATGTCACTTCATATATTTCACAGTGATTAAGAGTTTTCATGAAATGAATATCTTTCTCGGATCAATGGCGTTTCTTGATTTGGGATCCAAATCAGAGCACTGTCGTTGGAAGGGGCAGAACATGCGATCAGATGCATATTTCATTGATCAAAACCTGAATTTAGTAGCGCTGCTGCAGAAAATGATGGCTGTCATGACACTAATGATGCAGGCAGGAAAACCCCAATAAGGTCCTCAGCTGTTGTTAAATGACTTTTGCTATACGGGCGTCGACAATGGACATCCAACGAGTTATGATACATTTCACACCTGTCATATCTCATCAACACCCCAGGATATTCCTGCCATTGTTTTTTCCTCCCCAGAGACCCTCTGACTGATTTCCTTCCACCCCGTCTCCCTTTCACATCTCCAGGCGCATAATTTGCACCACAGCATTCCGGTGTCAATGGAGAAAAGTTTGGTGACAATTTCAATTTGACTGAAACCCCGTGTGCAGATAATCAGTTGACACTGGCTACTGATTGCTGTCACCCTAATGTGTTGTCCAGTAGGTTTTGATTGCGTTGTGTAAATATCCATGCTGCAGCCTACACTGCCATCTTCAGGCTGACATGCAGGGTTTCTTTCATCGTCCTCGCATCCTGTCAAATGTCACAGAGAAAGAAAGAAAAATGCAAATTATGTATGGGCAGGATTTTTTTTTTTATTACTACATCCAGCTGTTTGTTATTCTACCTCTTTTGCAATGTTGTAGATTTTAAAACACACACATAATTATAAAGATTGACAATCTAAAGTGACACCATTTGTACTGAGTCAGCAGCAGTCAGTAATCATAGTATTTTCGAAACAACCTGCAACCTACCCAAACGCATCGACACAGACTATAACATGACACAAAGGTGGTCAAGAGTTCTTCCCAAAAATAGCATTGCATTTGCTCCAGCTACAGTGTTTTCACACCGCTCTTCAATATCCTCCACTGTTCTTTCTGGACTTTTAGTGTGCAGCACTGCCCCGGTGAACATGAAGATCCAGCCACTAAACCGGACTGCACTAATGGTGAGCTGGGAACGCCCCATGACCGTCTATCTCTCGCCCATTGCCAGTTATATGGTCTCCTACAGCTGGGTGAAACGTGACGTTGCTGATGAGAAGACCTTCACCAAGACTGGGGACCAGAGTATGGTATGTGTAATCATCAAATGCAATTAACCATACCTCATTTCAGGCCCCATCAATTTGTCAGGAGCTTTTTTTTAAAATTCTTTTCATGGTTTTAAGACTCTTGATTGCTTTCAGAGCCTCTAATGAATGTGAGAGGATCAGAGGGTGGCCAGATCAGGAACAGTGTGTAGATGAGGTGACAGGTTGTGACGAACTCTGTGTGTGGCTGTTGACTGATATGTGGGCTAAGACATCCACTCAGCTGTCTAAGAATACACACACAGAAAACACATTGGCAAATAAATATGTGTGTGTGTGTGTCTTTTTCTGATTATTTTAGTCAGGTGAGTAGATTTGTTGAGACAAATAGAAACTTATACCAAAAATGAGTCCTTTAAATAGCTCTACAAACCAAATCAGCCTTTTTTTGATCAAACAATTTTAGTCCTGTCACTCTCGGTAAAACCTCTCAAACACCCATTGCTCTGATTTTTATTGTCAAGGAGTAAGAGTGTAGTGGACATTCCTTCTCATATAAAATAGATCCAAGTAAGTATAGGTATTTATCCACCCCAGCTCTAAAGGGCTGTGATGTAAATTAACACACTAACATTGAACCTTTTTCCGCTTATTGGACATACATACTTTGTTCTATACATCTCCATTTCAGCAGCACACAAAACAATTTCTTCCTTGCTGATTTTAAAAGAGAGATTGAGGTAAGGATGACAAAATCTTTAATTAAAAAATATTGCAGTGCAATCTGAGGCACGAATAGGGTAAAAGCAGCTGTCTGTAGACCTAGTCAATCCTCAACACTGCCTTTACTTGGTTCTTGGTATTATCTGTGCTGAAAGGGAAAATGAGGCTTCTCTAGCTTCCACTCTGCTGCTGGTCCTATGATGACACTCATCACGGGAGCGTACTGCTTGTTGAAGACTGCGGCTTTAACACTTTCACTATATGATGTATGGTAAGGGTTTTGTATTAAGCGTTTCTTTTCCACAGTGGAATATGACATTGTGTCTGCAGTGATCGTCACAATGAAGTGTATATATATTTTACTGGGAAGCCAAAGTGCTCACATACTTGCCACTTAAATTAAGATCATGGCTTTTCAAGTTCTTCTACTTATCTGCTGAGTGTGTGGCTGTCAATTCCTTTTTAGCTGGCTCTGTTCATATGACCACGCAACAACTTTATTTGTATCTTTGCCCTGTAACTCCACAACGAGATTTACTTAACTATTAATCTAAAAAAGTATGTGCCATGTGCCATAAGCATTCCGTTCTCACTTAACTCTCCTACAGAGTTCACGGCTTCTTCAGGAATACGTCCTTCCCTTGCAGGAAGTTGCACCCACAGGGCTGCTCTTTGAAAACCTATATATTCGTCACATAGCTTTACATTTGTTGGACTCCAACACCCAGCTGTGCATCTTTTTAAAGCCCAGTGAACCCCAATTGTCTTGACAGTCGGCATGACCACTGTACATAGGCCACTTAAAGTCAGCGATGACCCACTTTATGGTCAAAGGCTTCAAGGTCACTCTGTGATTATCGGTGGTTCATTTTCCATTTTCTGTGCATACCACATAAAAGCTGGACGCACAGACAATGCATGAATGTCACTCATTCATTTATCTGTAGATAAAGCCGCTTCAAGAGACAGAGTGGACGTCTATTTTCTGTGGTGGCTGAGAAGGATGACTGGTGAGGGCTATCAGATCTACTGTCAAATCCCAAAGAGGCTTGGAAACCATTAAAAGCCTCAATATGGCAAGCAGGATCACAGTTAGACTTTGATCATGGAAAATGCTTTCCTATTGTCAATTAGACCCTTTAAAAACAAAATCAAACCAACTGCTGATTGAAATCCTGTGTTGATCGCTTCCTCAAACGCTCATGCAGAGACCTATTGGATAATTCTTGCTCTGTGAGCCATAATAAGAAACCAGTGAGAGCATCCATCACATGTCTAATTAATCCACTCAGGGTCTAAGCCCATAGGGTGATCCGCTCTGGGTCGGCATGAAATATCTGGCCCATGTCTCAGAGAACAGGTGTGCAGCAGCAGGGAAGATACAATTCCTTCAAACCCTCAATGTGGTTGGAGGAATCAGTTTCATTGCATTTTGGCACACGTAGCCCTTCAAACACAGACGTGCCCATTACTAGAGGTGTGTCCATAGTGGGCACTGTGAAATCTCTCTCGACCCTACTGGTGCATTGCTGCACGGCTGAACCGTGTCTAAATCTGAATCATATCAACCAAGAGTCATATCTCACCATCTCATCACAAATTGGTCTTTCTCTACCAGGGTGATCAAAGTACTTTTTGTCACCATGCCCGACCCGCACACTCCACACTCGTTCACTGAAATTTCCCACTACTGAGTCGCACCACTAACAGCCTAAGACATAGATTTGAATATACAGTAATCTGTTTCACTCTGACAAATTTGCCAGAGTGGATCTGTCAGCACACAGATAGGCCGAACAAGTGAGCAGGAGACCCAGAGAAACTGTGTTCTCCGTGTTCACCGGGAACCAATATCGGGTTAAGTATGCCAAAACTTTGACAGTACGCTCTATAATCTGATTTGCAATTAGGTTTAGGAGATTAGAGGATTTAGACAAAACACCTCGAAATTAAACTTCCGCTAAAGATAAATAAAGATCCTTCTTCTTCGCCTCAGATTATTGGAGTTTATTTAGCGTCAGGTTTCACCTGCATCTTGTTGAGAAACCATTAAATATCCCTGATGATGTAAAACACAGACTCATAAGCCGTTGTGCTCCATGAAGTCTTCTGTCAGAGAAGTAATATCTCTGCAGTCTGTTATCTGTTATTATAACGTTGTCTTTATCCTTACATGAGAAAGAAGACGGAAGGGCCTTTTTCTTCACCTCGACCCAAAACCTGAATTCAAACTTTTACTAAAAACTGTTTCTAAACTCTGCTGCCATGCAAGCTGAAAGAATAGTTGAGTGACTACATGATAATTTTCAGACCTTTACAGGAGTTAAATTCTGAATATTTACATTAATATTCTACAAGCGGATTAACCACAACTAATGAGAAAACAATATATGCAGCATAATATGCAGTATAAAACTTTAGGAGGCTAATGTTAGCTACTGTAACTTCATCAGTTTTTTGTTTACGTACACAGCTGCTTTACCAAAGATCACATGATGGATCTCCAGGATCTTGATGAAATACGTTGGTGTCTAATGCCCCAGTGTATACAGATATTGTAGTGATGAGTGAACTTTTGAGATGTGAGAGAAAATGATACGCGTTTGATGACGATGTACTGTCTACAACTTTCCTCTTGCAGAGAGCAGTCATCACTAATGTGTTCCCTGACGTCCTGTACCTGTTCAGGGTGCAGGCAGTGTGTCAGCATGACCAGCGCAGTGACTTCAGTCAAACTCTGCTGTTCTTAGGTACCTGGTCAGACCTCTGACAATTTTAAAGTTTTTTTAAAGACTGAAAGAAACATTGAATTCATTTTGCTCTAAATGTTCCCTTGTTCTTTTGTTTTTCAGCAAATACAACACGCATATTTGAAGGGTCTCGTATTGTGAAAACTGGGATGGTTAGTGGATCAAAATATGGCAGTGCAAAATAACCTTTTTTATGTTTACTTTTCATGGGGTTTTGTTGTATAACCACTTTTCCTCCGTCGGTCTTCCTCAGCCTACAATTTCTCCAGTGTCTTCAGCAGACATGGCTCCCATCAGCTCCGGCTCTTCCACGTGGACTTCCTCTGGCATCCACTTCTCCATCGTCTCCATGACAACCGGGATGGACCCCTCGTCAAGTGGTAGCGAGGCCACAGTGGCATCAGTGGTGACAAGCACCTTGCTGGCTGGCCTTGGTGTTGGTGGCGGGGTCATCTCATCTTTGCCAAGTTCTATTTGGCCCACCCAGGCGCCGCAGACCACGCAGAAGCCCGCTCATCCATCAGTCCCACCTTCAAAGTCTAGTACTGAGCAAACAGCACCCCAGGCCTCTGACACCCCATCTGAGGAGAAAGAGGCTGCACGCGAGGGCGAGGAGGAGGAAAAAGAAGGGGAAGAAGAGGGGGAGCAGGAGGAGGCGGGAGACGGTGAGAAGAAAAGGAAAAGCAAGACTGCCCCTGAAAATGAAGAAAAGCAAGTAAACGGCACAGTGGCCAAAGAGCCTCTAATCCCCACCCCAACACCCACAGCCAAACAAAAAGGAGATGGGGAGTCGACACCTGAAGGCACTACTACTACTGCACCTGTGAGCACCACCACTGCAATCCTCCAGAAGAATCCCTCAGATGTGAGTCCAGTGTTCACTCAGGAGCCTCACAATGACAGTGTGGAGATGCAGATTCCCCAGAGCTCCACAGTGTCGCCAAAGATCAGTAGCGATGGAAGGAACCTCTGGCCTTTCTCCGTCCACACTGGTGAGCATACACACACATGACGCAATATTTTTCTTTTTTATCTTCCTCAACCTTCCCAACTATAGACATCGTACTTGAATTATCAGATATCTGTTCTTTTTGTCAGTCATCATCCAAGATGAATCTCTCCAAAGCAGAATTCTAATCCATATCTTAAAATTGCCAATGGTTATAGAGTCAAGTTTGCATCAGAAATAAGTTGATATAACTGCACTGATTATAATATCTATCAAAAATAGATCTCTTTAGCCCTTAAAGTCACAACAAAACAGGCATGAAGGGATCTTTTTTTAATCATTTTTTATTATATTTTTCTATCGTTATAAGTTTTTGTTCATGAATTAATCTTTAATCTTAGCTACACAGAGTTAGCATGCAGGAAGTCCCACCCTCCCAGAAATTACGCATCAAGGATTAAATCATTTAATCATAATAATAAAAGTGATTTAAGGGTGAAATGGAAAAACTCCTCACAGTAAGCCTCATCATTTTGGTACATGTTAGACTAGATGAAGATTATGAAGGAATAGATAGAGAACAAGGTTTGGCATGAAATATACATATAATGGTAAAAGTAGAAAAGTTATGACCTTTGCTACTCCCAGTGATTGCATTAAATAAACGAATCCTTTCCCTCTTTGGTCTGTCCTGCAGACACAGACTGAAGGGCTAAAGCATCACATGGCCTGCACCAATTTTAGAGATAAGGTGAAGTGAGAAAATTGCATTTATAATAGAATAAAGAGTGAGGCCGAAATGGAATTTAAATTTAAGTATAAGTACAAATGAAAGTAGTATTATCCATGTGCAGATATGAGCTGTCATTTAACAGACAGACATTTTTAACGGATTGTTTCATTTTAACTGCAATAATTTTCACTACCAGAGCGATCTGAAACCTATCATGAATTCATAGAAATTCAACACATATGCAGTGAATTAGGCCAATTGATATTTTTGTATGAATATTTATAATTCTTTTTTATGTGTGTAAATATCCAGACAGGACCGTTTTGTCAAACGTGACCCGTACGCCTCACCCAGGGATGGGCAAGATGGTGTGGATTGTCCCTTTAGCAGTGGTGTCGGCGCTCACTCTTCTCTGCCTCATAATGCTGCTGATTGTGATGGTCTACTGGAGGTGAGTTCAACACGCCTGACCTCATCTTTGATTAGGATATAACTGATACCTCCCCCTAAGTCATGAATAACAAGCCGCCCCACACCCACACGTACCCATAGATTTCACCTCCCTGACGTTTGGGGTTATGTGACACACCCACATGCATGTTTGGATCTGCTTCTCAGTCTGCTCTACATTCAGATCCATCTAGTTTTTGATGTATGACTTTTACACACATATATAACCATGTGTTTGTGTAACTCCCACACAGCTTGTTAGTAAGACTTGCCTACATAACGTACATCAGGCCCATCAGCCCCGTAATGAGGGTCAAGAGACCTGAAGGCCCTAAAGTGCCAGCAGGAGTCCCAGCTGTGTCTTCATCTGCTGTCTTTATTTCCAGCCGTGCTATTGGTGCCACAGTAATTACACAGGCAAGGCCACCGGCACATTCAGGATGGTTAATGAGTTACAAATAGTACTATAGGGCATCTCCTCAGCTGGTCCTTGTTTACTCTCTGCAATGGCTCTGCTTCCAGTTGCTTCACATATTATTTACAGCTTTTTTGATTAATTCTTGAAAATATTTAATTAATGTAATTAATATTTACATCAATAAAGGAACTCTTTGTCTGCCAACGACACCTTACACAGTCTGTGATGCAAAATATAAACAGCAGCCTAGTTATTAAAGCTTCATAAAGGGGTTCAAAAACGGCAGGATTCCGTCTGTGGATGAATTATTAAAACCTAAAGTAAAGAGTGGCGGGCAGCTTTGAATTTGAAATAGCCATGGCAGCTGCTACTGAGTTCACAGTTCACTGAGTGACAGTTCACAGACAATGACCCGCCAGAAGAAACGTCCATAATGGAAAACAAGCTATTCATACTCTCTCTACCCCTTTTGCTCCATTTAGCCTTTCTCTCTCTCTCTCTCTCTCTCTCTCTCTCTCTCTCTCTTTCTTTTTTTGACAGCACAGCACTTATTAAAGAAAGGGAGTTTTTGCACTCATCATTTTGGTCACTGGTTACTTTATAAACACTTTCTCCAAATCTCTATATAAACACTTTTGATCAATCACCCATTCGTTTAAGTTTAATACCTCTTTTTATTTTCGCCTTTTCATTTTTTCTTTCTTTTCTTTTTTTTTCTTGGGTTATGAGTCAGTCTGCAGTGGAATTAATTGCAGGTGTTACACTTGCAACTGGAGCCTCTTGAGGCTCAAGGAGTTTGCTTAAAAGTCAAAGATGTTCAACGGAGAAAAAGAAAATCTCTTCTCTCCTCCGGCTGATGATGTTAGATACGGTGTCTATCCATTTTTATTTTTTATTACTGAAATTCCTTCACAAAGTGTCAACGGAAAGCAATTCTTCTGAGACCATTGGAGGGAATAGGGGAGAAGGTGTCGACCATTCTGGTTCGTAAGCTGAAACACATCTGGACCCACAGGGAGCTATTAGACTGGGAGCCCGAGACAAAAGCCAGTGGCAACCACCCCACCTCACTTTTTTGTTTTTTACCCCTCTATCTCCCTCTCACACACTCTCTCTCTCTCTCTCTCTCTCTCTCTCTCTCTCTCTCTCTCTCTCTCTCTCTCTCTCTCTCTCTCTCTCGCTCTTGCTCACGCACCCTCTCCCTGTCATTATAATCCTTTTAAATGAACGGAAATCTTTTTTATATGTGCTCCTACCTTCTTTAAAAAATGACAAGCATCTGCTCCATCCTCTGCATGAAAAACAGGTAAGGTTAAACCCGAGAAATGTTGGAACTGATGGAAACTGTTCATTTCCACTTTTAAATGTAAATTGTGTGCATTTCCAATTGTAAATGTTTTTCACCTGAGAGTAGTTTTCTGTTTATTTTCATTTTAATATTTAAAAGCTATAAGTTATATGTAAGAATTGTAAAAATGTTTATATTCAATAAGTCTAAAAAATTTGCTAAGGATGTTATGGATTGTCAATGTTGATTATTTTCAAACATTTCTATCTATGTTAGGAGTAGTCACAATGTCGATAATAATAATAATAATACATTTAATTTATAATGCACTTCGATGTGGACTTTGATTAATTTCTTTGGACAGGTAAGATATGGCCCAACAAACTGACTGCCAGCTGGATCTGGACTTCTCTGGCATTATTGGATATGGGCAATTCCAATATTTGTGTTTCTAAATTTAAGGATAAAGCTTTCATTTTATGGACCAAAATTACATGATGACAACCGTAGGTCTATCGACTTCAAAATATGATCTGGGTTCAAGTTAAATTCTGGTTCTGCTGATCCGGAATATTTCAATTTAGTAGAACAGTTTAAATTTCATTCAAAATGAAAGAAAATTGAAAATCTTTTTAAATTTGACATATCCTCCAAAGTTTCTGAGTTAGACCCAGAAAACAAACAACAATAATGAAACTGTTTCTGATTGACTATTAAACTAATGGTGATCCCAGATTCTCAGGGTGGGTTTTCATTGTATCATGAGGGTCAAACTTTCATTGGCTTTCGCTTTTAGCAGGTTTGCAATCATTAGTTGCTGTCTAGTTTTACAAAGCAATTTTCCCAGGACTAATTTATGAAATTTGACTTTGTCCTTTGTGTCAACACAAGTGACAGAAACAGTTCCCCATAGTCCCCTCAGTCTTTGCCTGCAGGGGCCATTCACTCCGTGTGTGATCAGCAGCTTCTCAACTACAGTATTTTGATAAGCACATTGGTTTCATTGTATTTCCTTCAACATGTAGACGCTCATTTTAACAGACCAAGGTCAATCAATATTAGAACTACTCAGTAGACGTGGAATCTCACTGTCCTGTTATCTGTGTCGTTGTAGGAGATTTTTCCAGACAGCTCACTTCTATGTGGAGGAGAGCAGCTCTCCCCGAGTGGTGGCCAATGAAAATATACCAGTCATCCCCATACCAGGTAAAGAATGTTGACGTGATTGCATTTGAATATTCATTTGATGTTCAGCATTATTAAGGATTTGCTTTTTGTTGCAGTTTTCTAGAGCAGTGTTTGCCAAATGGGACTGCAGGAGGTGGATGAGATTATTTTGAAAAATGTCAGTCATGAATTATTCTTAAAATAGTTCTTCCATAATACACTTAATTTAAAAAGATATAAACTATAAGTCAAATTAACCACATTTTGCAATAACTATTTCCATTTCAAATGATAAAACCAGACTTTTTTTTAAATTTCCAAATGCTAATTTAAGTCAGTCTTTAGTCAGAAATATAGTTTCAGACATTTTCAGAAAAAAAGAACATCCTTAAAAAGAAAACTTAATTTTTTTTGGTATATACTGAATGAAATACAGTATTTCTTTCTTTTATCCTACCTTTTTCCTATAGCCTTTTTATAAAATTTTATTTTTAGAAATGTGAAAATAGATCTACCGTTTTTTTTCTGCATCTATCGTGAGTTTCTGCATATAGAATTAATAAAGGGTACATTGTTGAAAAAAGTTTTTTCTACATCAAGTGCTACTCTGCTGTTATTTTGGTGTACGAGGAAATAGTATTGAGCAGGCTCGAGTAATTGCTGTACAAGATTACATTTCAACACATTTGTTGGTCTTATGTTTGTGTCGATTAATATTATTAATGTGCTTTCAATACAAATTATTATATTTTTAAAAATTATACTATATTATGTAGTTATCTATCACAATTATTATTGGGGGGGAACACTCAGTAGAGGAGGGGGCTTTACCCCCCGGTCACATCTGGCATTAAATCATTCTATCATTGCATAAAAATGATTATCGGGTGAAAGAGATATATCACCAGTTAAAATAGTTCAAATGTGAAATAACCCCCCCCCCCCCCCCCCCCTTTCAACAATCAATTGAACACAATCTAAATTACTTCACAGGAATTTGTAGAGATAGTACTTGAGCTGGAAAATGAATCCTACTGCAGTTAAAGTTTGAATAGGGCACATAGTGCAGAAGGACGAGCAGGCAAATGTGAACATACTTCTGCAGCTTTATAACCTGTCAAGAAGAATTACAGCTAATCAGCCATACTTATTTCAATTTACGGCCTCTAAAGCTAGACGTCACCAAGAACCATTCTGATGAACTGATTGAACCTTTCACTTATACAGGTAGAAAAGACGTTTTGATAGATGAAGACATTACCAGAATTCCCCTTAAGGTGAAACAGCTGAGGCGAGTTGAAGTTCTTCAGACCCCAGCTGTGCAGCTGGGTGCAAACGTTAAACGTTGGCCCCTATCAGGAGCAGTGACAGCTGGGACTGAGAATATTGTCTCATTGTGACGGGAACCAGCCCCCTTTCAGTTCCCTCGGGTGTGATTTGGAGCTAATTTAGCTCAAATGAGATGGAGGCTCCCTTTTATACACCAGATATCCACATCTGTGATGGAGGCTTGTCTCTAAAAACAGCATTTCAATTCATAATATTTTCATTTGCCCCTTTTAATAGGTCCTCTCCACATCCATCATAAAATGACTGGTGTAGTTGCATATTGTACATTCTAGCATCACTTGCTTTACACATGAATTATTCATGGTAAGTTATTGTGCTTTTTCATATATATTCCCTCGTTTTTTACCCCGTGGAAACATTAAGTTGAGTCTAAAGGACTTATAATCCTCTCCACAGCACATATCCAACATCATATAGACTTAAGACATTGGCTAAAACGTGTAGCTCGCACAACAAGCCATTGACGGACACTCCTGACTGCTCTATGTTTTCCCCTGCAGATGACATGGAGGCCATTCCCGTGAAGCACTTTGTTAAACATGTCATGGAGCTCTACAAGAACAACCTGCAGTGTTTCTCTGAGGAGTTTGAGGTGCACTTTTTTGTTGCTTCAACCATAATTCATTTTGAACATCACATTTTTAAAATTGGTGCTTTTACAACAGAATTGCGTTCAGGTTGTCAGTCGAAAAATTACGGTACGTCACTGCTTTTTAGTTTTGCTCCGAAGAGTAGACACGTTGGGACGGGCTTCTTCTTGGGTAGATGGTTTTTGTGTCGTCCTTCATCATCAGCATCACATGGGTCCATGTGTGGATATCAAACTCTGGTTACAGAGGAAGTCCTACAGTGCAACACCTTATGTTTTCTTTTATGTTGTGAAATCATTTATGATGAACCGGTAGAAGAGGGACTAAGCTGCAATAATACAGTACGATCAAAGAGTCAAGATTGAATACTTTATTGACATTTTGTCATACTCGAGAGTGATTGGGTTTTGAAAGCTCACACATAACAACAATATGGCCAACTTCTACAATAAAGAGTTTTGTCACTTTCACAGCTATCTTATAAGATATCTTTCCTGATAGTTCACAATCAGCCATATGACTTATTACTCCATTTCTTACTACTACTAGCTATTTAATCATTTAAAAATTATATTAATAACTAACCTACTACTGCAAAATTCTGTGGTTTTTGTACTCAGTTTGTCTTTAACACCACAAGCAAACCTGACTTTGAACATGTTTAATTTAGTTTCAATCAGTTCCCAATTGCAATTTTCTCTCCAGCCTAAAACTGAAAAACACTGGAAAGTACAAAATGAGCATAAGTTATGAAATAATATAGGTGCAAAAGCACACTATAAAGGCAACATTTATAATTACAAGTTTGTTTGTTCTTCTTTCTTTTCTCTTTTTTCTGGAGTTGAGTAAGAACTGGATTCATTTCAGCTCCGCTTTATCGTGCACACGTCTGCAGATGGACCGGGGTCTGAGCAGCGGTTAGATTATTATTATTATTTTCTGTGCTGTGCAGGTTTGCTGATTTTTAGCAGATGGTAGAGAAACAGAGAGAAAGTTGGAGAGACGGAGGTTAATTAGGGAATGTCTGCGTGTTTGTTGAAGTGGATGGAGACACATTGCTGGTTTAACTAGGTCAAAAACGGACATAAAACCTTCATCCTCCAGGTAATTCCTTCTAATTGGGGTCAATCAATGTGAAGCTTGCATGCATCGTCTTTTAATGCTGCACGCTGATGCCCTGTTGAAAGAGCTAGGAGCTGTGTTGTAGGTTGGAGTGGATACAGGGTGAGGTTGTGAAGAGGAGTGCCTACGGATGACCTTAGTTTCAGCTCCAGCAGCAGAAAGCATCTGCTCCTCTCTGGTATATTTAACGTAAATCCAAGATGGAGTTTCTGCTTCGGTTCCTATCCTGAGCTCCTCGTGCATGGAGTAAACTTGTAAAAAGAAAGCCTTTTAAAGTTTCCAATGAAACCTAGAAACACACTAAGAGTCTAGAGGGCGATTCTATTCTATCCCCCGTCCTTGTTTAACACTACATGTCTGTTTTATTTCATCTGCAGGAGGTCCAACGCTGCACAGCGGACCTGAAAATCACTGCAGAACATTCCAATCATCCTGATAACAAGCACAAAAACCGATACATAAACATCGTGGCCTGTGAGTCAGCTGTAAAATCTGACCATGATGTGTACTGCCGCGGATCCAATCATGTCTTTAGAATATAACTTTTCAGCCTTTTAATAATTCACAAAATCTGTCAATGATCTCCCTAGACGACCACAGCAGAGTGAAATTACGAGCTCTGGCAGGGAAAGATGCCAAACACTCGGATTACATCAACGCCAACTATGTGGATGTGAGTTTTACCATGTGGTGTGGGTTTTTTTTGGCTTCTGTTTATTCAGGCAGTATCCTTGTTTGATTGTTTATTTTTTTGTACGACGCCATCTTGAATGAAGCAAAAACAATGAATAATAGAGCAGAAAGTCATGGTGAAATATATTTTTTAAATATTGATTGATACATAAAAATCATGAAACCAATACACAGAGCGATAAAAAAAAAAAAAAAGTGTGTTGATTTAAAAAAAATATTGACTCACTTCAATTTAAAGAGGATATTTCATGACCTCCTGATATCTGGTATCAGTAAAGCAGTCAAATCAGCTCTATTGGGTTTTGTGGGTATTTAATACATATTTACTGATTGTGTCTAACCGGTACCAATCTCCTGTTTTAGGGCTACAACAGACCCAGAGCCTACATAGCTGCTCAAGGTCCACTGAAGACTACGTTCGAAGACTTCTGGAGGATGGTGTGGGAGCAGAACACTGGAATCATCATCATGATCACCAACCTGGTGGAGAAAGGCCGGGTAAGTTCTCTTGGAGAAATCAAAGTAGAAATACAACCCTTCTCCGAGGTGTTTTCTGATTTAATCTGTCTGTCGTCCTCTCAGAGGAAATGTGACCAGTACTGGCCAACAGAGAACAACGAGCAGTACGGCAACATCGTGGTGACGCTGAAAAGCACCAAAGTGCATGCATGCTACACGCTGCGGCATTTCCTCATCAGGAACACCAAAGTTAAAAAGGTAACTAGGGACTATAACTAGGCAGTGTTTTCTAAGGCTACAACAAAATGGTTCAGATAAAATTAAGTGACTTCCATTTTGCTACCGCATTGACAACAAGCAGCATTTGTTATGTTTGTTATTTTTATTGAAAGATTGACATTATTTGATTATCAAAATAGATGAAAATCTAGGGACAATTGATTAATTGACTAACCGCTTTATAATAAACGTTCATAAATCAAATCAAACTTAATTATCATTTTCCTGTACATACAACACTTTTCTCTGGGATTCAGAATAAATTCTCTCTTACACACTTACTATTCAGCGCAGGCACATCCCCGAGAAGTATCAGGATTAGAATACATCTCAGTGTTGAATCACCAAGTTATAAGTGTTCAGTTATTGTTGCTTGTGCTTCAGTTGTGTGAGCCGTCAAAGAAGTAGTCCTAAGGTGTGATAATGGTATCAGCATTTCAGCCTACTTGACAACTTGTGGAATAAAGCCATTAATCCTGATATAATATGTTTGTATAACGTTGGTGGTGCAACATTTTGTGATATCATGATAAATAGGCAAATGTTTGTGGTATGCAGTTAAAGGTTTCTCAGTACACATCCTTATTAAAGAGCATTTTCAGGTCAGGTGTGGAGTCAGTTGTGTTAACCGTATTCCATGATATAATACTATCAAAAGTCAAAAAAAATTGTGGCAGTTATTTATTTGCAGCTGCAGGTTTTAATTTTTGATTAGATTTCACATTGTTGTAACAAGACCAAGTCTGTACTTAAATTGACTGATCCGCACAAGTCTGCGTACGATTCTCACCTGGGTCACATATCTGCTTTCATGTTCTAGGGTCAGAAGGGTAACCCCAAAGGGAAGCTAAATGAGCGCATCGTGATCCAGTATCATTACACCCAGTGGCCTGATATGGGTGTACCGGAGTACACCCTCCCTGTCCTCACCTTCATCAATCGCTCCTCAGCAGCTCGTACAGCAGACATGGGCCCCGTCCTGGTGCACTGCAGGTACGGGCCTTGCTGCGAACTCCTGTCGGAGTGAATGTTACCTCTGAGGACGAAATTGTCATGTTTGCTGATTTGATGAATCCCCTGTGGACCTGCCATTTGGCTCACGCCGCTTTGTGCTCTGCTCCTCAGTGCTGGGGTCGGTCGCACGGGAACATACATCGTCATTGACAGCATGCTCCAACAGATCAAGGACAAAAGCACAGTCAGCGTCCTGGATTTCCTCAAACACATCCGCACACAACGCAACTACCTAGTTCAAACTGAGGTAAAAAAAACAGATATCATCCTTCATATAATATAATCAAGGTTTCTCTCTCTTAGAGAGCTCATATAAATGGAGGTTTTTTTTTTTCTTTTCTGTCAGTCAAAGACAACTGGCTGATTGATTTTGACCTCCATCAAAAATGTTAATATTCATAAAAATGTTCTATAAAAGTGAACCGGCTGAACTAGAATTTCTCTTAAATGAATAGGTTTTTTTTGGATTGCAATAAGTTTCAGGGTTTTTCTCTATTTTTTTTCATTCTATCTGTATTTATTCATGTGATTGTGGATTTCATATTCTAAAATGTTTTTATTTATAAATTATTGTCAGTACTCTGAATTTCCTGTCTCTGCTCTCAGGAGCAGTATGTTTTCATACATGACGCTCTGATGGAGGACATTCTGAGCAGAGAGACGGAGGTACCCGCCTGGCAGCTGCACAGTTACGTCAACAGCATCCTCACGCCCAACTCAGCAGGCCGCACACAACTGGAGAAGCAGTTTAGAGTGAGTGAACCCTCTGGTTGTCAATCTAGTCCAGTCAGACGAGCCGTCAAAATGTGTGTTGTGTAACACCGGTTGAAACAGAGAAAGTCCTCGGATCAGAAGCCTCTTGGCAAAATGCGTGGAAACTTTCCATCTCCATGCTGAATGAGATTAATCGTCTTTAATGAGTCATCCAACTTTTGTCCACTCAACATCAAGAGAGAGGAACTAATAACTCCCTTTTACTGTGGCCTCCTCCTGAGCATCACACGGTCATTATTATATCCCGGAAAAGTCTGAGACATTAGGGAATCGTCATTGCCTCTGCTGTTTCCGCCAAAGATCCTTTGTTTATAGCATGATAACTCATTTACTATTCCATGGATCATTTTCAAATTCTATCCCCACATAGAACTTAGTGAGAGGAAGAACTCGAGTGATTTTGGGAAGGATCAGTTATATATTTCGGACACTGTAAGGATGTTTATCTACACAAGTTTTGTGCCATCATTTGTCAACCTGGTCCGATTTAGTCCAAATTTGGTGCATATAAATCGACTCAAGGAGATCTACTATGTGTATGTCATTTTTTTATCCCTAAAAGTTCTAAAATATTTTACTAACTAGGCGGCTCCTATAAAAAGAGAAAAACAGGGAATTTGAGGAGACCTATCAGGGGTATTGCATGCACAACGCAGGGATCGGGACTCTTGTGGAATACCCTTGCTGCCGGGGATGACAGCATAGGCCTTATTAATGTGAAGGATTTAGTGTTATTCTTGGGTCTTCGACATCCTCAGAGGGATGAGATTTTTTTACGTTTTGGTCTTCTCTCTCACCAGCTCCTGACACAGTGCAACTCACACTTTGTGGAGTGCTTCAGTGCCCACAAAGACAGCAACAAGGAGAAGAACCGCAATTCCTCAGTGGTTCCCTGTAAGCATCTTGTGTTTTTCATTAGAGCAGACTTCCTATAGAGCTGTGGTTTGGAGAACTAAGGTCATGTCAAACGTGTAAAGCTGCTGCATCTCCATTCAGGAACATCAAGACGGAAGGTTGGATTGAAGTGGCTGACTAGAATGGAGTCATTCAGCAATAATTAGTTTGAATATGAAGGATTAAATCAAATATTTACTCTGACACAAAGCATTATGTACAAGATAATCTGCCTTGCCATCCTCTTTTATCTTTCTTTAAAATAATGAAATATATGTCAGAATGCGGCATATCTTTAGGTCATATTCTACATTTTCTCCATATTCAGTCAGCACTTTATTAAGAATTAATATTCCAAAATTAGAATTGTTTTTGCATAATCCTATAAAGTAATCTTTTAATGCATTTGCTGCACCTTGGTGGGGAGGTCCTTGTTTCCATAGCAATGGCAGGGAATGGTAATGAATGTGTGTATTATCAGCCTGTTTGATACTATGGAGGCTTGCACTGTGATTTAATGTGTTAAATCTCTCCTCCTCTACGCAGCGGAGCGAGCAAGGGTTGGACTCGCCACTCTGCCCGGAATGAAAGGAACAGATTACATTAATGCTTCCTACATAATGGTACAGTCTGATAGTCTTGCTCACTGTGCAATTTGAAAAACATAATTGACAGGTCTCACGGATTCTGATGACAGTTTCATCAGAAATGAAAATGAAAATGATCAGCAGTCTGTCGGCTTTGATAAGAATGCAGTGTGTCTGAGATTAAGAAAGGCTAACAGTGCCCCTTCTCACTTCAGGGCTACTTCAGAAGTAATGAGTTCATCATTACCCAGCATCCTTTACCCCACACCACCACAGACTTCTGGAGGATGATTTGGGACCATAACGCTCAAATTATTGTCATGTTGCCTGACAACCAAGGCCTGGTACGTGAAACTAATCCAAAATGACTTTTTCCTCCTTTTAGCACAAACCATGTCTACATAGTGACATAGTCAGAATAAGTCCAACAAAGACCTGGTGATGGAGTTTGATGAATACGTGTAGCAGCACCACAGCATTTTTGACCTGCTGTTGTTTCCCTACAGGCTGAGGATGAATTTGTGTA